>CM034352.1:17402848-17472705 GCA_019925275.1 Mytilus edulis | reverse complement strand
TTTTTCCGAAGATTTGAAAAAATCTGACGTTAATCCATGCTCATTGTGTATTTTGTTAGAAATAGTTACCAGTGACGTATTTTGATAACTACTTTTTTCTTCTAAATTTCGATTTTTGTTTTTAACATTATTAATTTGCTACTAGTACTTCATTCATTGATGTAAGAGTATGGATTAGGGAATTGCAGTTTTGAATTTTCCTCGGAGTTTAGTATTTTTGTGATTTTACTTATTGATTTATAATGTGACCACTGTATGTGTATCTTCAGGATTTTAATCTGTTTAAAAGACGTGCATAATAAAAGGATTAAAAAACGAATTTTAATTCTCTAAGAAAACTAAGACTATTTACCGGATTTTTAATAACATGAGCAACACAACGGGTGCCGCACGTGGAGCAGGATCTGCTTACCCTCCCGGAGCACCTGAGATCACCCCAAGGTTTTGATGGGGTTCGTAGTTCTTAGTCTTTAGTTTTCTATGGTGTGTCTTCTGTACTATTATTAGTCTGTTTGTCGTTTCCTTTTTTAACCATGGTGTTGTCAGTTTATTTTCGATTTATGAGTTTGACTGTTCCTTAAGTATTTTTCGCCCTCTTTTGTAAGATTTCCGTCACTTTTGTTTTGCATAATTGACTTAAACTGGGTAGTAAGAACAATTTGGGGGGTATTATGGCGTTACACGTCAAAAGAAAACTCTCCATAGAATACAAGAGAAGTGTAATACCTCAACTAAAACGCCAGTCAACGACAAGCACTTGTCTCTGAAATTTGTTTCCCCTACATACCTTTATATCAAGGCATATAGGGGAAAACAATCACATACAAATTAGGGGGAACGCTTACATTCAGAGACAAGATCCTATATAGTCAACACAATGAAGTATGTCATTGTGTACACAGTCGAATTATAATTGAATAAACAAACCATCAGCTTCTGCACAAAAATAAATATGTGTTTCTAAGCCGTATTCTATGTGTTACTCTACTGGCGACAGTCAGCACCATCGCTCGTTGCCTCCCCTTTTATTTATTGTAAAAGATATTTTTCCAGCTATGATT
The DNA here is from genome assembly GCA_019925275.1 of Mytilus edulis. Taxonomy (NCBI): domain Eukaryota; kingdom Metazoa; phylum Mollusca; class Bivalvia; order Mytilida; family Mytilidae; genus Mytilus; species Mytilus edulis. The sequence goes on along the minus strand of CM034352.1, from coordinate 17,471,644 downwards.
CAATACAATGCAAGCTTTTGATTGAAGATACTGGTATCAACTATCGATAAGATAACTTCGTGGTTCAAACGATTGAGCAAAAATAATATATGACAACATGCAAATATCATTTTTTGCACTTTTTGTGCAATCTCTTTCTATCAGTGATGCTCAAGGTTAAAAAAAAAGAAGTAAAATCACAAAAAATACAAAATAGAAAGTCCCTAATTAACGACAAAATCAAAAGCTCAAACAATCCAAACGAATGGCGAACAACTGTCATATTCCTGACTTAGAACAGGCATTTTCGTTTGTAGAAAATAGTGGATTAAACCTGGTTTTAAAGCGTTAAACCTCTCACTTGTATGACAGTCGCATCAAATCCCATTATATTGACAACGATGTGTGAACAAAACAAAATAATAACCTTACGACTTCCAACTGTGAACAAAAACCATACCATGTAGCAAGCTATCAATTGCCCTTACGCACAAAATGTAAAATAATTCAAGCGGAAAAAATCAACAACGACCTGATTGGTGTGAATATTGATCAATTTGTAAGCAATTGTTCATTGCTGGTGCAGTTTCTGCGAAAGGAGCACACTCCTGTATATTAAGTCCATATATTATAGTGTGAACATGCACGAGATATGTAATCACCATACGATTGGGCAGTGAGTATGTTACTGCTGAGAAATGGGAAATTGATAATTTAGAAGTTAAAACCGCCCCTTTTTTCATAGATTTTAGTGTAAAGTCGTCCATCTGTGTCAATTTGGATGAAGAGATCATGGTATGAAAGCAGTCCTTCTTGTATTAATAGTATACTTAATTTCAAATTCACTGGGATTAATGAGATGCAAGTATTGGCTGAAATATGGGTAATTCAGTGATTTTTGCAAGGTGCTTTTTCTTTTCGTCTTTTAGAACGTTCTGAATGAATTTTGCTTAAATTAAGTACAAAAGCAAATCGGTCAGTAGGGGTGCACAATTAGTACCCATTGGAATACCGAACGTCTATTACAATATAATTCCTTCAAACTCAACAAATATATTGTCGATCAAAAAGTCCAGCATTTTGATAACTTCATCTGCGGTATATTTTCTGGTAGAATCATTGTGGTTCTCCACAAAATAAGAATTATAACAAACCAAAACAAGACATTTGTATCTACGATTCCTATTTTAGAAAAAGCTTTGCTCGATGAGAATCAGAATGTTGAAGTCAGTCTTTCAATTGATCATTAATACATTTTTTTCTCTAAATATGATCGGACGGTCGATCAACATAATTTAATTTTGTCATATACAAACCTATGGAATATGATATCAATAAAATGTTAAACAGTTGTCGAAATAAAACGTTAACAAAATTCTGCTAGTACTTGAAATTAGGAATCACTGGTTTAGGTTTTGGAATATATAAACGCGATAGTTCATCCCATAAGCTCATTTACACAGCTACTTTTGCATAGGTACTATTTCTAAAAATTTGTAGTACTGGAAATCTACTTTTAATATTCAGTACTATTTTGCTACTCTAAAATTATTGTAATATTTAGGTACCTGTATTTTACAGTACTTTATTTGTACTTGAAATTTAGGTACTATAGATTTTTGGTTACTATCGTTACATTTTCAGCATTTTGAAAGTTTTTCTATTTCAAATCTCTTAAAGTTATGATTTTCAAACATGGAATATTGTATTATTTCTGTACCAAAATATTTAGTACAAATCAAGTACTGTAAAATACAAGTACCTAAATATTACATTAGTTTTAAAGTAAAGAAATAGTACTAAATATTAAAAGTAAATTTCCAGTACTGCATTTTTTTAGTACATAAATAGTACTTATGCAAAAGTAGCTGTGTAGGTAATAATATAATAATTGGATCTTTTTTCAATAAAAACTAGGAGATGTGATATGATTGCCAGTGAGACAACTATCCATCACAGCTCAAATTAAGTGGACGTAAGCAGTTATAGGCAATCGTAAGGCCTTCAACAATGAGAATAGTTCATACCATTTACTCATAAAGAGGAAATTACTGGTAAATTTCACGATTGAAAAACATATTACCGAATTTATTTCATGCTTCTACTGCAACTTCATCAAACACAATTTTGTTAACGTAGTAAGCTATTTAAAAGCTAAAAATGTAATACTCTACATCTTCAAATGTTATTTCCCGTCTCCTTTATTTTTACCCCCATTTGTATCTAAATCCTTTAGTTTCAACGGTTGAACCGTTATCAATGAATGTATATAGATTTAAATAAGAGTACAACTATTTTCTCCAAACATGTTGTATTATTTTGTGGTTGATCCCCGGGCGTTGATCATAAATGCAAATCATTTAAGGTGCACGGACATTTTTTGAGGTGTCAAAGTTTGTACATTTAACCAAAAAGTACATGTTGAACACGAGTAGAGATGTTTAACAATGCGGAAAATCGAAACAATTTACAATAATTTACAAAATATAATTACAAATGTTTCTTACATTGGGAATTTTTACATTCATTTTTTTCATATTATGAGGGTGGGGGCTAGGGAGGAGGAGTGAGGGAGTCTATATTATATAATTGTGGCCATTCATTCATATTTCTATATATTATATTTGTGGACAATCATTCATTGTTCTAGATACCCCCCCCCCCCCCCCCCATTATTCTCCATTTTTTTCTACCTCATCTAGACCCTTATATGGTTTGGAATTCATATATATATAATACAATATGCCAAATTTAACCCCGCTTTATCTACATGCATTTTTTTTTTTATCAATTATATACTAAATATGACATGTGCAAAAAGTTATTATCACACTATAAATAAAAACATGAGAAAACGAAAAAGTGATAAGCTAGCTATTAATTTTAGAATTTTTACGTTGAACAATGAGTCCTATTATACAACCGATTTATCTTACATTTACATTTTGTCATCCATAACAAATGATAACATTGTAAAACATGTAATCACTTTTGTAACTGATTGATAAAAGATAACATACTGAATATTTCCGGAAAACATCGATTTAACCTTGAACCGTCATTTACGACATGTAAGGAAAAATCGAAATAAGGTAATTCGTCATAAACTGCCACGCGTCCACGTAAGTACACATGTATAATATGAACTACTTTTTTAAATAGACTTTTTATTCACTTTATTGATTCATGTTTATCAGTAAAAAGTGACAACAGATTGTTTGACAGATAAAATTAGTTCCACACTGATCATTGTCAACAAAGCGGGGGAGGGGGTGTTGGGTGTTAATCTACCGTATTTGGAAAGCACGCCTTCACTTCTACCAATAGTGTTATGTACATATAAAAAAAGAAGATGTGGTATGATTGCCAATTAGACAACTATTCACAAGTGACCAAACGACACAGAAATTAACCGGCAGCTATAGGTCACCGTACGGCCTTCAACAATGAGCATAGCCCATACCGCATAATTTCTTTAACGGTAATCAGCGTCGATCAAGCCATTTCAAAAAAGCACCATGAAACGTTAACATAATTAAAAAGAAAAAGAAAATAAAACATATAAAAAATCGAATAAAAGGGGGTCAACAATCCACCAATGTTGAGTATTACAAATGTCCCCTCCTTTTATTTTACAAAAAAATTGAAAAGTCACGGTATGTTAAAAAGACTTTGTTCTGCTTCTTGTATTTTAATCAATATTGACTGAGATTTATTGGCGGTATTTTCCACGAATGCTGATGATTTAGTGTAACAACTATTGATCAATATTGAAAAGACGAAAGTATTGTTTCGGACTAAAATCTATAATAAAAAGATCAACACTTCTCATACTCAAAACACCAACTGCATTGACTTGTATCACTTTGAAATGACCCCTTTATACGTTTGAAATATTAACCCGTAGACCCTAAAGTGCAATTGATGATAAATACATGTTTGTTTAAAAAATATAACGTATCTGTAATTGCAATTTCTTTTTTTAGTCTCGCTATTCACTTTTCACTTTTCATTCCTAACCCTCCCTGCCCCCAAAATTCACTTAAATTTTAAGCCTAACTAGTGATAACTAATAATCGTTTCATAAATATTATGCTTTAAAGATGTTTAAAGCACAATTCAATATATATGATACATGTACCTTACTATTTTGAGTATTTTCAGAAAGTTTTAAAATTGACATCGAATTTAAAGACATCTTTTTACACGATATATACAAGGAATATAACACAATGACATACATGTAGAAAACCATTCACAAAACCCCTTAATCCCTTTTCCCCGTACTTCCACTTCTCTTCCCCTTAAACCCATACAAAAGTCATTCAATTCTTTTTCCAGGAATATCCCTATTTGTATCCCCCACTTCCTCTGGTGTCCCGCACCCTGGCTCTCGCTTCCTTCCCCTTTGCCTTCCGCTTTCTGCTCCTCATTTCGATTTTGCCTTACCCCTGTCCAGCCCTTCTTGGTAAGCCCTCAATAATGCTTTTTTTAAAAACATGTATAAAGGAGTAATTGATACCATCTGTATTAGGTTTAACGAACATTCAACATAAAAACAGCTGCGTTAAAATGATAACAATAATTTAAAATTAAGTCTAACTCTTCGTTCATTCCCAAGTATTTTGTTAGCGATTTCTGACTTTTATGCATTTTGCCATTCATTTCCGTGTCGCATTATTTTCAAAACGCGGAACAAATCCGAACAAAAAATATGTCTGTCAAAAATGGTTCAAGTTTCTTAAAATTACTGTGCAATAAGATAAAGAAAATATGCAGTACTTTATGAAAAAACACAAAAGGAGCAATGGATGTCTATTAATCTAAAAAAAAAACCCACAAAAACACGCTATTTGTATCTATAATGGTCATATTTCAATGTATCATGATTTTTTTTTAAATTTAATTAAAATTACTGTGCAATAAGATAAAGAAAATATGCAGTACTTTATGAAAAAACACAAAAGGCGCAATGCATGTCTATTAATTTAAAAAAAAAACCACGCTATTTGTATCTATAATGGTCATATTTCAATATATCATGTTATTTTTGAAATTTAATCTTTGGTGTATCTGATAGTACAGTAAACTAGAAGTATGCTCGTCCCTTAAAACTATTAATTTGCTAATGAAATTCTTGAATTTTGTTGAATGTTCACCAAACTTGATCGTGAAAGATCAAGCAACGCATTTTTTTTTATTATGAAAGATAATGCGTGATCAGACTTAATACTAGTAATCAGAAATCAATATTTCTATTACCACTTCATATACCTACAACTGGTTGAAGCCTGTAACTATCTAGATAAGAATGAACATTAAAGCTTCTTTTTTTTCAAATACAACACTTAACCTCGAAAGTTAACAAAAAAAAGCCCAACTAAAAACGTGCCTTAATCAGTGCGAAAAATACAGCTTTGAGAATCGGTTAAGTACAATTCAGGCAGACCTCCACTATTTAGCCAATAAAATGGGTATGCAACGTTTACACCAAAATGTTAACCATCAACCAAAAATTATAACAAACACAGCAGCTTTCATGAACAATTTGAGAATAAACGATAACAACATTTTGTTCGTTTTGTGCAACAGTACTTTCTTAAATTCTATGTATCTTTATACATGTATACAACGTAGCAGATGTGGGTTGATTTCCAATGAGGTAACTATATACTACAGACTAAAGAATACCAGAGCGCAAATGCTGATCTTTCTCGTCTGCTTTACTTATGATAGTATATATTTTGTTGAACGTCTGTAAAATTAAAGGTTTTACAAGAATTGTCAAATACACTTAAGATTGTCAATGATTCATAAAAAGAGGTCAAGGTCAGATGAATCATGCCAAGCAGATCTCTAAACATACCGTACACCAAATATAGGTGTACCGATACTTACGGTACCTTAGAAACTGACAAATGTAAAAGGTATGTTTGGTCAATTAATTCGGAACATATTTTACTAGAATTGTCAAATACACTTTAAGATTGTCACTGATTCATAAAACGAGGTCAAGGTCAGATGAACCATGCCAAACAGATCTCTTCAAACATACCGTACACCAAATATAGGTGTGCCGATACTTACAGTACCTTAGAAACTGACAAATGTAAAAGGTGTGTTTGGTAAATTAATTCGGAACATAAGTTCGAAAGTATATGAACCCTGACGACAGCCAGACATAGACATCGTACTATCATTTCAAATGACGTCATATATATAAAACATGCAGGCAGACATGTACACCATACACCAAATGTCGTGGTGCTATATCATACAGGTATATAAGCGAAAGGTTAAACAACATAAAACTAACATGACCAAATGATGCATGATAATAGGGTCAAAGTTATTTGAAACCTTGCAGAAGTAGAAAATGTACACCTTACAATCAACACAAAAGACAGTTATCCTATAGCTTAACGAATCCGCGATACGGACTTGACCACAAAACTAAACTTTCCTCCATGAAATATTAATTATCATATAATTGAAGAATAATTTGAACGTCTTCGTAGCATCATATATTTCACGATCCTTTTCACGATCTTCAAAAAGCGGTACGGGATTTTTCACGATCCGAAAAATCAATTTTGTTTAAATATTTCCTTTTTTTACCAAGTTTCAGATTATGCTTATACAAGATAACTATGATAACCATTTGATTCATTCAAAAAGAATGCCCTTATTCGGAGAACAGTAGTTTATTTTATTCGAATTTGTGAACAAATCATGTTTGTATACATTTTTTATGTCATTGAAATGTCGAGAAGCGATCTGCCTTTTGTTGTTTTGTAAAAACTATTGTACTTTTAAAACTGGATTTTCTCACATACATACTGATCATAATGTTGAACCATTTTGACAGACATTTTTATTTTGTTGTAAAGTCTGTGTAAATACATAAATTAGATTATTTAGTGACCTTTCATATGTCTTCTTGATTAAATGTCTTTCACGATCCAGTACCAGAGCTTTCACGATCGTCTAGCAATACTTGACCACCGTTAGATATTCTTTCACGATCATTTCTCTCGTTAAACCGAATTACACCAGTGTATATCTTAATCATTGTATGAATGGTAAATATTCCTTTATTCTTCTTGTGAGTTAACTTCATCTATTTTTAGTGGAGTGTGTTAACTGACATTTTTTTTTGTTATTTTACTCTCCAATCCCGCCTTTAAAGACTTCTCGTTTGAAAAGCATTAACTGTGGGGATGTGATTGATGGTTGGCCGGGGAGGAAGGGGGGGGGGGGGGAGTGGGTGGATGTATAATATTTTTTTGTTTCTATCGGAAACTTTTTTTTGCTTAGCGCGATCGATTTATTTAGTTTTTCAACGCTATCAATCATAAGTTTGACCAGAACATTTAAAAAAAATCAAATTGGGGATCAGAACATATTTTAGAAAACAAAATCATAACCCCTCTCCCCTTTTGGAGTTTTATTTTATGTGCTGATTAAGGTTGTTTTACGTATTCATTTTTATTCTGTAGTTATTAGTCACCACTTCGGTATATCTAACATGTATATCTATTATACATAGCCATTTTTACTGTAAAGTATGAATTATTATAAATACTAAGGTTTTTCTTACCCCAGGCAGATAAATCATCATTGGGTTATCTAGTTTAAAAAATGTGTCCGGTCACCCGGCCAACCAACCAAGATGGCCGCCATGGCTAAAAATAGAACATAGGGGTAAAATGCAGCTTTTGGCTTATAACTCAAAAACCAAAGCATTTAGAGGAAATCTGACCGAGTAAAATTGTTTATCAGGTCAAGATCTATCTGCCCTGAAATTTTCAGATGAATCGGACAACCCGTTGTTGGGTTGCTGCCCCTGAATCAGTATTTTTTAAGGAAATTTTGCTGTTTTAGTTATCATCTTGAATATTATTATAGATAGAGATAAACTGTAAACAGCAATAATGTTCAGCAAAGTAAGATTTACAAATAAGTCAACTTGACCGAAATGGTCAATTGACCCTCTAAGGAGTTATTGTCCTTTATAGTCAATTTTTAATAATTTTCATAAAATTTGTAAATTTTTATTAATATTTTCCATTGAAACTACTGGGCCAAGTTCATTATAGATAGAGATAGTTGTAAGCTGCAAGAGTTAGACTGTTTAGTAAAGTAAGAGGTACAAACACATCACCATCACCAAAACACAATTTTGTCATGAATCCATCTGCTTCCTTTGTTTAATATTCACATAGACCAAGGTGAGCGACACAGGCTCTTTAGAGCCTCTAGTTTTTTTTATCCGAGCGTCACTGATGAGTTTAATGCATATGAAACCCACGTCTGGCGTATTAAATTATAAGCCTTGTTGTACCTTTTGATAGCTTTCATTTGTGTGTTTCGCTGTCATGTATGTTCTCCCATTTATTTTTAGTTGAGTCCTGTCATGTAAAGTTGTCATTTTAATGTTATATTTAACATTGACATAAAAGCGGGAGGTTTTGGCTAGCCACAAAACCAGGTTCAACCCTCCAATTTATTAAAATGTCCTGTACCAAGCCATTAATTTTATACACTCATTATTTAAGTTTGGTCAACTTGGTGCAATGCAACTTCGCCTTGAAAGTTTTCTGTCAAATGTAGATAGTTAAAAAAAAACTGGCCACCAAGCAACAAAAGTGTGGACTGTAAAATGGGGAGTTTATCACGGTTGGTAAAATCACTCAAAACTAGGTGAGACATGCTGCAGAAGTGATAGATATGTTGGATAAATAAAGAAAATTGAACATTTTAATCAACATCAAAAAACATAAAAAAAATATCTGTATCGTATACCCAAGCGCCTGTGGGCAAACCTTTGGGCGAACGAACTCGGGGCGAACGGACCAAGGGCGAACATGTAATCTCGGCGAATCGACCTGATACCAAATTCACGAATGATTACTACATAAATTAAATGATGCAGATGCTTAGAACATGTGTAAACATCTGTGTCAAAATATGGCATGGAAGTTGTTATGAAATTGTAAAGTACGGTTTCACTCCTGGTAACGGTTTTACAGCCGACAGTAAAGACTTTCAGAAGATATGAGGTGGTCTTCCATCACAAATCTACATTATTTCTTACGTTTCAAGATCACTGTTTTGAAATTGTCTTATATTTTGTGTATACAGGATATTATTTTTCTATTTTAAGATTCAAGATACTGGAGGCAAACCAATGCCTGCATAAAGAAGTTATTCATTTAAATAAAAATGAACTGCTCACAACACCAAGATGAACAAATGCGCCTCTTTTGTGAAGAATGCGAAGATATCATATGTGTTCAGTGTTTGTTAGAGAATCATCAACAGCATAAGGTCAAAGGATTATCCGAATCAAATGACATTATTAGGAACAAGGTGAATTATTGGTGCTCAGATAATAAATCAGCAACTCAACATGATCTTGCAGAAACTAAAAAGCAGTTAGAAGAAGCGAATGAAAAAAATGTTCAAGACGAGGCGAAAGTAGAAGAGGATATTCACAAGTGTGAATTGCAGTGGAAGAATAAAATTGAAATAGAGGTAAAGAATCTATTAAAAGCTTCAAAGGAAGTATTTGAGGTAAGCAGGAATCAGGTTCATAGCCTTCTGGATGAGGTTAAGTTTTGTGAAAATGAAATGGAAAATCCTGCATCAGAGGACTCACTTACAAGGCTTTACTGTAGCTTGAAAAAATGTTCTATTAACGAAGAATGTTTAAAATTAAACTATGACAAGGTAGGGCCGTTGTTACAGTTGAATGCGCCGTCTGGTGACACATTATTAGGTTGTATTGGAGAAGATTGTGGCACGAGAAATACAAATGATATATCTACACAAACATACAATTCACATGAGCTTTTATCAGACGACAACACTATGACAGAAGTAGATAAGAAAGGTCTCGTGACAATGATTCCACTTGCAGATCTGGTAGTTCCGGTCACGAAAATTATCCCAGTTAACACATCTGACGCATGGTTCATTTCAGATAGGAAATTATTCCGTCTTGACTTCTCTGGAATACAGAAGGCGGCTTATTCTGAAGAAGCGGACGACATTGCTGTTCTGAAAAATGGAGATTTGTTAGTCCTTAATCGAACAAAAAGCTTTATTAATCAAATTGACGCAAGAGGTATTGTGACGCCCTTCACAAGTACCGATCCGTACATGCCGTTATGCATGGATTACGTGAAGTCAGACAACTCTGTTTTCATATGGATGAGTAATAAGGATTCAAGACAAATGACCGTCTTTGAGACCAACGGAATAAAAAAGAAATCATTTACGCTGGTAAATAGTAAGAGCGAGAGTTGTTGCATGTCGGTGCACTCGAGTAACAACTTTAGCATAATATATGACGTAGAACAAACAACTGGAATACGGAACTATGTTTATTCCTATAGCCTCGAACCGAAAAATTCGTATTCCTTCTCGGGTAAGTCTGGACAAAGCCCGTACTTACAATACGTCTGCAAAGGACTTTGCTACGATAACGACGGCAACGTATTGGTGAGCGATATGCAGTTTAATACAATATATCAATTGGATGGAAAGTTACAGTTTAAAAAAATACTACTAGATAAAAGTGATGGTCTTAGTTCACCTGCAGCCATTGCATATAGAGAGGGTCAATTATGGATAGCTGATTCTAAAAGCTTAAGAATTTATGACTCCCCAACTCTCAAGTGATGGATGTACGTTTTTGGTTAGCATTGTTGTTGTTTATGAGATATTAAAAAAAAAAAAAATTATGTACGAACTTCTCTCAAATATTCCCGCTAGCTAATACCTTAATTTCATTCTAGTAGATTTTAACCATGGCATGGTAAATTATAAGCACAAGTTTGCAAATGTGTTAGGATATACATTGAACAAGCTTTGGTTCATAAAAATGATACTGGTCTGTAAACTAAATGTCGTTTAGCTTGAAGTCTCATTGGGTTGCTATCTTGTTTGCTTATAATGCACATGTCTTTATGTATATTTGAAAAGTTATGCAATTAACTAATTTTGAATACCATTTTTCAAATTTGCAATGTCATACTCTTTTTAAATATTTTTTACCATTTTGGGATTAAACATCTGTGGACGATTTGAAATGGTTTACTGTTCACATAAATCATGATTCATAATACGAGAACCATATTTAGATAACAATTTGTTGTTCGATATTATTTTTTTGTCTAACGTTCAACGGCGAATATTTCATGCATGATCCTAGTACTGCAAAGTGAAGTAGGCCAACCTGGCGGAATGGCTACCATTGGAAGTAGGGTTTGCTGAATACGTGCGAAAATTTTGCCATGCAACTGGTCATCTACGGACCCCAAATAATTGCAATGGCCCTTTAACGTGCAAAGAGCGTGGTGATAACATAATCGGGTTTCAATTTTAATAAAAGATAGTTTTTGTTAGATTCTTAAATGAAATATGATCCTTTTAATTATTTGAACTTTTCAAAAATAAAATAATAAGAAATTCAACTTTAAATCTTTTAAATGTAATAATGTCATGAACATTCTTAACGGAGATCATATGAATACCAATGTAACAAGTTCAACTATTCTACAGTTACAGGGGAAGTAATGACGTTGCTAACGTAACGTGTTATTTTCACGACGTCAAACTGTGACATATCGGGAAAAGATTCATTTTTCGACTGCGGATTTTTTTACCACCGAAACTTATTTATCTTGAAAACGAGTTCATGAACCCCTCTTTTTTAAAATGATATTCGGTTTGATTACGTATAAAGATTATTTGTACCAATTTTCATGAAAAAGTCAAGAATGCAATTTTTTAAAATTTGATAAATATACAGCAAAAAATTATGTTTTTTCTACATTCATGACCATTTGATAAATTTGAGTTATTTCTAAAACAAAACAAATCACTAATTTATGAGAAAGTTATATAAACAGAAATAACAAATGATTTAATAAAAAACAGCTTGTGTTTATCTTTTAAAACAAAAAAGTTATGCATTTCTGTCGGAAGGAAAAATACATAGATCTACAAATCCTAATTTTGAGAAAATATATATCTGAAATTTCTACCTCATTTTACCTTGAGGTAAAAAATAGCCTATTTGCAAATGTTCATCAACATTTCATTATGGGATCAAAACTGTATCGTATGCCCTTAAACAATGACCAATAAACGGCCTGGCAAACGTTAAAACAATGAACAAAAAAAAAAAAACCCAAATAAGACCGACAGCAACCAATGACAATCACTGAATTACAGGCTCTTGACTTTCAAATTGAATAAACACATACAGAATGAGGTGCGTTTAATCATGCGTCCCGAAAAGATTATACTTCATTCCAAAGATTTAAAAAGTCAAAGTTTTAACACACAGAAGGCAGACCTGTGTTGAACAGATTAAAAAAGTGGTCACCACTTACAACGTTTACTCACCTTTTAATATAAAATAAATTTAATTCTGTTATTTAATTTATATTTGAAAAAGGTGTGATGAAATATTATAAGTTCATTCAACATATATATTATATCGGCTAACAAGAAGGTATCTGTTAAATCAAAAAGACGACCGAACAGACAAGTGAATGCAATATACCCTCATTCTTAGAATGAAAATATGAAAACCAATTTCAAGTAATCCAGACCCTTATGCTTAATGTGTTGAATACCATAGATATTAGTAAACTTTTTTTGTCGAGTAAATGAATTAAAAGCGTGAACTAAGGGTACAAACAGTTACGCATGGTCATATCCTTTCTTATCGTTTCCATTATAATCATAGGTGAACTGAAGTACAGTTAGTTTAAACAATATTTCATTCAAATAAATTGAATTGGATTGGGCAACAGGCATAGCCTATGTAAGCCCTCTCCACTGAAGTACATACTCGAATCCCTAAATATAAATTATGCAGCTCTGCAAAAAAAGTAATCATTGATATATACAAATACCTTTTAGGACCAGTAGTATCTAATAAAAGATAATCCACCATACATATCGACATGCAAAGTGTACATAATGCTAGAAATTGATTGTTTGGGTTTTCTATTCGGCATATTTTGTTAAAAATGGATAAAACCAAAAAGAATATAACATGTTACATAGAAGACCAAGTGATCAATATCCTGGAGCTTTCTGCTGGACAACATATTTAGTTTTCAGCAAGATGTCATCATTCCTATTGGAATGAACTGTGCGTCTCTTTGCTGACCTTTCTGATTTTTATAAGACTCATATTATTTTCAGACACTTATAAAATACAACGAAGCTAGGTCTTTTAATTTCACATAATGGTATGTTTATGATTTTCTCTCCGTTAACAATCAAAACTTTTTTTATGTGCTCCTATTCATATATCCTCCTGAAATATCCAAACGAAAAAGGGACACATCTTCCTCCGCCTCATTTTAAGGCATATACATGTGTATCCTGTGGTCATCTCAATTAAAGTGTTTATGACAATCGAGACGATTTCAATTTTAGAATAATACATTTTCCTGACCTATGCAGCTATATAACAAATTCACATATTTATCGAGTAAACATTCCTGAACGTCTGTCCTTTAAAAAAAAAGTTCATTAGAAAGTAATAAGTTGATAAATATTCAGTGTCAACTTCACAAATCATACAGGATAGACTTTTAGTATTCAAATTGTAGGTGCTGACATTTTAATCATTTTATTTAACTGTTTTCCTTTTATATGTCATAACGTTTCTTTTGGTTGCATGACTTTTGACACGGCTCGGTATTTGTATATTAAGGTTTAGTTCCTTTAAGTCCTTAAGCGTTACTGGTGCAGATTTGTCCAGATGTAAAATTAGAACGCATGAGACTTCCCTTTCCTGAATGTGACCTACCGAATTAGACTATTTACCGGATTTGTTATCACATAAGCAACACGACGGGTGCCGCATGTGGAGCAGGATCTGCTTACCCTTCCGGAGCACCTGAGATCACCCCTAGTTTTTGGTGGGGTTCGTGTTGTTTATTCTTTAGTTTTCTATGTTGTGTCATGTGTACTATTGTTTTTCTGTTTGTCTTTTTCATTTTTAGCCATGGCGTTGTCAGTTTGTTTTAGATTTATGAGTTTGACTGTCCCTTTGGTATCTTTCGTCCCTCTTTTAAAGAGTTGTTTTCATTTTGGATACCGTTAATTGTACTTATTTGGGAAAGTGTATATGTCTATCATATGTTATACGATATTGTATTATTGTACCTCGAAACTGACATGATTTATAACAAACCTTACAAAAATTGTTTGTTGATAAATTTTGACATTATAAAGAAACTATGTTGTCAACTCCCTCAGCCAATGTTGACCGTAGATTGATTTGGCTAATTATTTTTTTCAGGTCTGTCCGGTTATATAGCTCTTAAATTGTTTCGGATTTTAAACATCCTTGGCTTTCAAACATTCTGCTTTTAGCGTTCCCGTTGGAGGAAAATCCAGAAAAGCGCCTCAAACGCATTAAATTTATATCGTGCTGTTTCCAATTTTTACATCACATCATACATCTGCTGGTAGACTACAGTCCTTTAGAGTATCATCAGCTCAGAAGTCAGTAATTCGAAAAAGACTTGATTTAAAACAAACCTTTCTCAAATTGTTCATTGATTCATTCTTTATTTAAGGTATAACTCCTTCAGCCAATATTGACCTTATATGGATTTGGGTTTGTTTTTGTCCTTTTTGTTGTATAGCTCTTCAATTGGTTCGATTATTATACATAATTGCTTTCAAAGATTTGGTTTGTCATGTTTGTAAGGATTATAACATTCAGTTGTTTTGAATATCTGTTGGATCCAAACTATTGTTACATTATCCTATATTGTCTGTTTGGGTAATCACGCAATTTTGTTAACAAGATTCCGTGATGAAGGCCGTAAATTGACCTATAATGGTTTACTTTTTTAAATTGTTACTTGGATGGAGAGTTGTCTCATTGGCACTCATACCACATCTTCCTATACCAAAAACTATAAACAACGGAAGTTTATCTATCAATACAACCAGGTTTGGTCCACCTGTCCCCCGAAAATACCTGTACCAAGTCTGGAATATCACTCCAGTTTTCTATTTCATTTTGTAGGTTGATTAAGACGAGCGTTTGGTTTTGTCAGATTTTAAAAATTATCAATAAACCAAGGTTTCAACTCCCACAGACAAAGGGAACCTTCGATGAATTTGGTTACTATTGTATGGTCCTTTTTAATGACATAAGTCTTTAACTGTTTTGTTTATTACATATCCTTCGCTTTCAAATATCACAATTTTAATAGAAAATAGAATTTATATTAGACAAGACGTTAAAACTGGAAACACATTTCATAACAAGAAAAAAAACCACATGTCTTACTTATACACATTTCTGTTGGCGTAATGCAGTACATAACTTTGCTTCTTAGGTATATAAAAAAAGGAACAGGAGTTGCTAACTCTGCAAAGGTTGCAAATATCTATACAGGTGTCACCAAAGAAAATAGAACAGATTGAAATTTTTACTCTTGTCATCTTCAAAGTTTTCAAGAAAACGCACAATGTCACAATGATCAGCTTTTTTGGCTTCATCTAATGGCGTCTGGCCATTTAAATCACATACAGTAAAGTGTGCTTTCTTTACAGCCAACGATTCGACAATAGCAAGACAACCGGCTTTACAAGCGAAGTGTAAAGGTATTTTACCTTCATTGTCAGGAAGAGAAAGATCTCCTTTATATTCTATAAGAAGATAAACTAAATCTCGTACACTTTGAATTTCTGTTTCAGTCGGTGGAACACTCAACCCGTTGCAAACAGCATGAAGCGGAGAACGTTTGTTGTTATCTACTAAATGAATGTCAGCATTATGTGACAGCAACATTTTGACGATATCTATATGTCTCATTTCACATGCCAAATATAACGGTGATTGCCCGTTGTTGTCACACACATTAACATGAACATTTCGTTCAACAAGCATGTTAACCAGAGGTAAATGACCACCTTCAGTTGCAATATGGAGTGGTGTCTGTTGAGAGTTATTTCTTATGTTCACGTCTACGTTTTGATTGACAAGTATTTTAAAAACACGTTCAAACTCATCTGCTTTGTATATAGAACATTCTTCAAATTCAAACTTTGAGGTCGAAGATAATTTGCATGGTAATTTAAAATTGATATAACCCGAGAGTCCTTTCTTTTGTACTTTACCTCTGTTTTTACACGTTGCATGCAGTGGCGAGTTTCCATCATTGTCGCATATTAAAAGGTTGGCAGTTTTTTCAATCAAAATATTTAATATGTCATCATTTCCTCCACCACATGCCTTAAATACGGTTGACTGACCTTTGTTGTCACATAGTGAAATGTCTGCACCTTCTTTTAAAAGCATCGTTACAATGTCGACAGGACCGTATTCACAAGCCAAATGTAAAGGTGTTTCTCCATGCTGATTACGCTTATGTATATCTGCCTGCTTATTAAACAGTAACTCTATCATTGATTTATGTCCCGCCATGTCTCTTTGATGAAAATACGGGATGTCCTCGCCTGTTTCCTCATCCTTTCGCCTACTTCCATAACCCTTGCATACTGAATGCAGCGCTGTCTTCCCATCGTCATCTAACTGTGATATATCAGTAATGCTATCGAGTAACAGTTTCACTACATATGTGTGTTCTCGTTGACATGCAAGATCCAGTGGGGAATTTCCTTCGTAGTCGCACACTGTTATATAGGCTTTTTTTGCTAGAAGCATTTCTACAACATCACAATCACCACTTTCGCATGCAATATGTAATGCCGTTTGTCCTTTATAATTACGTACTGAAATATCAGCCTGATGTTCTAGCAACAACTGCACAATAGATCGATGAATATCGTAAGAACTATAGTGGATATGTATTGGATAAGGTGAACCAAATTTTGAAACATCAACTTTAAAGGATTTCCCATCTTTATCAAGAAGTGAAATCGTAGTATTTTTTCCTCGCATGAAAAATATATCTTTCCATTTACATGCAATGTGCAACGACGTACAACTTCTTTCAGTATGGTGATTTACGTCCGCGCCTCTTTTTAGTAATAGCTTAACAATATCAATAGAATCGCCGACAGAGGCAAAATAAAGAGGTGCAAATCCATTATTGCAAGTCAAAGATGTTTCCAATTTCTGGTCCAGAAGGAGATTTATCACAGATAAATGATCATCTTTTGGAAAAATGTTGTAACAAGCGGCATGAAGAAGTGACCAACCCCTCTTGTCAGTAAAAAATAGGTTTACATTTTGCTGAAATAAGAATTCTACTATGTTGATACTTCCACCCTGACAAGCTGCGTACATTGGGGAATATCCATTCATATCACAAAGAGAAGCATCCGCCCCATGTTCTATTAAAATCTTCAATATATCGATATGACCTTCATGTGCAGCTACACATAACGAAGACCATTTCTCAAAATGCGATATATCAATATCACTGTTTAATATAAGTTTAACTACATTTAAATGTCCATTTCCAGAAGCTATATATAATGGTGACATTTCATTCTCGTATAAAGAAATAGTGGTTTTGTTCTGAAGTAAAATATTTACTATTGTACTATACCCATTCTCACATGCCATCTCTAACGTTGATGGAGTTATATTTGCATTGTTAGCTAACAGTATTTCCACTATGTCTGCATATCCTCCTTTGCTTGCTATTGTCAGAGGCGGATAATGGTCACAAAAAGTGTCAAATTCATTGACATCTGCACCTTGTTGTAAAAGAAGTACAACTATGTCTAAATGCCCTCTTTCACAAGCATTTGTCAACGGCGTACCGTCAAGGAAAGACCTCTGACTCACGTCAACTTCATTGTCGATTAGTAATTTTACAATTTCTGTATACCCGTGTTTGCAAGCGACTGTTAATGGACAATACATACTCAAACTTTCCGTCGACACATCACAATGGTGATTCAGTAACAGTTTAACTATATTTGTGAACCCTCGTTCACTAGCAGTGTATAATGGTGACCTTCCGTCACTATCATACAGATTCACTTCACATCCTAATTTGATTAGAAATTCTATGATGTCTTCATATCCTTCCGAAATGGCTTCTGTCAAAACAGAAGATACAAGTTCTTCAATTTCATCATCGAACGAATTCGAATCATCATTATAATCGATTTTCTTAACTATGCCACTTTCATTGAGTTGGTTGAATATAGCCTTAGTTACCTCAATATTTTTCTCGAAGAACTGAACAAGTTTGATTCTAAATAAATCAAAAACTAATTGTTTATTATGCAGGGTGCTATATATATTTTTATTGCTTAAATCCATAGTCAGTCTTTCAAAATAGTATTCCTCTGTGTCCTCGGGAATTATAATCAGGCTCTCATTGTTTGTAGTCCCTAAAGATTCAAAAACATACCTATCACCTATAAATGACCCATTGGCAAATTTGATTATGCATTCCCTAAAATGTTGCCCATAAACAACGGCTGCAATATCAAAAATTTTGTCATGAACAAACAAATAACTCATACCAGTTTTCTTTAGATATGTCCCTGTGAGACTAAAAAAAGCATCAATTAAAGAAAGTCTAAACATCTCTACGTCTAAGCTGATATCAAATTCTCGACCTATTTCTATTAGTTTATTTCGAATATCATTCGGTACCAATTTAAACTTCAGCCACTGTTCATCAAACCCTTCTTCAAATAATAAACATAACACGAGAGCACAATGTTTGAACTTGTTTTCTGTCTGAAGGATTTCTCCTAAATCAGCCCTTATTGTTGCAAAGGGTGTTAAAAACAGATTTCTTAATTCTTCTGACGATCTATCGGTTGAAAGTCTACACAGCAGGGGAAAAAAATTAAACTCATTCAGTATGTCATTGACTTCTTCAATCCTATCGTTGGGTAGGTACTGCTTTATCATCAACAGTCTCTCTTCAGGAGGAGACAAAGAGAGTCAGACAATATATTACATTCATGCTTAGTAAAACAACACAGTCGCTGGAACCGTTTGTCTTTAAACACCTCTAGTCTACACGAAATCAACAGTTTAGCAAATTTAGTTTTATCTGTTCGTACTGCCGTATTCTTTGATTCGATAACATTATCTTTGAATATTTCTTCAACCTGGCCTGCCAAATCCTTCCATGTTTGTACAATTTGGAGATTAACATGTTCTTTTCCGCAAATATCATCGATGACAAAAACTTGATTTCGGTTTTTATTACGATAATTTATGATATCAGCAGGTGCCGTTACAAATGATGAGGGTATAATTTCATATTCATCTTTACTGTGTAAATGTAAAGCAACATGATGAATTAGGAAAGATTTACCAGAACCTGAACTTCCAGTTACAACTGCAATGTTGGATAAGCAGATTTTTGATATCACATGTTCTGTTGCTCTTGTAACAAAACACCTTTTATCATCTTCTTGCCACTGTTTTATACTATGTTCATGTTGTGCTAAAATAAAAATAACGTTTTTTCTATTTATCAAAGATGCCAATGTTTTCAAAAACATATATGCATGCAACACTGTTTCCGTATGATGAGTCTTTTGTAGACGAAACGCGCGTCTGGCGTATATACAAAATTTAGTCCTGATATCTATGATGAGTTTAATCCGTAATGATTTTAATCAGATTAATCAAAAGTTTGCGATCCAAATTATAAACCCATAAAGCATTTAGAGTATATAAACTTTATAGATATAGATTCCAAGAGGCATTGGAAACCAACTTAACTTCAGTATGTTAAGATAGGTGGAAACGTAGATACATGATAATTCAAAATAAACCTAGCCATCGGAAACTTCGAAAACCCTTTTGTGTGTTTGTTAGTTATTTTTGTGATTTGTATCAATCTATTGTGTTTATTGTGTTTATGTTGTACTGTTCCCATGAAAAGGGTGATTGGGACCCCTCAAACATGTTTAAACCGATCCCATTTTGTATATGTCTGTTCCTAGTCAGGAGACTAAAAATCAGTAGTTATATCATTTGCTGCTGTTTGTCATGTTTGTTTTCCGTTTATGGTTTTGTGCAATGTACATAATTTGAGACTTTAGATAATCGTTTGTTTTGTTTTAAATCTGTCATTTGTCATTTCGTGGTCTGTTTTACTTTGTTTTGTATTCATTTCGGTTTTTTTTTTATTTGTCATTATTTAGAGTGATACCAACACACAACTTGATGCACAAAAAAAATGATATGCCGAGTTTGATTGTAAGTGATGAATAACGTTACGATAACAGGTGTATATCAATGATTACCTCTTTTATGTTTTGGAATTGTTTCTTGGTCGCGTCTTTCAAGTTCATTTTCAAGCAATGTATTCTTTTCTTCAAGATACAAAAGGCGATCTTTCATCAATTGGTCATCTTCAGATTTCTTTTCTAATTCTTTTTCAATATAGGTTATTCTGTCATCAAACGTTTTTGTCATTTCTACCAATTCAATCTGAACATTTTCAAAGTTGTCATCTGCACTCGAGGCAACAGTTTGTGCATATTCGGCTAAATCTCTTGTCTGTTTACGAATCTGATCGACTAGTTCTAGGCCAAGCGGTGTACCGTTAAGTAAACTGATTCCTAGAAGTACATCAACATAAAATCTTATTAAAATTTTAATAACATCATTGCTTTTAAATTTCAAATGCTTAATGATAATCTAGAAATAACTAACTAGTTTAAGACAAAGGAGATACAATACAAAATTCCAATAATTTTATCAGATGGCTGTCTTAAAGTATTGTTTTCAAGATAAAGAAATCAAATCTATACTATTAAACGAGAAGACCTCATTTTGTGTGGTTCTTCTCTTCTTTCCACAATAAATTAATCAACACGCCTCTGTGTCCTATAGGTACAGTGCATAGTCGCATTTGTCATCCATTCATATGATTATTTAGATTGAGTTATTTTGGGAGAAAAACGAGAAAAAGGCATCCGGATATTGTCCCGTCATTGGACGAAATTTTAAGTCAGATCAGACTTCCGGTTTGCGTTTTTCTTTGAACATACATATACGAATAAAGTGTATTTTAATTCTATCTGCTATCATTTTCAAGTTAACTATCCACGGCGGTCATATAGTTTATTAGAGTGTCTGTATACTATATCAATGACCACCATGGATCGATTAGTAAACTTAGAATTGAAAGTAAATACACTTTATTTATATAGTAATGAATGTTCATTCATATACAGATAATTAAGCGCTAAAATAATTCATGTGAACTTTTGATACCTTTTCTGAAATTCTACAGTCATTAAATCTTTTACAAAATTCATTGATTACAAAAAAAACTATAGGTCATCGTTTGGCCTTCAACAACGAGCAAAGCCCATACCGCATACTCAGCTTTAAAAGGCCCCGACATGACGATGTAAAACAATTCAAACGAGAAAACTAGCGGCCTTATTTATGTACAAAAAATGAACGAAAAACAAATATGTAACACATAAACAAACGACAACAACTGAATTACAGGCTCCTTACTTAAATGTTCATAACATACTAAAGGTATGTTCATATTGAAATTGATAGAAAACCAAAAATTGGGAATTTTGGAAATAAAGGAGGAGGGATAAAAAAAAACATTTTCCTGTCCCCAATAACCTATGACTAATGATACTTTTGCTGAAATTCTCCAGTCATTCAATATTTTACAAAATTCTTCCAACAACACTTAACATACTTTAAACTACGCTCTGAATGCCCGCGATTTCGCGGGTGTGTTCTAGTGCTTATGAAAGAACAAATGGTTAGTTGAATTCTTCATACACGAAACTTTTTTGTCATTTGCTTAAACTTAAAACAAAAAGTGTATTTAATTATAGAAACATTGTGTCATGAATTGCACTCTCTTTGTACATTAACAATATACATTGCACCAATTTTCTGACAAAGCTGTTGGTGGCCTCTTTCAAGGCAAAAAACTGACCCAATTTAACATTTCCTTATTTTCAATGGCAGTTCAGATTTTCCAAACCTATCTATTATTTTACCTTCAATTTGTTTTCTTCTATCAAATAGCTATGCTATATAGTCCGCTATATATACATTGATAAAAATAATCACAGCATTAAATAAGAAGGGCTGAGTATACTATTGCTTCAGAACAAACAATCTTTTTAAAAACGATTCTTTGTCTAAATCGTATCCGATTTATCCTTTTTCTGGCTTGTTAAACTTTTTTAATCAATCAATGTGTGTTTCGTTTGATCATAATTCTTCATTGGTAAAAAATAGATTCCTCTTATTTTTCTATCGTGACGTCATGAAAAGGGCGAACATAGATGATGATGCCTCGTGCAATATAATATTTATCCACTCTCGACAGTTACATTTTAATTCTGAAAACGACCCGCGATCCTTACATTTTAAATTTGGAAATTTAACTGTTTCTAGTTGATAAATATCGTACTACACTTGATGAGGTGTAGAATCTATATGTATAAAAAACAGAAGATATAAATTATATTGTGCAATTTATTTTTACCTTGCATCGTAATCATTAATAACTTTTAAAAAACGTTTTAAAATTTCTTTCTTGTAAAAGATTTATAATAAAATTAATTTTTTAAAAAGATTCTATGAAATTAAAATTGATTTTTTTTATTTTCCTTTCGCTCTTTGGAATTTTGAGTCCTCAATGATCTTCAATTTTGTACTTGTTTGGTTTTATATCTATTTTGATCTGAGTGTCACTGATGAGTCTTATCTAGACGAAACGCGCGTCTGACGTATTAAATTATTAGCCTGGTACCTTTTATAACTATTAATCGTTATTTTTTTCTCAGGTCACATCCGTGAAGTTTATCTTTTTAATCCCCTTTCATAATAAATCTGTTAATCTGTTAATATGTAAATTAGTAAAATATTGATGTATATAATTTCTAATATGAATACAATGATTGTCAGCTAGTACTGATATCACGGTGGGTAAGGTTGTCCTGCGAGAGAACGTTCTGTGCTGGTGATTCTGAATAAAAAGTTGGTTATATTTGAAACAAATGTTACAAAATTAATCAAATTAGGCAGGTTATTGTATTCAATCGGATTTGTGACTCCTATTTTTATTTTTGTGCATCTATATTTGACTGCTTAATAAACGTTTTCAAATAATCGTAACTTATTATTTATAAAAAAACGCAACATCTTCCGTCCAATATCAGATGAAAATATATCGAATTAGAATAGTTTTATTTTAAGCCTCGGTCACACCTTACTGGATAGCACGAACGGACGCCTAACGGATAAAAATAACAGTTGTCCGTTGACAAAATTGTTATCCGTTGAGAGTCCGTTGATGTACTGACCGAATAAAACGGACGTGTAACGAATGCATAACGGACACACACCGGATATGCAACGTACGAGAAACGGATACGCACCGGACAGAACGGATGTCGAACTTACATCCAACAGACAAGTACCGCATAAAACGGACAC
Organism: Mytilus edulis; assembly: GCA_019925275.1. NCBI lineage: Eukaryota > Metazoa > Mollusca > Bivalvia > Mytilida > Mytilidae > Mytilus > Mytilus edulis. Next base: position 17,448,231 of record CM034352.1, on the reverse strand, counting down.
CCAACGGAGCGTACCGGATAAAACGGATGAACAAGATATATGGAAAAATTAAAGGGACAATAATAGTACATGTCACTCGCATAAATATTCAAAATGTTTCAGTGTAACTTGTTTTGGTTTGTTCTTCAAAATGCCGCCAAAGGGCAGTGTTTGGCCTGAATAAGAGCTTCTTGATTGTGAAGACGTGTCTTTACTCTAAGATCGATTAAGAATAATAAGAATTCACAACCCTTAAGAAATCTGACATACCAATAATTGGCATTTCTGTTGCGAAATTTTCAATTGGCATTTATCCGTTTCAGATCCGTTCATCATCCGTTTTATCCGTCATACGTCCGGTAGAAGTCCGTTTCTCATTCGTTCAACATCCGTTTTATCCGTTAAACGTCCGGTAGAAGTCCGTTGGATAATTTATCTTCCTGACCTTCTACGGATGTACAACGGACACATAACGGATACAAAACGGAAACGAAACGGACGAGTACCGTACAAAACATATGTCGCTTAAATATTTCACATATTGTATCGTATAGTTTATGCGCTTTTAAATTTCACCCTGTTAAGCCGAACCATTTTCTTTGTAAGAGTTATCTTCCTATTCACTGTTTATCATCAGAGTGCATCTCCTTTGTAACAAAAAAAGATATCGACAAAATTCTTTTTACAAATTGTTCGTTACATCCTCAGGAATTTTTGGCTAATTTGGATAGAAGCGATTCGATGAAATTTTATAGGAGTTATCTACCTTTACAAAATAAATTTGTCGGTATATGTTTTCAACTCATCAACTATTAACCATATAACCCTGGAATGTTTTTATTTGATGCCCTTGGGTCCTAACTTAGAAAATAAGGTCAAGGTCAAATGTCAAGGTCAAGTTCTAAATTTTGACCTTTCCTTGTTTTGAGATTTTCTCCGACACTTTTAAAGATATACATTAAAGAACAAGTGCAAAATGTTTGCTTTATTGTAATGAAGATATGTTACATTTGGTCTGATACAATTAAATGGCATCTTATAGGAGTTAGTGCCCCTGAAATGTCTTAATATAAGGGTTATTTGATTATAACGTCAACTAAGTTCATTATAAAGCCATATGATCTTGTACAAAAGGTTAGGTGACATATGACCTTGAAAAATGACAACCGGAAGTGACCTTGAGAAAACAGGAAGTACATATTTGTGCACTTTTTTCATGTAAAAGTACTCGGAATCCATATATTTTGTAATAAAGATACATAAACTTAATATCCTTCAAGACTAGAAATAACTTGCGATAAACCGGAAGTAGCCAATTATCTTACGATGTACACAAACAAGTATATACAAACTAAATATTTTTGGAATCAAAGTGAAGTAAGCTATCATTTGAGACCGGAAGTAGCACATTATCTCCTTTAGTTCGCTTTAAAGCATATCAAAACTATTAGTTATAGCATCAGCTTGAGAAACTAGCTTCTTTTCAAAATTTCTTTGATGTGGAAAGACCTTCAATTGTTCTCTGAACAATTGGTTTTTAATTTAATGAGTATTTCGTAAATGTGTTTGCGTTAATATTCATGTACTATTTGCCTCTGAAAGTTTATAAAAAAAACAAGAAAATAACAAAAAATAAACCAAAAATAGTTCAGATGTATGTTCCTGTTAAGATCCCTCACTGTGATCACTTGCCTGTCAACAGAGACAAAGGGAGATAGTCGCATCCGATAATGTCGGGAAAGGACAATTAGTTTTTCAATACAAAGGTAGTTGGTTCTCTCTGGATACATTGGTTCTTTCAAGAAATGGCCAACGTGACATAGGAGAGAGAGCTGTAAGTGGCACACACAATCAATCAGTTATTTTCAAATTACTTTTAGACGTTTACTTGCCATAGATCATTATTGGCAAAAAAGTATATATACCAACTGAAACATACATCTGGTAAAAAAATATACATTCAAAGAAAAAGAGGTGCACTAACAGAAATAGAAACTGCAATCTTACTCTTAATTTTATCGGATCTCAAAATGTTAACTCTACTAGGATTTTCACTCTAACTCATAGTATAAATCGGACGTTTCTGAGTGAAACGAGAACTCTAACTTATTCAACTCAAAGTCAAACTCAAACTTTAACTCAAAATATAACTGGAACTCCAACTTAATCTCTTATTCTACCTCAAAGTTTAGCCACATCTGAAGAAAAATCATTTAGATAAAATGCATCAATATGTACACAGAAAACGGTATAAATGTAGCAAAACAGGATAAAATCCAAATCCGTTTATTACAATTTTTTTTTATTGTATATATATCAATATTGCGATGTGTATTTTATTGTCTAGTGGCGGTTCCATAATTTTTTATAAGATATAATCAACAAAATTTTTCCAACAAAAAGGGGTAGGCGAGCCCCTGCCCCCGCCCTTTGCTTAATCCGCCTCTGTTGTCAGTGTGTGTAGCATCTATCAGATGCATTGCATTGCATAACATTACAAGTTGATCGATTAATTGAAAGGTAATAATAAATTAGAAATCGTAAAGCTTTAATACCAAGACAATGGACATTGAACAATATTACAATGTATGTACAATGAATATGAAATGATGCATGTGTGACGATGATCAAACTCAGTAAACATTGGTTGCCACAGTTCGAAAAAGTTATGCAGCGTTGTGTTAGTACGGAAATTTTAACCAATTGTCCTTTCGCTAACTGTGGTTCGACATTAAGGTTTTTTCAACATGCTGAGTTTTGCATTTTTTTACATGGTATTTCATGTTTAATCTTCCCGAATGGACTAGGCAGTGAAATTGTTCTGCATGCAGACAAAAAGGCACGCGCTTCTTTTCAGCGGAAATAATTTCTTTAATATATGGCATGAGGCAATCAATCGTTTTCCTCATACAACAAATGCAATTAAAAAAAAAATGAGATAATTTTATCTTTGACAATTTCTTTATACATGTAATAAACTTTGATTAAAAATTCGATAGATTGATAAAAATATTAATGAATAATCAAAATACCTAAATCAAAAAAACCCATTTCAAACATGATATTAATTTATCAAAGTTTGTAGTGAAAGAATTTGATTCAACTCAATGCAAGCTTTGCACAAAATACTGCTGTACCAGCAACGTCTTTCTATAACGTTAAAGAAAAGTTATATTTCCCGCCAAAAATCGATAATATGATCATTTCCTTTTTAGCGGTTTTAAAACATCGGTGAACCCCCTTTTTATTTATGCTTTTAAAATCTTCTCTGAAGCTGCAACTTATGCAGAAGTTTGAAGGAAAAAACATTAGTAGATTTTTTTTATTTTGAGAAAAATCTGGAATAAATAGGAATTAAAAATGGCGGGAAATATTAAAAAGCCTTGAAAAGTAAGGAAATTGAGACAAATAACTGTTTTTAAGGTACAAGTTATATTTGACTGTTTTTATTATCACAGTTAAACATCTTTTTTTAATAATTTTGCATTTTTTTAACAACTTTTTTATATTTTGGTTAAACGCGATTCTTTAAGTTTTGATGACGTCATATCTCGAAAACAACATCGGTGACCCCAATTTTTTTTTTCGCCTAAAATTTCGTAAGAAGTATTATACATCTACATGCAAAATTTCAACGGACATGCAACGGATATGGATGGACGTCTAACGGATAAGAACGGACGTCTAACGGACATGAACGGATTGAAAAAAAAGTTATCCGTTAGGCGTACGTTCGAGCTATCCGGTAAGGTGTGACCGAGGCTTAAGATATCTTAAAATGTCCTTAAATAGACGATTCTCTACACAATATGTAACAGTTAACTAAAACAGTTTAAAAAGATGCTTAAAGTAAAGCGACATTTAAAACGGCAATAAAGCATTAAAGGTTTGACTGTTTTATTTTAGTTTACAATACGACGTTAAATGAGCCAAGTTACTGGTACCTCTAATTTCTTCCTTAATAAATACACTTTCTCCAATACATTTCGACTTAATTTAAAAAAAAACCCACCTAGACTTCCTTTTCATACATGACTGGTAAAAGCTAGAATCGAACAAGATGTGAACAATTGCAATTCAAAGTATTACTTTCAACAACGAACAAAAACCATAACAAATACTAGCTATAAAAATGTTAACGTTCATTAATATGAATACCTTCGGCCTGATTATAACTACAACTTTGAACAAAATACAAATATGACAAAAAGCAACCATCGACAAACACTGGTCTGAAATATTTTACCAAATTCATACGTGACAGGATTATTATCCTAGTAACCGGTATAAACCATGTATTGAACCTAGGTTAATAAAGATCCACAGTACTATATATATTGCGTGTGTTTATTTATTTAGGAAAAACAAAACTACAAAAACTTCTAATACAAGAGAGATGTTTTTTTTAAATTTCATAATTATCTGTCGATTTCTAGGTCTATGCTAAGTATTTATTTCAGATGACATGGACTTCACACCCTGGTGACCCTGCTGCCTTTCATAATTATATTCATATCAGACTTGGGGTCAATTACATTGGAATGTAATTAATTAGATTACACATTACATTGCAAAAATGATCAATTACACTAATTACACATTACATAGTTTTTGAAATGTAATCAATTAAATTACAATTACTTTACTAAAGTAATTAATAAAATTACACATTACATTTTATCATAATATTTTTTTCACAATATTATACATGTACATAAAATCCATGTGTAAAATATGCATGACGTACCGATAAGCATAGTTTAAGCGTTGCATTTGATAATCATTAGTAATTTTAATGTTTTGTCATATAGTCTGCATATCTCTGGTCTGAACACTTTTACAGCAATTCTAAAGTTTTTCGACAGGAGCTTATGTGGCAGATATTGCTTGATCAGAACATGGAAGTTCCACGATTAGAAGATGTGTTGATAGGAGAGGGAATTTGTTCATAATTACTTGCTAATACATTAAGGGGTATTTTGACATCTCAGAAATGAAATCATTTAAATAAAACATAATATAAAGAAAGAAATTATAAATAAACTAAAAGTTGTTTTTTTTTACTTTAAAAAATATTAAATAGTGTGCTTGTCCAGTTGTCACAATATTGAAAATAATTTTTAGTACATACAATTATGTACATAATGTCTAAATATTAGCAATACATGTATTTCACTAATTAGATGAAAATACATGTAAAAGTGGCATTGTCCCTTGAAATTTTAATCTGATTAATTGCTGTTTGTTTTTACAGCTATTAATTTTTATTTCTATAATCCTTTTGTGTATACTAATTTGACAAAATGATTTTGTGCAGTGATTTTAAATTCTGATTACCTGTATAAGAAAAAAACCCACTGTGAAACATTTTTTTTTGTTTTGTTTAACAAGGTGGTTAATAACTTATCAATCTATTTAGTTAACAAAGATCTTTCTAAAAAACTGAACAACACATATATAAATATTCTCACATTTTTTTTTAATTATAAGACTTTTCAGAAAAAAAATTCTGTAGGTCAAATAAATTATAAAAACTTCAGAATAAATTACAGACTTCATATATTAAAGAAGTATGTGATATCAATATTTTAAAAATAAATATAATTTAACAATTTATATTATTAAACACAAATCCTTATCTTTAACACAATAAAAGTACATGTAATTGAAATGTAATTCAAAAGTAATTGAGCATTACATGCTTTTTTCAATGTAATTAATTAAATTACCATTACATGTAATTAAAAAAATGCTCAATTACACATTACATTCAATTACATGGAAAATTGTAATGCATTACATTTAATTACCATTACATTTTCAATTACCCCATCCCTGATTCATATATATATTTAAAAAAACAAAAGCTGCAACTGGTATTTTTGCATTTGAAATGATTCGTTGTAACAAGAGTATTTGTGCTGAATGGAAACTATCCTGGTCAAAATATTATACATGTATTGCTTATAAATGTTGCTGGACTAAGTTTTATTATCTGATCTGAATTTTCTGAAAAGTACAAAGTAGAGTTTTCTGAAAAGTGTGAGGAAGATAAACATTGGCCTTTTGAATGTGTTTACTCGGTAAGTTTTACTTGAAATTTTGCGATATTAAGGATGTTCGCTTGACATGATTTGGAATTTTTGTCAGATTTTCGGAATCCTATGAATTTTTTCCATTTGAATACCGTAAAAATTTTGGCACACTGACTCCAATTTCTTTTTAAATCTTTTACATGTATAAGTATAAGCTATCTGTAAAAGTCTTATAAAATCTTTGTTATGTTTTGATGAACTTTTACTTGTCAATGATAAAGCTAAGAAAATTCAAGAGAGAAAAATTTCCGGCCAAAATTTCAATGGCTAGTATCTCGAAAACAAGCACATTGACCTATACATTTTTTTACTCTTTTATTCCATTATTAATCCCTATCAATATATACTAGTGTTATGAAAAGCTTGTTATTTTGAAACTGAGTAGCGAACCATTATCTATAAACTCGAATACATTTTAACAGGCAGTGGTAGCGTTTGTAGATGAATATTGTTTTTTCTAGATTCACTCTTGAAAAATCATTGGAAACACTTTGTTAAGTAATTTCAATATATGTAGCCCTCTCAACACATGTGAGCTTAAAGTAAAACGGGTTGATAACCAGTTGAAATTAAGCCAATTTTGTAAAGTGTACGCCTTAACCTCGGCGAGAAGTTTGAGGGCCCAAATCGAATCCATGTCATAACATCTACTAGTAGTTGGTTCGAGGGGAAGCCCTTATCTGACATTGGAAACTAATCAATAGCAAGTTGAACATACTTTAGAGACTGTCTCTTTAATCTTTTATGTTTTATGTTTAAATTAATGCATCGTGTTGATTTAGAATCTAATATATTACTCGATGTGTGCAAGCGTGTTGTAGAACAAATTCAAAAATTGCGACCGTTTTGGTATCTATGATGAGTTTATTTTCATACCAAATGAAACGTCGAAAAAATTATAGCAAATTAAGATAAAGTTACCAAATATTACGACAAGAACTATTTGTAATGTTATTTCATCTGTGTCATCAACTGTGGCGGCTGATTCTGCCTGGACATTGTTACAACTACCTTAATTTTGACAAAAACATAAATCAGTACAAGGAAGACCCTGGTCCTTGCAAACACATGCTGCCTGGCATGCTTTTCCCCCTTACACGAACAAATGAGATCTTGTAGAAAGTCTTATGCCATTTGTCCCTGAAAGAAAACTAACCAAAAGCACCTGGGGAGCCATTATTATTTTTGGTTGGCTAAATTTGTCAAAATGGAACAAGTTGTTCGGTACAGTTACTAGACAATTCATGTGGCAAGACAGATCCCTCTCTGCACATTATTCTACGAATTACCCCCAACAAAGGTAAAGGGTAAGCACTGCATTAGCGAGGATACCTTTTCGGCATGCCATAGACTAATGATTTGTCCTGTTTCCGTTAAAACCGTTGTTTGATACAAAATAGTAATGTTCCATTTTGATCTGAATTTTGGAATATAGCACACGCCATCGAGTGAAATTTGTGTTTACCGTCAATCGTTTCGGTATTAAGGTCAATAACAATAGCTATACCGAATGGGACATAACAGCCACCTTGTATTTTTGTTATTTCAGCATTCGCTACACTCGTCAAAAAGCTCCGAACCTCGTCTTACTTGACACAGAAACCATGTGCATTTAAATTTTCAATCAAAGACTTCGATTCGAACTCATGCTACAACTGTGCTGCAAGATTAAGACTAAATGGAGTAGTTATGTTATTACTATTTGACACCAGGCACTTTGCGAGAGCAGCACATTTTCTTCGAATTTCATGCGAAATATCCATTGATACTGAAGAAAATGTTTCAAAAGACTTTTTGTCAAGAAGTAAAGAAAACTTATCAAACAGGGTGGCAGCATTGCTTCTAACATGTCCAACGATACTTCGTCATTTGCAGGATAATAATAAGATATATACACATTTTTCATTTTTTTTCCTTTATATTGAGGCTGCTTCATAAAGTACATGCATATCGATTTGTTCGTTGTACTTAAGTAGGCTTTTATCTAAAAAAAATCTAATTCTGCTTAGATGTTATTCGCTGCTTTACCAACGTCTCCAATGGAAATAATGCTAGATTTAGCTTGTCCTTGTTGAGCAAAAAATACAATGACATCCGCAGTAGTACTTCTCAAGTTAAGCCCTAAGTTTAGAGATATTACAGTATGTCTTACTTACTTGATGAGGTAAAAAAGACTGGTACATTGTCAAAAGTGATGACAATACAAGAGACTTTTTGTCACAAATAAGGTATCTCTCCATATTTTCAACTAATCTTTCAAATGCCAAATTATACGCAGATTTATCAGTGGATTTTGGTCTATATGCCAAGTATGTGGTCCGACATGGTGCGTGATACACTGCATTATTGAGCAAATTATCTTACTCTATTCGATTAATCATTTCAGCGTCGCATGCTCTAACAGCAGCTTTTAAAGTTTGACTAACCTTTCAGTTGATGAAATTGAATGTAATTGTGTTCACTCTTTTATGAGACATTTTTTGCAAATGATACACTTTGATGTATTGTGATCAATATTTTCAAGCACCAAAGAATTAGATAAATCGGAATTTATATCTGGTGTTTCCTTTTCAGACGAAGAACAAGATACTGATTTGAAATTCTGCTTACTTGTGTAGCTTTTATAAAATGACCTATGATACATAAATACGGGTAATTCACTTGCTGTTTCATTGCAGAATTTATTCAAATAACTGAAAAAATCATCACGTCTCTTTGCTGCAGCATTTATCAGATTTTTTCTTCCAGATTCTGTTGATGTTATTAAAATTTCTTCATCAAAAGAATCGCAGATAATAAATTTGTCAACACCAACATCCACTTTTCTTTTTTGGCATCTGGCGGGACCAGTTTTAACACAGGCAGACAAGTGCCTGTGAGTTTTAACGAGACTGTTAAATTGTCCATTTGATTAAATAAAAAACGAAATCAAGCACACCTGAAATCCAAACAAACCCTACAATGATATTCACTTTCCAAGTTAAATTCAACAAAAACGAATAAAAAACTATACCAAACAAAATAAATTAATCTTAAGGCTTCGGAAATTATAAAATGAACAAGAAATATGCTTGAAAATGATTACAAATGACCTTCGCTAAATCGCTGAATATGGGACTGTAACTAGAAACCACAACAATGTCGGTAAATCTGTGACAAATATTCGGACTTTAAATCTGGATAAAAAGCCAAATATCTATCTTATCAGAAATTAACTTAAAAAAGTAAATCGGGTCGATTGAAGTATTATAAGGCGGCTTTACTGTTGTGCCTTTAAAATACACCTATACTGCACGTGCAAATAATGCTAGGTGAAAAACGATGAGTTTTCAGTGTTATTTTCAACCATTTTGCAGATGCATTGTGCTTTACATATAGGACTATTTTGAAATGCTCTTATATTGTATGAAGTTCAAGAATAGCTGTATTTGCCAATTTCGTTCACAATTTTTTAGAACGGGTTTGTTATGAAATTTGTCTACCGAATCAGTAGTGGGGTATTCGATGCAAATAGGGTAACATCAGTTAAAGCTATTTTTAACGTCATTTGTACCACATTTGATATTTACGACAAACATTTTTCTAAAGCTGAATAATCGATAGACAATTTAAGACCTTAAAATTCCATGAGGTATTTAGGTTATTTAAAATCGTTAACTAAGCGACTTTTTCAACATTCGCCGCTCCACTATAATGCATGGTCATTGGTGTTAGAGAAAATATCCCAACCAGTTAATTTAAAATATGTTTATAACAGTATAAGGAACCGTAGGGCAAAGCAGTAACTCGAACTAAACCCCTTTTTGTGTGAATGACGTTAATGGATATGAAATGAATAATTTTCATAGATGTTTAGGTGCATTATGAAAATTCGTGAAGGGTTCCATGGGACTGTGGTGTTCGCCTGGATCACCGCTTTCCAGCGAAAATCAAATCCATTTATCAGTCCATTACAGTAGTTAAATAATTAAACATTTTTTGTAGATTTATTTCTTGAGATGGAATATGACAATATCAGAAAAACTATTTCAAATTTATCATGTAAAATAATAATCACAGACCGTCTGTTAATTCCTAAAAGATAAGCCTCCGTATGTCAATATATATTTAAAATTTTGCTTCATACATTAATTTGTTAACTTATTATGTATGTCACAAACTTAATGTTTAAAGTTATATGGCAATAAATACTTGAATCTGATTTTGAAACCCCATTGGTTGCATTCGACTGTTGTCTGCTCATTGGTCAGGTTGTTGTCACTAACACATCCCCGTTTCCATTCTCAATTTTATTAGAAAAAAGTCCTTTATTCTATACTTATGCTTTCCATTTTTATGCCAAACCTTTTACATTTTGATTTTTTTGGGTCATTGTTAAATGTCGTACGATGACGTATGGTTGTTAACATATACTTCCTTATTTTTCCATTGACAAACATACCACATCAACATTTTTTAAAAAGATATTGTATATTTTACACCGTATTTTGGTGATCATACAAATTGATCATAATCCCGAAAATCTATTTTTTTTTTTAACTTATAAGGAGACAAGAGAGGCTCTCTTAACAGGTCAATAAATAAGATTACAGATAATTTAAAATAATGATAATTGATAACAGCGTTTAGTTCATCTTAAATGAGAAAACAGAAAACAGTAGTCCAAATAATTATGACGTCTTGAAAGGCTATTATAATTTTTTCTTTGATACCTTACTTCGACGTCATAACGCCAAACTCATATTTTCAGTGAGAGGAAATTTACTGCTTTATTAAACTTTTGGCTGATTTCTCCTCAAGATGCTTCATTTTAGGTGGCACGGTAGTATTTGCATTCCAGAATTTAGGTTGCTCTTTTGGGTACCCTACTTAGGTCAATGTATCTAAACAGTGTGATTGGACAAAAATACTGTATCAACTGAACATACTTTCCAAAACTGAGGGATGAATCAAGTGTAGAAAAATATGTAATAATTTTACATACAGATGAAAATGAATTTTTGAGAATTTTTTTTAATTTTGTATTCACTGCACCATAAAAGACCTAAAAGCACTAGTGGCCTTAGGTTTTTAAAAATAGCAAAAAAAGTAAACGGTCATGATACATATTCAAATTCATTTCTAAATAGTAAAATGAAAGTACTTCAGTTAACTGTGAATGTAGAATTTTTTGCAGTGTTAGAAAGTGGTGAAAATTCTAAAAAGGCTATCATTATCCCTATGGGCCAGGAAATACTACCGTGCCACCTTAAGGAGTATAAAATATAATTTTGAACCAAACTCGGTACATTTTGACGGACCTGAATTTCCGGATAATGTAAAACCAAGGTTCCGGAAATTCGGGTCTGTACAATTTTACCGAGTTTGGTGTAAAACATTAAAGGTAAGAATTTTTATATATGCAATTTTTATAAGCCTTCAATGAAAATTTGATGGCTAAATTGGGTCTCAAAGTTGAGAGCAAAATATGCTCTCAAAGTCCAACCGAAAATGGCGGCTTCAGCATTATGACGTCGAAGTAAGGGTTACCTATAATTGTGGCGATAAAAATTCGTCATTTGCGAAAGAATTTGGCGAAAGAAATATATATAACGATTTATTTTCCTCCATCTTGTTTATTTACTTTTTTTTCGAGTTTCTCGGACTTAACTCGATCAGACAATACTCGGAATTCACCTTGACCTCATTAAGATTTGGACAGATAATCAATAATCAGCTGATTGCATTTTTTAGCTATCGACAACAAAGGACTAATTAATAAAGGTGTTGATTGAATTGTTTGACAAAATGATATGGTTAAATGGCTTCCGCTTAATGTCACATACAGAATTTATTTACCACTTTGCGCACGTGTTTGAAGCAAACTTTTGACGTCTCCTCTCCTTTTAAAGATAGTTTAGAAAAGAAAGCTGTTGTTGTGACGAAAAATGTTCAAAAGCAAGAAAAATCTCTGATTCAAAACGTTAATTATCCTTTGATTTTAATATAGGTTATTGATTAGGGAGACTACTTTAAAGTCATTTGAGTGACACACGTGTTTCAAACATAGTTTTACGTCCCAACTTTTTCATTTACGATGGTCAAGAAAAGAAAATTGTCGTTATGAAGAAATCTATCCAAAAGGTTGGGAACAACCCCTCGAATGAAAGTAATCCTTCAATGTAATGACTACACATGAAATAAGGGATCAATTTCATGTGATAAAAGCTTTTGTTTTGTTGTAAAAACCACTTCTTAGTACAAAAGGGCACATCAGTATTTTTCTTTTAATGAAACTTTCCCTACGAACTATACTGGTATTATATAATCAAAACATATCCACTAATTTTGTTATATTCCAGGACTTATATCTTCTTTATTATTAAAAGTATAGTGGCCCCTAGTCCAAATAATTATGACGTCTGGCAAGGCTATTTTTTTTTCTGGGACGCCTTCCTTGCCAGACGTCATAATTATTTGGACTAAGTGGCCCCCTCATTTAGAAAAGTTGTTTAAAATACAATGAATATTTTTCCCTTTTAGTTTTTATACGTCCGTCAAAATTTTGACGGAACGTATTATGGTATACAAATGTCCGGTGTCCGTCCGTCCGTCTGTCTGTCTGTCTGTCTGTCCGGCGTAAACATGTCGCACCGTAACTTGAGAATGACTTATCCAAATTTCATGAAACTTAATATAGTTGTTTCTTATGATGGTCAAATGATCTCAGTGTATACTTTTTGGTGAAAATAAGATTAAAACTTTTTGAATAACGGCACTTTGTAACTAAAACAGTTTTTTTTTTCACATGTCGCACTGTATCTCAAAAACGATTTTTGATTATTACTTAAAACTTTACACACTTCTTAGTTATGTTAATCTTAAGATCTGTATACTTTTTGATGATGATTCAAAATTTCATTTTTGAGTAGTATTTTGTAAAAAAGGGGGAGGTTTTTTTTTACATGTCGCGCCGTATCTCCAAAATGACTTATGGTTATTGCTTTAAACTTTACACACTTCTTTGTTATAACAATCTTAAGATCTGTATACTTTTTGGTGATGATTCAAAATTTCATTTTTGAGTTATTGAGTATTTTGTAAAAAAGGGAGAGGTTTTTTTTTTTACATGTCTTGCCGTACCTCAAAAACAATTTATGATTATTGCTTTAAACTTTACACACTTCTTTGTTATATTAATCTAAAGATCTGTATACTTTTTGGTTTTGATTCAAAATTTTATTTTAGTGATATTTAGTCTTTTGTAAAAAAAAAAAGAGGGGGGGGGGGGGGGGGGGGGGGTCACATGTCCCGCCGTATCTGAAAACAATATATATGGTTATTGCTAAAAACTTTCTCATAAACTATTTATGATTATTGCATTAAACTTCCATACCAGACGTCGGGCGTATCATGCGCTCATGGCGCAGCTGTTTATTATGTTTAGTGTTTAATCATTAAAATGTAGACTCTAAAATAAGTTTGAGAGAATAATCATAGACACAATGGAGCAAAATCATCTTATTTGAGGGGGGGGGGGGGGAGAAAAAAAGGTAAATTTTAAACGAAAAATATAGTTATGTTACTTGGCGAAAAAAAATAATAAAGTGGCGAAAAATATATTGTTTTGGCGAAAGAGGTGGCGAAAAAAATAATTGACACAGGGGAGAATTTAGGCGTCAAAGAAAAAAATTATAATAGCCTTTCAAGACGTCATAATTATTTGGACTAAGAAAACAGTAAATTAAAAAAATTAGGGATATTTTGTTCATTATAACAGTAAACAGATTCACAACAGTGTCAATTTCAAGAAAACAGATAACAGCTAATTCGTTAATTACAATTTAGCATCAATGATCTTGAATATTTGCCACTTTTAACTGAAATATATTGGCACAGAACTAGGACATAGAAGCACAGAACCAGGACCGTTTTTCTTATCACCATCACATCGTCAGGACAATTTCGTTTGGCTAATTTGCGCGAATTCTACAATAAAAAATTGTTGTAATATTCTTTGCATGGTACTTATGACGTATCAGAGAAAAATTAAGCAACAAAACGGTTGTTTTATTGCCGTTCTAATACAATGTAAACAAACCCACCAGTACAGAATCAGAACCCACCAGCACCCGTCAGGACCGAATCACCAGCACAGAACGTTCTCTCTCTGGACAACCATACCCACCGTGGATATAAGTCCTGATCATGTTATATCTTTTATCCAACGCCCCGTGTATGATCATATAATGCTTGAATGCTGCTATAAATACTAGGACACGTGTTAATTTTAACAACTGCAATTTTCTTTTTTTTTCTGATTTTTTTTCTTTATCTTATTCATAACAGAAAGAAGACACTTTTAGCAATTTTTTTCAAACTTAAGGGAACTTAAAATTACTATTTAAAATTAGATAGGTTTCCGAGTTGAGATGTGGTAAAAATGATTTATTGCTTTTTGTTATAAAATAAAAGTGTCCTTAATATTTCAGAGGCGAACATCTTTTAAAGAATGGGATGGAGCTTCAGCCATGAAATAACAAGGAAATGAATATGTTGTTCCATAGCTAAGCTCCGCCTTCTTTCCTTTGGGGTCTAGTTAATCTCTTTATCAAAGTATTATAGTACATTATGAAATTGCAGACAATATACCATGATTTTCCATAAACACACTTTTTGAGCAAATTATCTCATAAAAACATCAAAAGAAAAAATATATATATATTACAATCCGTAATAATCTTTATCAATTTATTTTCACAATATCAATTTAAGACTAATAAAAGACTTACCACATTTTTCCCATTTGGACAAATCATTCAAAATCGAACCTTCATCTGAAGCATTTAGTTTCAAGTCTTTTATCATCTGTTCCATCAACTTGAAACAATCTGAAAACTTCGTTGGGTTCCATTCTGTGAAATCACAATGAGCCCACGGATTTCTTACGATGGAGCGTATCTGAAAATGAAATGTAAACAATATTAAAGGAGCAAACACACATTTTACTGAGTATGATTACCTCTATAATACCTTAAATGCATATGTCTTATATGCTTTCCTGTGTACCTTATTTTTCGCTTATATCACTGTATTAACAATATTATATTTTCAGAAGGACCTTCCGTTTGTTAGAAAATACCATTAGAAGATAGGTTTATATATTGCAAATGTACAAATTTTGAGACATGACTGACAGTGGAAAGGTTATATTTTGTATAAATTGACGCAGGTGTAATGCGCCCGAATTACACTGTTACAGTCATGTCTTAAAGTTTGCATATAATTAGATACAGGAAGATGTGGTTTAAAGATGAAATAATTACTGTAATATAAGGGAATATGCAGATATGCCGGAAAACATACAGTGTATAGTGCTTTCATTATGTTTTATGATGCCTGATGCCTGATTTCTGATGAATGTAAGCTATTATGTACAGCCCCAGTCCCACTAGACCACGATCGCACCACGCTCACCGCGATCTAAAATAAATTCAGATCGTGAGCTCGCAATATAAACGGTATGAAAATCTGAATTTTCGTTTCAATTACACTCCTCTACGTCCTCGTTACGCTTCTACATCCATCCCGCTTCGATTATACCACGTTCTCACTACGCTTATCACAATCGTTCTACGCTCATCACGTCCTCACTACGACAATACTACGATTTGTCTCATTGCAACACGATCTTACCACGCTTCTTCTGCGATTATAGCACGCTCTTACCACAACCATACTACGAACATAACACGTTCATACCGTGATCTTACTACGCTCTCAGTAATAACGTCAATATCGTGTTCCATATAAATCCTTCTTTTTTCATTGATACTTCGAGTTTCTCGGAAACAACATAGTCGTGCTACCAAAATCTACGTAAGGGTAAGGGTAGAGGTAGAGGCAGAGGGAGATCTGATAGTAACGCATTTTGATTAAGACGATATATGTCGGACCGTCCAGTCCAAACTGAATCACAACTTATTGCTGGTCCATCAAGTTCAAATGAGGATGCTTTAGTGAACGATAGTAGGGATAACACAAGACTCAAAAATGATTGAGCCGTTGGCGATAAAGGACAAGAGGTTCAAATTACATACAGACAAACAAAAGTTGAAGAGCTTTTATAAATTTAAAAGGACAATGGCAATGAGCAGGATGACAGTAGTATGAACGTAAGAACAGCGTGATGAGGACGGCATGGGCGTACTAAAATCGTACTATGGTCTTGAACAGCGTGGTATAAGCGTGGTAGAAAAAAGGTATAGTCGTCATGGAAGCGTGTTTGGGTCGCGATAAGAACGTGATAGTCGTATAGAGGTCGTAGTAAACTCGCTGTGATGTCGTAGCGCAGTCTCCCTGACTAGAATCGCGCTTTCGCTACGCTATCGCTATGATGGAACAGCGACCTTTGCGATCTAACCACGACCTTACTGCGCTCTCAATACGCTTCTACTGCGACCCGATTTCGTCACGACCGCACCCGATTGTTTTGAACATATTGAAAGTTGGCCACGCTCATCACGATCATGCAGACCTCACCACGACCGTATTATGACCTTACTGCGATCTGCACCATAGCACTACGATCGTCAAAATGTTTTCACAGATCGTAGTGCGATAGTGGCCTAGTGGGACTGCGGTATAAATAAAAACTTGGATATAAAGTTATTATTAAAAGAATCTTTTGAATAAATCTATTCTTAATAGGACTAACCTTTAGAATCTTTAATATAGGCGCAAATGATCTTTTTTTTTATATACAAGGCGCAAATTAATTAAATATAATTGTGGCGCAATTAAAGATTTTTTTGGCGCAAATGACATGCCAATTGGCGCAAAATCAAAGCACCAACGCAATTTATATTGTGGACCTCTCTGATATAAGAAGAAACTAATTACTTGATATATAATCAATTGTTTTTACAAATACATACTATTTTTGTATGGTTCCTATTTGAAGAAAAAACATTGTCTAAAAAGGGAAATAATTAAGATAATAATTTGATTTATAAATTCGATAATTATCTTTTTTTTGAAGCTAGAAAATTAGTACTGTGAGCTCACAAAACTTAAAACACATTATAACAGCAATCTCCTCATAATTCATCTTAGAATTAAGTTTTCTGTCTATTCAAACAAAAGTGGTTTCCCAAAAAGTGGTGTACCTTTTTAACAATATTTGATTAATTCTAACCAAGCTTGACGACCAATAATTTTTAGTCATATATTTTTTAAAGCATGATATAAACTACACTTTGGCAAAGTATCAAAAAGGAGAATATAGTTTGTGACCATTTTAAAAAAAATTTATTAATCAATTTTATTGCACCTTTGGTGTTAACAATTGGCCATTTATTGCATTTAAAAGATCATTTCCACCAAAATGATCTACTGAAGTTTGTTGGAAAATATGCTAATCAAAATATAGGATTGTTTTATACTTGCATTTTTAGCAGGATATTGTAGACTTGGTAAAATATTTATGATAATTCCTAGCAAAGCTGATGAATCACAAGAATCATCGATCGCTGTGTAATGAGCCATAAACGTCTGTACAAATAGTTTGGATAAATCAACAGCATTGTAGACTTTGTAGTCATACTGCATGTACTGCTTAACGTTTCTTACAAGCTTAGTACTGTTGGTGTTAATAGCCTCATAATTCAAATTAGTTTTAGTTGGTACATATTTCTTTAAATGAGTACTATATGTTTGCTTATCAATGTTGTCTGAAACTACAAGTGAGTTATATAAGGTGTCAAGAACCGGAGTAATAAACGTTCGCAGTGTAGGTGAGATCACTGAGTGGAGACATATACCAACAACAAGCCATCTTTTCTTATTGTCATCCAAGGCATCTGGAAGACCTGGTAGATATAAAAAATACACTCGATTAAAAATACTGCATATAAGTATTTGATATCATACTTTTTGTCAGAAATATGACCACAATAAAATAATTGACAAGAGGTTATATTATTTATAACTGGCTACTTCAGAATCTTAATGCCTAGGTAATTTCGCTGCTCGTGTATCCAAATTTGAAAATAACGTCATATCATTATTTAGTTCCTTTTTCCAATTTGAAAGGCATTATTAGCCAACCATGTACACTTTGAAAATATTACCCATAGCACACTTGATTCAGTTTCAGTATTTGAAATTCCGTGTGAGAAATAATTTGACACTGTTTTAAAGTAGGAGTAATACTGTGGGCTAATTATATAAGTTTAGTTTTCAAATTTTTACATGATCTAACCACGACTCATGTGATGATTGAAACAGTATTAACTTGAACATTTTAATTGAAAAGAAATATATAATTTACCTGCAGTTTTTGAACATACATCGGATATTGCAGTAACTTTGTCTTGTAGGTCGGATGGAATTGATTGCTGTATAGGTATGAGTCCGGTATCATCAGCCATCTCAAAAATGTTCTCTGTAATTTATACAACCAGGTTTAATCTACCATTTTTATTTTCTACATAAGAAATGCCTGTACCAAATCAGGAATAAGACAGTTGTTATCCCTACTTTGATGTGTTTGAACTTTTGATTTTGTCATTTGATTCAGTATTTTTGTGATTTTACTATTTTCTGATACAACCGGATAAAATCAAAACAAAGAGATGCCATGGGGTGATACAAGTTACAAGTTTACAAAACTAGCAACAGAAAACTAAATGGGTAGCTCGACCCTAAAATGAAGTAGTTGCTTATGACAATAAAAAACCCTGATTAGTTGTATTTGAATTATCACTAAATTCACCTCAAGGGATATATATTGTCAGACGCAATCCAATGTCAAAAAAATACTGACTAAAAAAAATAACTGTTCGTTTTGCTTGGTTTATAATTTTTTTATGTTGTGTGCTGTGAAATGTTGTTTGTCTTTTGGTCTTTTTCATTTTTAGTCAAGGTGTTATCAGTTTATTTTCGACTCATGAGTTTGGATGTCTCTTTAGTATCCTCCGTCTCTCTTTTTGCATATCTTATTAAATGATAAATAATTTATATACAGGTATTTTTGCAATATTAAATAGTAATCTCTTTTCTAGTAAAAAGTAAAATAACTCCGAGAAAAATTCTAAACAAGTACATTTAGGTAAATTTGCTAAAGCACATCAAACGGATGGATTACTGTCATATTTCTGATTTGATTATGTAGATTCAACTCACTGCTGATGTTTAGGTGAAGGCGTAGATATATGGCTTGTTATGTTACGCTTCTTAATGTCTAGTTTGATATAACTTGGTAATATATTGCGACAGACAAGAAAGCAATAGCCTCTTATTTAAAAAATATCACGTCCTGAGGTATTCAATACAAACATATACAATGTATATATATAAAGACAGTAAAACATGTACAAAAAAGTCTTTTTTTAACATTTTTCTGTCTGTTATCATCATTATTTTGATACTTAAATTATATTCACTTTGAAATAGTATCGTGAAAATGAAAAAGATAATCATCTTTAAATAAGGAATTATACTATCTAGTAATGTATGCGAAAAAGGAGTAGGTTCAGTAAGACCCCTTTTTGGCCCCAAAATAAAGCAGTTTTACAAAATTGTTAAAAGGTAAACTTTCAGCTATTTATTGGGAAGTAAAATTGAGAATGGAAATGGGGAATGTGTCAAAGAGACAACAACCCGACCAAATAAAAAACAACAGCAGAGGGTCACCAACAGGTCTTCAATGTAGCGAGAAATTCCCGCACTCGGAGGCGTCCTTCAGCTGGCCCCTAAACAAATATATACTAGTTCAGTGATAATGAACGCCATACTAATTTCCAAATTGTACACAAGAAACTAAAATTAAAATAATACAAGACTAACAAAGGCCAGAGGCTTCTGACTTGGGACAGGCGCAAAAATGCGGCGGGGTTAAACATGTTTGTGAGATCTCAACCCTCCCCCTATACCTCTAACCAATGTAGAAAAGTAAACGCATAACAATACGCACATTAAAATTCAGTTCGTTCAAGAGAAGTCCGAGTCTGATGTCAGAAGATGTAACCAAAGAAAATAAACAAAATGACAACAATACATAAATAACAACAGACTACTAGCAGTTAACTGACATGCCAGCTCCAGACTTCAATTAAACTGACTGAAAGATTATGATTTCATCATATGAACATCAGGCACAATCCTTCCCGTTAGGGGTTTAGTATCATACTATCATAACATATATGAGAAGAACATAACCCGTGTCATGCCAACAACTGTTTTTAGAATAAATGTGTTTAGTTCCGATGCAACGACCTTATCAGTGACTCAATATTAACGCCAAAATATGCAATCTTTAATGACTTGACACAGTATCGTAATTATATCCCTTCTTAATAAGTCTATTCAAAGGTTTTGTAAGTTTCTGAGGTGAATACTGACACCTTTGTGCTTTATAAAGAATATTTCCATAAAAAATTGGATGTGAAATACCTGAACGTATTAGAAGTCTGCATGTTGAGCTATATTTACGAATGATGTCTTTATACCGGTGATAAAATTTAGTAAATGTTTTGACTAGTTTGTGATATCGAAAACTCTGGTGTAATAATTTTTCAGTAATACATAAATTTCTCTCGTTAAAATCTAAAACATTGTTACATACACGAGCGAATCGTACAAGTTGAGATATATAAACACCGTAAGATGGTGACAAGGGAACGTCACCATCTAAAAACGGATAATTAACGATAGGAAATGAAAAATCATCCCTTTTATCATAAATTTTAGTATTCAGCTTTCCATTAGTGATATAGATATCAAGATCGAGAAAAGGGCAGTGGTCATTGTTAGTATTAGCTTGATTTAAAGTAAGTTCAACAGGATACATTTCATTAATATACATACTGAAGTCGTCATTATTGAGAGCCAAAATATCATCCAAATATCTAAAAGTATTATTAAATTTGTTTATCAGATGTTGTTTCGATGGGTCTTTGCTTATTTTTGTCATAAATTGTAACTCATAACAATACAAAAACAGGTCCGCAATAAGTGGTGCACAGTTAGTCCCCATTGGAATTCCGATAATCTGACGATATACGGAATCCCCAAAGCAAACAAAAATGTTATCTAGTAAAAATTCAAGGGCATATATAGTATCAAAGCATGTCCAATGTCCAATGCGTATTGTTATGCGTTTACTTTACTACATTGGTTAGAGGTATAGGGGGAAGGTTGAGATCTCACAAACATGTTTAACCCCGCCGCATTTTTGCGCCTGTCCCAAGTCAGGAGCCTCTGGCCTTTGTTAGTCTTGTATTATTTTAATTTTAGTTTCTTGTGTACAATTTGGAAATTAGTATGGCGTTCATTATCACTGGACTAGTATATATTTGTTTAGGGGCCAGCTGAAGGACGCCTCCGGGTGCGGGAATTTCTCGCTACATTGAAGACCTGTTGGTGACCCTCTGCTGTTGTTTTTTATTTGGTCGGGTTGTTGTCTCTTTGACACATTCCCCATTTCCATTCTCAATTTTACCAATTAACATAGTTTTTTTGTTTATTGCTACTAAAAAATGACCTAAAAGAGTTTGAACATATATATTCACATTCTGATTTTTTAAATGCCCATTTAATTAGGTGTGTGAATTTTTTCTTAATGAGAATGTGAGGCAATGTGGTATACAGGGTAGAAAAATCAAAACTTTGAACAGATTCAAAATCACCAATATAAGCATGCAATTTATCAAGTACTTCCAACGAGTTCTTGACACTCCAAAAGTAATTTATTCCACTATTTTCGAAGGCCTTATTTGAACAATTTATTATCAGGTTTTTAATTGTACCAAGTGTGCTGGTAAGAAGAATAGACAATTTAGTAGTTGAACAATGGCTTGAAGACAAAATAAATCTATATTTGTAAGGGATTTTGTGTAGCTTTGGAAGCCAATACATAGTTGGGACTTTCATTGTATTTGGCTCTGCTTGTAAAGCGGTGGCTAAAAGTTTATGTTTGTTACAGATTTCGTTTTCTGAAAATGGAGTCAGTTGGAATGTTGGTGAATTGGTGATTTCCTTTTTCAGAACCTCAATGTAAAATTTACGTCAAATAATAATAATATTATTAGCAGCTTTATCGGCCGGGACAAAAACAAATTCCTTGACTAGTTCTTTTAGTTTATGTTTGATACGAGAAATAGGTTTATTGTGGTTATTGTTAATAGTAAAATGTTCTTTAAAATGTTGAATACGTATATCAACTATCTTCATTACTGAATTAAAAAAAGAGTCCAAAGATTTTTTGTCAGCTTTTTCCCGTTTTATCCATTTCATACTGTAAGTATGGAGTGAGTCATGGATGATATTACGACACTCATTCCAATTAATAATTGACGGGGGACGATATTTAGGTCCTTTACTGAGGAATGATTTTAACTCTCGGTCTTGAACGATGTTAAGATCTCCTGTTATAACATGGAAAATGGGTCCATAAATATATTCGGAATTACTGCAATTACATGAAGAAGTTTATTTTCACTGATAGTAACATCTTTACACAATTGACTATAATTAAACACAAATTTCCGGGTAGATTTCTTGTAAATATAACAAATAAGAGGTAGCTCAGTATTGTCAAAATATCCAGGAATTTGTTCTTTAACAGAATGGTCGTTAAATATACCGGCAATATTTACAAAATCAAAGCCTTTATTGACATACTCAATTTAAAAAAAATGTTTTTTATGATCTTCAGGGCGATCAATTTTGGGAAATAATTTAGAATAACAATATGCCATAATAATTTGAACAATTTCATACTTAGGACTGTTATATGAAATTGTGTTGCAATCCTCCAAAATTTCATTCAACTTATTAACCGGTAACGAAGAGAGTTTTGTTAACAGATAATGTCTGCCGTTGTTTTTTGAAATAGAAATTAGGTCCGAAATATTGGTATGATTGGCCCGAAATTTTCTTTGATTGCGATTTGTTCTACGACCGTGAAAACGTTTTTTTGCGAACAGTTTTAGAAACTATATCCAAAATGTTAACGGAATTGGTTCTAGATATATTACCAATTCCCATGATATTATCATTTAGACCGAGAGGGTAAACTGTCTGTAATTTTTTAATCCAACTTAATTCAATTATTTTCCGTGATCGTACAAACTTTGAATGCGATTCACCAGGCTGCTTATTTACTACTTCTAAAGGTTGAACTGCTAAATATTTACAAGGATGGTTGTGCTTCTTAAGGTGTTGGTAAATGATACTTTTGAATTTATTGGGTCTTTAAAACGATACAGATGTTCTTGCGTGCGTTTAGATAAATATCGTCCAGTTTCTACTACGTACTGAATACCACACCCGGTTTGTTTCATGTGAGTAAATAAATAATACTGTTTGTTTTTCAAGTTATATCAGTTTCAAAATTTAAAGAAAATGTGCGACCATTAAAACGTGGACCTTACCGTATTGTTGGTGGAAAGACGGGGACATGTAAGTCATTTTTTGGCATGACACTTATCGATGGAAGGGTAACCACGATTTTTATTGTTAAAAATGTTAGCGATGGTAGTATTTTTAGATAACCGATTTTGAAGATTGAGACGTGTAGATACCCTTTGAACAAGTTTAGTATTTAGTAATTTTCCATTTCTAAGCTTCATAATTGTTTTGTTAGTGAACTATATAATAAAGGAGCAAAGATTGGCGTCCAGAATATGAACCAGCATACAATAATTTAAGTTATATAAAATGGATAAATTTGTTCGGCTAAAAATGTCAAACGCTATCAGTATTAATTACCCGAAAAAGATAGGGTATATCAGGGTAGGACTGGTTGTTGACTAAATAGTAGAATGGGGCTGAATATTGAAATACTACTTTTTGATAAATATTCCTAAAGTAATGAACTAGAGCAGTTCTCGCTCGGACACACACTCCATAATCTAGTATATTATAAGAGCATAAACCTGACGCACGGGGAGGCACTCTACTGCCTCCACACGGCACTAAAGACAAACTAGAATACTTCTGCTACATAAATATGGACTGTTTTTTTTACAATACAATGCACAAATATCGGGTACTAGCATCCTTAAGTCATGCTAAATTACTGAAATCTTCATAATTTTAGCATGTGAGTTAAATGGCCGCATTTGTGATCATTCTTTGTATTTGAAATGTAAGTTGTATTTCATCATTATACATAACACATATAAAGGTTGAGAGTGAAACACGAATGCGGCAACTTTCATGTTTGACAAAAACCATAGGAACAGTGACACATTATGGCATATTTGATAGATTTTGCATATTTCAGCTTGAATTTGAGCGTTCTAAATGACTTAATCAGTTCAAATCTTTCACATAAAATAATTGAATCGAATGAAGTAGGCACTTAAGTGTTTAAAAAGTGTACGATATCTTCCTTCGGATGAACCTGAAATTTGAGGCCAAAATCGGCCCTTACCGGACCTACTCCTTTGCGTTTACATATGGTTTATATCATTAACGCGTATATATTTCGATGGTTTACATAGGACAATTGATTTATGTGGGTTAATACAGTAAATGCACTTACAGTTTCCAGAAGATAAAAGCAATATGTACCGATTTAATCCATGCTTAGTCCAATCTTTTAATGTGCTCCATATTGAATGATTCTATGTTCAATTACCAATAATACAGAGTATGCATACGATCTATATTTTTAAACTTTAAGTTTACTTTATTTGTATAGTACACCGACAACTCTGATAACCCTGATAATTTAGTGTTTTATTATGGTTTTGTATGTATGCACTGTACCATTTAAATCTACCTTTGTAAGAGACTGATATCTTACACATTTATAAAGTTTTAAATGTTTGAAAGAGGCCACTTCGTTGGAAGGGAAACATACTGTCTTTTCGATATGTATTAACACTTTTTTTCACCTAGTTATCAATACCCAAAATGGTATATCTAGTGACGACTCGAAGAAGCAAAAACTTAATAGGATTAAACACATTTTTTCAAGAGGTCCGAAGGACTTGTGTGATGAGTTAGTGAATAAGATCCCTTGTTTACACATCAATAACCTCTAGAAAAAATGTGCTTAGTCCTTATCTTTCTTAAGCCAATATTCTCGATTTTTTATTATTTTCGTTTGTTTGTAGTGACTATTATAATTACCATAAGGTCGTAACTAAGGAGTAAGCCGCAATATTGACTTTCTAGAATTCATCAATGTTCGATAAATTCCACAGATTAATTTTATACATTTTCGAAACATTAATACATTATTTTTTTATTTCTTACATATATGCCTTAGAATAGATACAACTGTTATATATTTGTTTTTCAATCTCAACTTGCTGAAAATCCCGTAGTCACTGCATGCATGTGTATCGCGTATGAATTGATCCCAGTGAAGGTTACGAAAAAAGTTTCGGAAACATGGTTGATAGAGGTGTAAATAAATATGAAAGGTACCAGGCTTATAATTTGAAACGCCAGACGCGCGTTTCGTCTGCAGATGACTCATCAATGACGCTGAGATCAAAATAGTTAAAAAGCCAAACAAATATAAAATTGAAGAGCATTGAAGACCAAAATTTCAAAAAAGTTGTGCCAAATACGGCTAAGATAATCTATGTCTTGGATAAGAAAATCCTTATTATTTCGAAAAATTAATAATTATGCAAACAGTAAATTTATGAAAATGACCATATATTTGATATTCTTGCAAACCATGGAAGAATATTCTAACTGACCAATCTAATTCAAGTATTTATAGATATGCAAATCATATAAGAATAATTGTATTATATTTCCAATCGTGCTGAACACTACAGGTGTTAATAAAATTTATGCGTAGGTCTATATCGAAGTGCCGAGCATAGCGAGCGTACAGGTAGAAAGATCGACAAAATATGTCAATTCAATTTTCCTTGCCTGATGATCTTCTCTATGGATTATTTGGTATCACACAAATTTTGATTATCAAATATTTAAACCATCTATAAATTTTATTTCGTTTTATTGGACATAAAATAGATATCTCTTTTTACTCTTTATATAAAGGTGAAAAAAAAATCATAATTGTAGATTGATACCAAGCAAATCATTTTCATATTGGTATGACCACACCAATCAAATTTTAACTCATCACATTTCCATGTTCCATGTTCAGCGAACAGTGAAATGTGTATCAAAATTCTTCTTTAATATTTATATTAAACATTTAATTTTATAATAACAAACACGTATACTAAATTTCAAATTGACGAGACAGCACGCTACCAACGCGCATATACGAAAACAAAATCGTAGTCACAAAATAATGTCAAAATTACAAGTTCATTTAACAATCTTGGTTTGGGCTAACAGCACAATCTATCGGATTAAAATACAAATTTGAGATAAAATAAAAACACTTATTGTTTGAGAAATATCGTTTTGAACAATCCATCAGGAAACTAAAAGAAAAAAAAGGGGGAAAAAGAGATAAAAATATATCTATTACTTAAAACTTAAACAGTGTTTTCATTTTTTTTAATATAAATAAGGCAGTTAGTTTTCTTGTTTGAATTGTTTAACATCGTCATATCGGGGCCTATTAGAGCTGACTATGCGGTATGGGCTTTTCTCATTGTTGAAGGTCGCACGGTGACCTATAGTTGTTAATGTTTGTGTCATTTTAGTGGACAGTTGTCTCATTGGCAATCATACCACAATTTCTTTTTTTATATTTAATATTTCTATGTTACAATATTTCAAGCTTAAAATCATCCCAGATAACATCAGTTGCATGTCATCATTCTAAACTATAAAGTTTCTACATTTAGAATGCAAGTTATGAGTATGTCTGTTGTTATCCATTCCTTTTTTTGGTTTGAGCTTTTAATTTTTCCATGTGATCCTCAATGCTCTTCAACTTAGTAATTTATTTGGCCTTTTTAACTTTTATGGAGGAAACGTGCGTCTGGCGTAAATACCAAATTTAGTAATCCTGGCATCTACGATGAGTTAATTAATTGATCAGGGACTTAATTTCTGCTTTAATATTCCTCTCAGAACGGTATTTTTGTTATTTTACTTTTTTCTTTAAAAGTATTCAAGACCCGTAAACAACACCAATTCTCCAAATGACTAAAAGAAAAAGCAAACAAAAATCAAAATAACAACCAAAGCCGACATCAAAAACGACTGTCGGATCCCAAACCCTTGTTTTATCTCGCAATGAGCAATTCATATATACTAAATTGAATTGTTAAAACGCCTTCAGTTTTATTGTTGATGGTTCATTTCAATTGAAACACCAAACGTCTTGATCGTTCAGGTGACCTGCCACATTTGAATGCATTCAATCATGGAAGTCAGAATGAAATAATCAGAGTTTTGTGTTCCATTACTTCCATGACATAATATTTTCATGACCCAATCATTAAAGTCAGATGAAAAGGAATACTAACGAATAGTATTTGTTAATAACATATAAAGCTCTGTGCTAAATTCATATGAGGTATCTCATTATTGTCTCATTTATTGGTACAAAGAATCATAATAATGAATTGAAAAGGGGAGCGGTCTATACGTAAACAGAATATTACACAATTAATTAAAAAAAAACAGTCTTTTCTTTTTATCATCGTGTCCTTATATATTT
This sequence comes from Mytilus edulis, assembly GCA_019925275.1. NCBI lineage: Eukaryota > Metazoa > Mollusca > Bivalvia > Mytilida > Mytilidae > Mytilus > Mytilus edulis. Next base: position 17,420,559 of record CM034352.1, on the reverse strand, counting down.
GTATAATATATGCCTTAAAAAAGAAAAAAAAATCCTCGAAAAACTAAATATTAATGATAATATTATTACACTAAAGAATTAAGTGTGGGGTTATAAAATAAATGATGAGCAATACTTTGAAATTAATTTATAATGTTTTATATATAAAAGGCAAATTATATGTCTGAAGGGAAAAACAAAAGCTCTAGATGTATATTCTGAATTCATGCACAGCTACAAAATGCAGACAACTATTAAACATGCATACCAAGAATAAATGTCTACTTGATAAAGTTGTCAAATTGTTGAAATAATTTGTATGTTTCAAATGTATAATCTAGCTAAAACGAAAAGGAAAAGGTTAATAAATTATAAAAGTTCTAGATCCGTAACTGATTTAGATTATAACTTTGAACTGTATTTAATCACTCCGACACAATGCACACGTGTATCAGGAGGAAGAGGAATACAATGTTCTCACATATAAAAACAATACAAAACAATGGTGGGTATAACAAGGAAAATAAAAAAAATACATTTTAAAAGAATCATTTTACAAAAGGTTTGTTCTATAACTAGAAAGACATGTTGACAAGCTATATTTATTAACCTTCTATACAGGAGCGTATCATAATACATAACAATAATGTCCGGATTGTATCCGGTTGAGATATGTCAATATTACGGTATGTGACATCCCCTTTTTCTAAAAGATGAAATGAAATGATTTAATGAATAAATGAATTTGAGTATTACCCAGTTCAAATTAATACTGAATGATTTTGACAAGAAATTAATACTGACTTGGTTTTGACTAGAAATTAATACTGACTAGATTAATGTCTTTTTTCAAATTTACTTTAAAGTCTATATATTGTCTTTTCTGATAACTAACTAAAACTAGATAAATGCTTTCTAAAATCTACTTGACAGTTCAACACAATCATTTTACATAGTCATTTAATTTGGTTGGCAATTTGACTGTTCGTCCAGATCTTGTCACGGGTAACTTAGATGGTTCAATACTTTCATTTTCCTGGGACGCAACGGTTTCACTGCAGTCTAATGTTTGTAAAGTGTTACAGACAGTTGAAGTTTTACGGACGGTTGTATTATGATTGAAATGTTCATTATCAACTGTGTTTCCATTGTAAGCTGTTGGTCTTATATGCCTACGATTTCTTCTGTAACGCCTGCCATCTGATGTTTGTACTACATATTAGTGAGGAGTGTGGTGTTTTTGAATTATTTTTCCTGCTTTCCATTTTCCATCTGTGTACATTACAATAGAGTCTCCTTGTTTTAGCTGTTTCAATTCAGGTCCACAATGTTTATCATAGTTGGTTTTAGCTTTCCTTTGGCGAATTTCGAGTTTTTTGATAATTTCACTGTTGTTGACGTTTTGTGGCATCACTAGCGGCAATGAAGTAGGTAGTGATGTTTTTAATCTCCTATTTAGGAACAATTGTGCTGGTGAAAGATCAATGTCCAACGTTGTGTTTCTATATTCTAATAGAGCTTTGTGTGGATCCTTCGATTTCATAATTAGCTTCTTGATGGTTTGAACACTTCTTTCTGCTTGTCCATTCGACTGAGCATAGTGTGTGCTGTTCGTGGTATGTTTAAATCCATATTCAGTAGCAAATCTTTTGAATTCTAGTGAAGAAAACTGAGGACCATTGTCATGAAACTAATTCGTCAATATATCCAAATTTTGACATTAGTCCTTTTAAATTATCAATGGTTAAAAGTAGTTTCATAACTTCTGGCCACTTTGAGTAGTAGTCTACTACTAATAGATAATGTTGTTTTTGGTATTCAAATAAGTCGGTAGCAACTTTTGACCAGGGTCTTTCAGGTATTTCTGGCATTAACATCGGTTCCTGATATTGAGCGATAAGTCCACATGCTTTAACTTTGCCATCGATGTCTTGTCCCATGCCGATCCAGAATAGTACATCACGTGCACGGCTTTTGCACTTTACGATTCCAAGATGTGAATCGTGTATTTTGTCCAACATTTCATTTTGTAGCGCTTTTGGTACAATAGCTTTGTTTGACTTGTACAATAGTCCATCGATGACAGAAAGTTCATCACGGTAAGTCCAATATGGCCTCAAAGAGTGTATAAGTTCAGATTTTTCATTTGGCCATTCATTAAATATGACATCTTGTAATTCCTGAAGGTGTTCATCATTTTTCAGTTCCCTCCTGAAATGTAGCATACATTTATGGTACAATTGGCAAGTATGATATCAAATGAATGTCATTCAGGTGTAAGTCTGGTACAAATACTTCCTTCGTTTCTTTTAGGAACAATCTACTGAGATGATCTGCTAGATACATCTCTTTGCCTGGTTTATAGTCAACTTTAAGATCATGCTTTTCTAATGCTATTAAAAGTCTCTGTAATCTAGGCGGTGTTTGGTGAAGCGGTTTCAGGAAGATTGATTGGAACGGTTTATGGTCTGTCTCTATTTGAATTCGGCGACCATATAAGTACTCATAGAATTTATTACATCCATAAACAATTGCAAGAGTTTCTTTCTCGATCTGCGGATATCGTTGTTGTGTTTGAGTAAGAGCACGTGAGGCATACGCAACTGGTTTCTGATTTTGTATCAGTACAGCTCCAAGTCCTTTTGAACTAGCATCAACACTGAGTGTAAGCGGTTTGTTCGGATTGTAGTATTGCAGCAGTGGTGCATTTGTTGCCATTTCTTTCAACTTCTGAAAGCTAGTTTCCCGGTGCCAGGCTGTGTTTTTCTCCAAGAGTGTTCTCAACGGTGCCCTGAGTGTTGACATGTTTGGAATACACTTGCGAAGATACAGAATAAAACCCATGAAGGTTTGCAGATCCTTGACGCACTCCGGTTTTGACATTTTATTGACTGCACGGATTTTTTCTGGGTCTGGTTCCTCGCCTTCACTTGTTAGACGGTGTCCAACGTATGTTACTTCCGATTTGCTGATTTCGCATTTTCCGGCACTGAGTTTCAAGTTATATTCTCGCGCTCTGTCTAGACTTGTTTAAGACGCATATCATGTTCTTTTTGGTCTGATCCCCAAATAAGAATGTTGTCCATAATTGCTTCTGCTCCTTCTATGTCGGATACCATTTCAGACACACTTTTCTTGAATACTTCCGATGCTGAATTTTTTCAAAAAGGTAAGCGAGCAAATCTATAACGTCCAAATGGTGTATTAAATGTGCATAGCTTTGAGCTATGTTCGTCTAGTTGAATATGCCAAAATCCACTGGGGCATCCAGTTTACTAAAGACTTTAGCGTTCGGCATTTGCGAGATAACTTCTTCTACGGTTTTTAACGGATAATGTTCACGTAAAATTGCCTTGTTCAGATCACGTGGATCAATGCATATTCGAATTTTTGCCGTTTGGTTTAATTACAGTAACCATTGAGTTGACCCATTTTGTAGGTTCTTGCTGTTTGAAGATTACACCAATGTCCTCCATACGTTCAAGTTCAGCTTTGACTTTGTCTTTGATAGCTATGGGTATCTTACGCGGTGCGTGTAAACTGGTGCTACAGTTTTGTTGATACTTATCTTATGTGTTCCTGGTAGACATCCTAGGCCTGTGAATAAATCTCCATATTGGTGTTCCATATTTTCTGGTAACAATTGGTTTGTCGTTTCTTGCGGATTGCTTGTATGAGTGATTGAATGTATGCGCTTTAGAAGTTTCATCGCTTCGCATGTTTTGGCACCTATTACAGATTGTACATTACGGTCTACAATGTGAAATTTCACGGCATGATCTTGGCATTTATAACTACACCTAAGATTAATTACTCCAACAGTGTCAATGATGTGTCCTGAGTATGAAAGGAGAGGCGATACTTGTTTAGTGATGAAAGGATGCGAACAAATGGTTTTCAGTTTGTTTAGGGAAAGTACGTTGCACTTTGCACATGTGTCTAGCTGAAAGTTAACTGGAACGTCGTTGACGTTGATTGTTTCGGTCCATTCGTTGGTATTTAATTCTTGGTTATCAATTGTTGCTACAAAAGTTCGTCGTCATCAGATTCACTGCATATGTCTAAAGTGTGAATTTTCTTTGATGATTTGTTTGATGACAGACAGACGGACGCAAAGTGATTGTATTTATGTCATTTGTTGCACTGTTTCCCAAATGCAGGACATTTTCTACACTCATGTTTACCTCCACAGTTTTTACATTTGTTTGCAAAATTGGGTGAATGCCCCATGTTATTTTGAGGTAGTCCCCTTTACGGTGTGTATTGCTTGCCATACTTTTTACCTGATGGTCATGATCCTTGTTTTTTTTAACATGTTGATTGTTTTATCTTCGCTTTCCATACTTTAAGTTTAGCCTTTGAAAGTTCATAAGTTCTAGCGAAATTTATAGCCTTTTCTAACGAGAGTTCGGACCCTTCAGTAATACATTTATACCGAACTTTGTGGTCTTTAGTTCCAAAAAAAACCCAAAACAATGGCATCACGTACCATTTCCTCCGGGGTCGCACATTCACAATCTTTAACCAATATTTTGAGGTCTGTGAGATATTCTTCGAAAGTTCCAATTTCTTTTTGTACACGGCTCAAAAATTTGTATCGTGAATAAATCTTATTCGATTTAGGGTGGACGTGTTTTTCAAAGTTCTGATAGAGCACATCACGTTTCTTTTTATCATCTTCCGAAAGATCCTAGGTTGAATATATGTCCCTGCCCTTGTTGCCTATCCATATCATTATATAGTTACATTTTTGTGCTTCGGCAGTTTAAGCTAGAGGTCCCGCGAGCCAGAATTCTGTATGTTGTTGGTAAGACTCCAAGCGGTTACTAGGTCTGTCGCTTCCCAGTCCATTTAAGGTTGAGATCCTGATAGTGCATCCATGATTATAATAATTCAGGTAGCTGGATTGTTCATGCAACTTTAAAGATTGCTTCAATCTACGGATGGCTTATTTTCGTTATGATGGGCGATGGTTCAGTCTGACACCATGTTCTATAACTAGGAAGACATGTTGGTGGCACGGTAGTATTTGCATTCCAGAATTTAGGTTGCTCTTTTGTGTACCCTACTTAGGTTAATGTATCTAAACAGTGTGATTGGATAAAAAATACAGTATCAACTGAACATACTTTCCCAAACTGAGGGATGAATCAGGTGTAGAAAAATATGAAATAATTTTACATACAGATGAAAATGAATTTTTGAGAATTTTTTTTAATTTTTTATTCACTGCACCTTAAAATACCTAAAAGTACTAGTGACCATAGGTTTTTAAAAATAGCAAAAAAAGTAAACGGTCATGATACATATTCAAATTCATTTCTGAATAGTAAAATGAAAGTACTTCAGTTAACAGTAAATGTAGAATTTTTTGCAGTGTTAGAAAGTGGTGAAAACTCTAAAAAGGCTATCATTATCCATTATGGGCCAGGAAATACTACCGTGCTACCTGTTGACAATAACAAGCTATATTTATTAACCTTCTATACAGGAGAGTATCATAATACATAACAATAATGTCCGGATCGTATTCGGTTGAGATATGTCAATATTACGGTATGTGACAATGTTCTTGAGTTTAATAATAAACAGTGATATATATATATATAGAGAAATGATTCATACATGTGTATAGCTTATAATCATATCTAAATCACTACTAAGGTGGCAGAAACGAGTTATTTTACAATAAATCTTTAGAATTTCATTGATTTATGATTTTATTTTCTGAAAATTCATTCAAGCTTGTATACAAATAAAATGTATGGTTTCAAGGAACTAAGATGTGTACGTGCTTAAGTAAATATATAGAAAACCTTTAAATTTGGGTGTCTGTACAGCATGGAGATTTAAACATTTATAAATGCATTGCAAATAAGGCAAAAAATGTGATGCTCTGATACCAATCTAATCCTCACCTGCAGAATCCTGCTAAAAGCCGACAAGAATTTTAGCCAAAATTCAAGAGAGAAAGGATATTCAGTGAATTAGAGCCTTGTCCGAACCTATCCTTACCATCAAAATCTCAAGATATTTTTGTTTACATAAAACTGAATGTTATCCCCACTTTGATTGGATGCCGTCAAGTGAGGAGACCACAATTTTGACATCGGATTGGACCTATATGTGAAGGAAATCCCCTACCTGTGTATGCAACTACTTACTTGTGTAGTACAGTAGCCTAGAATTTACATTCATTTATTTTTTCAGTCCACATGATGCAATTATATACCTCAATACTTAACTATAACAAAATTTCTGCGTGGGACACATGTTCTGGTACACCAAAACTGGTACCTGCCACCTAAACTAGTTATATTTCCAAACCAGGAAGAGATATTAATACAATAATTGTAAATTATAGTAAAAATAGTGTGAACTATTTTCGGAATTTTTGATCACCAAACAAGGTAGATAATACATAACGATAAATAAGAATGTTCATATATATACTTATTTATTCACGATTATAAATAGATTATGATTTAGCTTAAATAAATGGTAATGTAATATTGATAACCAGAGGGTAACCCTGGATTTCTTGCAAAAATAAAGAGACCCTTTACTAGAATGCTGGACTAATGAAGTAAATTTTTAACAGCATACAGTATATTTTTGAATTAAAAAATAAATAAATGTATGCTTTTATAGCTGTAGCGTAGATGTTGATTGCAAATCAAATTAGGCATTTATTAATTTCTATTAATAGTGCAAGATTAACAACGACAATAAAGTAAATTATAATTTGATGTTTGTATAATTAGAACATACTCACCCCTTCTCGTCCAATGAAAAGTCAGTTTTTCTCCCTCTAATTTTCATAGTACATGGTTTTCCATGCACTATGAAATGCTATACATGAATGACTTTTCATTGTCAGTTAATTATGAAAGTGATCTCTTAATAACTGCACTAACGAAGTGTACAATCCCCTGAGGTATTTTCCATGGGAAAAGAGCCTACTGATTAAAAATGCAAGAGCAAAGATTAAAACAAAACATTTTGAATTTTGCAAATTTCATGCATTTTCAAACGGAACACATATATAGAATATACAAAAACAATTTGGGTAAGGGTGTAAGTACAAATAATACTTATTTAATTTATATACCTGACATTTGAGGAGGTTTTTTTCTTTCAAGAAAACAATGCCAGTCTGCTGATATATAGAGCAAAGATTTTTTATCGGAAAAACACAAATACATGACAATTTATCAATAAAAAGTTAAGCATTAAATGTTGAATGGTCTGAATTTAGATATTCATACAGAGAGTTTTTAATATTTATAAAAAAAGTCAAATTTTAAAGAGGGGATTTATTTAACATTGTGTTGCTTTCAAAATTAAAAAATCTCAAGATATATAAGTATTAAACTTTACCTTAATCAGAAGAAAAACAATTTATCAGTTCGGTCCTCACAAACTATGTCCGAGCTTTTTCATTCCGTTTATTGAAATGACGATTACCTATGTTTTACATGTAGTTCATTATAAAAAGTGAACACTTATTTAGGTTTGAATATTACAATGGGAAAGGATAATTTTGTAAGGTCACTCGAAAGTGTGAATATGTTCTAAATTGGTCAGACAATACTTGATCATGTTTTATGAAGATTTAAGCCCTCGGCCTCGCCTTGGGCTTAAATCGTCATAAAACATGACCAAGTCTTGTTTAACCTATAAATAAATATTGCCCTCAAGCTATGACAATGTCATTTTATTGTCTAACATCACAGCACTTTAAACTTTGTCCGATGGACTGTATCCTTATCTTTTATTATAAGGTTCCTACTTATATCCTCTAGAACTAGAAATTAAAGAAAAACAGACATGACTTCCTCGTCTCTTTTTTTTACTTAAACCTCGAATTCGACATAAACGGATATCACTGTACCAGAATCAATGACAAATGAGCCGATCATTATTTTGAAATTATCAACTTCACTCACTTTATTAGTAATAAACTAACCTCACCTGTGCATGAATTATAAATTCAAACTCATGCGGTATTCGAGAGCATTCAACTGCTTCCCAGACTTTATGAAACGTTACCGATGTCTAGGCATCAAAAAATTGATGGACGAGCCAATGCTCCGTGTTGAAGGCCGTACATTGACCTATAATTGTTTACTTTTTTAAATTGTTATTTGGATGGAGAGTTGTCTCATTGGCACTCACACCACATCTTCCTATATCTATTATGTAAAAGAACAACTCGTCCTTTATTTCTCTTTAAAAGTTAGTCGGAAGATTCCAAGTCCTTGTAGACATATTTTCAGTATCAATTTCACAAATAATCATAATATTCGTGAAGTAGAGATTCTAGGTGCTGACGTTACTTTTCATCTTTATTACGTTTTATATTTAGTGTTCTTTTATTTGGCTTTGTAAATTATCAACATTTACTGTTTATTCTATTTTTGGATAATATCCTTTTGGCTTGGCTCGGTACTTATTTATTCCGCCTATATGTGATTGTGCTAAGGTCGTTTTTATTCTATATTTGTCTTTCTTTTTTGCTTATGTGTTTTTTTTCTTTGATGAAATATTTGTTTGTTTTTGTAGTGATTAAAATTTCCCTAACGATCAAATATGTCGTTTATATAAACCAATCCATTGTTAACCTAGTTCGGACAGAACAAGTCTTGGTTGCGATATTCAATCTTCTATTTCCAGAATTAAAATTTGTTTTCTGTTTACCGTAAAGTGATCAAAATATTTTGCTAAACCTCCTTCTGTTTTCCTGTTTATTAAGGAAATTTTATCTTAAAAAATTCATGTAAAAGACAAGAAAGGTTTTACAGAACTTGTTTAAACATTTGATAAGAATAATCTTTCAGTTCTGCAGAATGGTTTGTACCAACAACTTTGAATTAAACCATAGATTGTGATTGCCAATGTTCAAACCAATGTGAGTGAAATGACAAATAAATATGTAGCTGGCCAGTTGAAGTACGCCTCCGGGTGCGTCAATTTCTCGCTACATTGAAGACCTGTTGGTGACCTTCTGCTGTTGTTTTTTTTCTATGGTCGGGTTGTTGTCTCTTTGGCACATTCCCCATTTCCATTCTCAATTTTATTGACATTGTATACTAGCATCTTCATTATTTATATTTTGGTTCTTTTGTCGTTATTAATTTTTTCATTCCAACTAATCGCTTATCGTTGTTAATCGAAAAAATAAATTGTGTAAAATATCTTTAATTTTGTTATAAAATGATTACTATGCCTACTAATGAGCGTCATAATTTGTCCAATCAAGTATCTTTTTATTACATTAAACACATCAAGGTTGAACGATATCCCTTAGGACAAGTGTGTGAAAATATCATGTTACTGTTTAACAATAGTAAGAAGATACCACAGGAATTATCAGATCTCAAAAGGTCGAATACGTAACACACAGGCAAATAAAACCAGAACATGATATACAGTCACACGAAACAGAACAGTGCATTGTATATCATATAAAGGAGACAAATGTTTCATTATCGTAGAAGGTAATATCTGATTATCAGTCAGTATTACATAATTATTCAGACTGATTTTTTGGTCTTTTGGTCCTTAACACTGCATTTAAATCTGTGCATTCTTTGTTTTGAGAACAGAACTTTCTTTTTCAATTTCGTCTAACGGAAGATATTTATTTTGCGATTTTTATTTTAGGCCATCAGGATTACTATCAAATGATGTCCCTCCTTTTCTCTCATTTCTCTTGCTATCCGTTAAATTTATAAGCCACAGGACTTATCGACAATATCGCGGGAAACATCAATGATGTCGTCTGCTACTATTCGATGACAGCACCAGATATGTGAAATCGGACGTTCCAGTAAGCATAATACAACAGCAAGTGCACTAAGAATACCAACGAAATAAAATGATGAAGTCCAAGACCCAGTTGCATCTTCCAGCAAACCTATGTAAAGTAAACAAAACCTTTCATCAACTGAAACAATATTATTTTGAAAAACATAAATGAGACCAGAAAAACAATTCAAAAATATTCAAATCAGTCGACAATATAAGATAAAATATAAGACTATTAAATGAAAGCATTTCGACATCGTAATTTTGTTATGCGCGATGGAATGTCTGTGTCACATATACTCAAGGATATGATCAACATTCCCTTTTTCTAGGTTGTGATATTTTCGACATATCTCGGAGTATTTAATTGCCATGAACAAGGCGATATGTGTTTATTGTTGTGACGGAACTGCATCGCTTCCGGGAAACATGACTTTATCCTGGTTTTGATTTGTTTAGTGTTACTCAATCTTTAATGTTCTGTAAAACATTGTTTTTACTGTTGCTTGTGTTTTTGAAAAGGGTGTTTAATTGTACTTTTTTCATATATCTATTTGGAAATTTAAGTAAAAAATGTAGTATTGGTAAATGATGATATTTCAACTTGTACATTCAAACCAACAAACATGCAGTGTATTTGCATGTTATTTAACTCTTCTTCTTAAAAGTTAACTGGTTATAGATTGAATAGAAAGTGACTTCTGCCTGAGCCAAACATTATCATAACGTTTTGGGTTTGTATACTGCACTGTCTAGGTGATAGCTTTTGATGGAAGCTACTAATTTGTCTTGTGCATACATCGACTCTTCCTCTATTCCTGATATTCCAGTAAGATTGCCAGGCATTATGAATCGCAAAACATTTGTAATAGAAGACTTTGCCAAGCATGAAGTTGTCTTCGTAAAATTACAAATGGTTTGAATAAATAGTTAAGTTGAATCACTATTATTCACCAATGATACTGAATTCTGTAAATAAACATTACAAAATAAACGTAGACAAATGCACGACCAGGACAGTTATACTTATATTAACTTACCGGCTATTGGTTGGCTTATACATATAATTATACCGATACTCATCGACAACAAACCAAATGCTGGAGACAAATGTTTTAGCCCAACACAGTCAATTATGATTACTTGGTTTAAACCCCAAATTGATCCAGAAAAAGCTCCTATAACAACGGCATAAGCTATTACAGCCGGCTTGTATGGTAAGTAAGGCATGCAAAACGCTGTGATAGCACATATAAAAGAGCATATCATAAATATGGTTATTCTAGATACAACATTTTTATCTGCAAACCATCCCAATAATATTCTCCCTACAAGTTCCGAAGCACCGAATAAAGAAACAGCTAGTGTAATGGTTTCAATACCAAAACCCAGACCTCGAATATAGCCTGGTAAAATAACTTTATTTGATGTAGTATTTGCAGCTTGTAAGCATATTGCCGTTATATAGACACTAAATTTCGAATTTTTGAAAAGATCGAATCTAAATATTCGTTTTAACGCTCCACATTTTTGCGTCTCCTTTTGTCGTGCTTGCCTTTCTACTATTTGCCTTGTCACATATATTGGTTGTCTAAGAAACATGCTAACAGGACAAACATGGAAATAAACTGCTCCAGCTATTAAAATAGTTCCTGGCAGACCGTAATTTTCTATCAAATACTTGTACATATACTGAAAGCACATATTGCCTATACCACTACACGATGCCATTATTCCTGTTGCTAAACCCCGCTTTTTGTCAAAATAAAAACTCAGTATAGTAGAGCACGGACCAAAGATTAATCCATATCCCATTCCTATAAAATAGATAATGAAATTACAAAGTTAACCAAGTTTTTTTAATGCAAATTGGCACTCCTAGAGAAACCATAAATTGTGTAAAAAATGTATAATTAGATTAACTCTACGGAAAACATATAAGGCAATTGTAAACTATTAAAGTAATGGGGCTATGTGGCTGGACAAAGTGGAAGCAGATTTACTAAGATGTCACATATGTTTAAATGCTACCTCCTAAGAAAATGATAACAATTTCAACAATTTAAAAATGCGGGCTTTATGTATGTATATTTATGCTGTTAGACCTATATAACCCTATCTAAATGGCATGCACATATAATAATAAAGTGTGATTTTATAGTTTTGCCTTCAAATCCTAATTTAAAATTTAGAAACAAAGAAAAGAAATATAATTTACCTGTAATTATTCCGTAGGTGATGTAAAGGAATTCTAATTTAGGCACAAACGCACTTGCAGTCTGACCTATCAGTACTAAACAGCTTCCTATCCCTATTACCACTCTATATGTATATTTTTCACCAAGATAGTTGGATACAGGAGCTAGAAATATAATAATAATGAAATAATGAAATTAGTTAATAAATTTGAATATGATGAAGTATAGTAAGTTTGCTTATATAGAAAAAAAAAATATACCATTAATAAATGTTATAACATCAACAGTACCAATGCTACTGCACCAAATACGCATTAAAGTTAAGGACCTCGAGGACAAGATATTTGATAACAAATTGAGAAAGATTATAATTGAGAAGATGAATACATATCCCATATAATGTCTTTATTTTATCTTGATTAATTAACTAAGAAACAACTACGTCTAATCTTGTTTAATTTCAATCCTGGTATATATGATGAGTATATCTAAAAAGAAATTACGAATGAGATGAATTTTCCATAGAAGGAAACATAAGTGACACAGTTTTCCATACATCTTACCAAGTCCAAAATAGAGAAATAAAAGTACTCCCGGAATCCCTGCCGTATTCCCAGCTCCGCCATCATAGTAGTCTAGCAGTTCTGTGTATAGCACACCAAAAGATTTTACACTACCAGGAACAATAATGTAGACGATACAACTAACTAAAATTATGCAAATACAATGAATATATATTTATTGTATTAGAACATTTCATATAAATATTATGACATTTTTTATTCTTTTTTTATATCCATATACATAAGAACAAACTTTCAAATTTCTTAGACTGATGTTCTTTTTTAAACTTTTAAAAAATTATTTACAAGATAGTACATGTAGTCAGCAAATCCATTTTAATATGAAACTGGCATTCTGATTTTTATAAAATCTCTACAGTCTGAATATTCAATGTAAATTCTTGTTTAATAATAATCTTTTTTTTAGAGATACGTATCCTGTTTTAGTAATAAACCCAATTGTATTCAGTCACAAAGTAAGTAGTAACTTTCAAAACAATTAATGTGAAGTTTTGATCATTTTTCGCTACGCTAAAGGAACATAATGGGATATGAATTTAAGGTAGCACTCAAGTTGTGTTGTACAAGAATCTATAAATATTTTGGGATGCAAGAAAGAATAAAGACGCTAAATTCATTCAAGTGTTGACATCACAATATAGCAACTAATTACATAATAATTAATTTTGTAATAATTATATCATAATGAAATTATCACAATTTGAAAGATTAATCTTTCTTCTTTCTTTTGGTACCTCATTTATAAAATATAAATATCAGTTTAAAGTTGTCTGATTGGGAGTGAAAAAATCTTTGTATTGTGCTACCTTAATAACTAAAATGTGTTCATTACTCTAAGCTATATTTAGCACATTCGTGTGTATGATTTTGAAAATATTATTGATCGAAACTCTATTAGAAATCATGCTCTCACCTAAGGATAGTTATTTTCGTGCACATGCAGATGTAACACGATTTCGTGCTCTCTTGGTGCCTGTTCTTAAACTTTTTACATCGATATATACTTTTTACTCTATCAAATAATCAAATGAACGAATACTATTATTTTATATAGAATATCAGGCAGGTTCCTTATAGTGGAGTGGGGAGGGTTACCATTATAATTTTAATCCAGATTCTCAGTTTAAAAAAGAATTGTATTGCAAGACAAAGGAAAGAAAACATTTTATCTGAATAGTTCGTTGAAAAAGAGTCAGCTTTTCCGCAAAAAAGTTCATACCCTTTTCATAAACAAAGTTAATGCAATAACTTATCAAGTTACTTATATTTTTAATACACTATTACATTTATATGTGTCTTGATTCATGCAGTTACAGTGATAATTTTTATTGTAACTGGATAATGAAAAGTTTGTATCTAGATTTATTAGTGCATATTAAAACCTGAACGCATCAGAATAGAATATCTCAATTTAGTTTGATCGTTAAATAAGTAAGATATATTTTGAGGTCTTCTGTTCTCCTGTGTTATACGACAGGAAAACCCTCAAAATTAGCATTTCAATAACATAATATTTGTACTTAGGGTATAAACTCAGATTTCTATAAATTTCTATTTTATAAACTATAGTCTATTGAATCATACGTTTATATGAATGTAAATAAACCTTTTATTTAAAAGAGGGACGAAAGATACCAAAGGGACAGTCAAACTCATAAATCTAAAACAAACTGACAACGCCATGGCTAAAAATGAAAAAGACAAACAGACAAACAATAGTACACATGACACTACATAAAAAACTAAAGAATAAACAACACGAACCCCACCAAAAACTAGGGCTGATCTCAGGTGCTCCGGAAGGGTAAGCAGATCCTGCTCTACATGTGGCACCTGGCGTGTTGCTTAAGTAATAACAAATTGGTTTTATCTAACATATACTTGTGTATCACTATATACTTATTTCCAAATTTGTTGATTATAAATGTATCAATTTCAGAATTTAAAAATATATTTCATCGATTTCAGATTAATAAGTTGAAATAGTAGGTAAAAACTACTTCTACCTGTTGTGCTATGTCTGGAACGAACTAATGATACATCGGCAGACATGTCCTCCGTGACATCGTTACCATCACACAAAAAATAATGCGCACGGGTTTTATAATGATCCTATGCATGTTCTTTAGTTTGTTAAAGTTTGAATTGATTGATTGGTTAGTGTTTAACGCCACTTTTATCACTATTTTGCTATTTTGCCGCGGTAATTTTTTATTCATAAAGGAATCCGAATTACCCAGTGAGAACCATCGACCTTCGGCTGATGATTTGTGAAAGAGAAGCTGAAGATAACAAACGGATAGTCAATTTAATAAGTCAAAAACGAACAGTATATGCCATGGAAAACCAAGATTAACAATATTCAAACTAAAGTCGACCTTAGCCAATTAAAAGGTGAAAACTAATTCTAAAATAGTTTTAGTCATAGTGAAATGTACGTATATCTCTTTTGAGATCAAATACGTACTGCAAATTATAATTCACACAGGCAAATTACATGTTTACGCACTTTTATAATAAAAGAAGATTTAAGAAATTTAAGATGCATTTAACTAGTCCATGATAACGTATGTAAATGCATGTTATTGTACATAGTAAATTTAAAAAGTGTTTACACTGTTACACAATTTAAAAGTACCTTTATCTTCATAAAAAAGAAAGTAATCTAACTATAGGAATAACTTAAGACATACTTATTAATATAAACCAAGCATATCCCTTATCAGTGACATCTTCTTTCTGTACGGACCTTTGGAGCCTATCATCAGTGATAAAGGGGACGTGAGTTGTATCACTATCATCATAATGTTCCTGGTTTTCATGATGCGGTTGATTTCTATGAACTGAGAGATTTTCTGTATATTCAATATCTTCGTTGTGCGACATTAGTTTACCTTCTATGTATCAATTTATTAAAAATCACTCACATTGAACCAGGATATACAAAGTACAAACGCAGATTGCATGCATTGATAACTTTTATAAGATTTCCATATTTCTAAAAATATACAATATTTGTAAATTTTCCATTATTGATTATGCATCAATCCTCGTTGTAGTATACAAATATAAAAGTGCGTGATACTTTTGCACCAAAAATGTTAATAATTCTGGTATTACGTCAGAAAAAAAGAGGTGAAAATATTTAAAAAAATTATTGGAATTGGTATTCGAAAAGAAAGATTATGGTATATCATTTAATGACACAACATGTTGTAATGAAATTTCAAATTTCAAAAGGCACTAAGAACTGACCGTTAAAATTTTTTTCTTTGCCTAAAGCATAACACGCTACAAGTGCTTACTAAAGAACTAAGACTAAAGGTAATATAAAAAACAATCACAGTCAAAACAGCAAAATAAAAATAATAGAATTTTGCCTTACAATCTCTTGATGACATTAGGAAACAATAGAAACTTGCAGACAGTTACGGCACACCAAAATAGTTGTTGAATAAATGAACATGTGAAAAATTATATACAAACTAAAAACGGTCGAATCCACAAAACGTGAAAGATGGTTATCCCCGGCTTATAAAAAAGAAGATGTGATATGATTGCCAATGAGACAACTGTCCACAAGAGACCAAAATGACACAGACATTAGTATATTTATAGGATTTTGATTGGTTAACGCACGTCGATACAAAACCCAATGTAGGTTGAAAATTCAATGATACCGACATTTAATATGATATTGTCAAATATGCATTTTCCTAGGTAAGTGCGCTTTAAACACTTTTCCTAGGTAAGTGCTCTTTAAACACTTTTTTCATCAACTCAGCCTCAAAAATAGATTCCAACTTTTTTTATTTGTTATAAATAATCAGGAGCGGTGGTAGTGACATAAGCCGAAAAAATGTACAGCAAGTGTATTTCAAAGGTAAAAAGGAGGCCGAAATACAAGATGCCGCCGAAAATGAATAATAATAATATTAAAATGTCTTAAGGTGGCCAGTGGGTACAAAAATTCAGCAAAAAATTAAATCTTTATTTTTTCGTTACAAATTTTATTTATTACACTATAAGTTATTACTTTATGATATGGTACAAAAATCAACCCAAAAAACCCATTCGGTTTGGCCCCAGATGACTTTTAAAATGTTTATATCATTGAAAAAGCTCCAAATTATCTCCCTTTGGTGCAAAAATGCATTAAATTTGAAATATCTTTTTTAACTCATCGGTGACCTATATTTTTTTTATTATTGTTTTCAAATAAGCTGTAACATAAACTAAATAATTGTAAAATTTAAGCGATTTCTGGACATTAAAAAAAATGTATGCTTTTTCCGGAGGCAGATTGTGAGTTAAATGAACGGTGACCACATTTTTTTATTTCATTTTTCTTTTAAGTATATGATAAAGTTCATTTAGCTAAATCCTATATTAGAAAAAAAATTGATTTATACCCAGGAGCCCCCTTAAGTATCGTAGGATCATAACCTTTAATAAACAAAGATTAAATTTTATAAAATCAATAGAGTAAATATATACAATTTAAATTGTAAATACGGTTTAAAGACTTATTTCTAATTTTTTCAGGCTAAGTACTTTTTATCTTTTTACTTTTCGTGAATGGATTTTCTAACTGACGTTTTTATCACAACAAATCATTCATATGTTAAAACATTAAAAAAAATGTATTTTGTCCAACAGTGAAGAAAGCTACACCTAGGGAAACCAGATAGCAAAACGAAATCACTAAATTGTACAAATAGTTTGTATCTATTTAAAAGTTCCAAAACATTTGAACGATGTAATATCAATTAGAAGTAATGTGGAGAACACTGAACATAAAAATCCAATTCCACAATAACCAATCCGTTTGGAAGATGGCCTGTCATCTTGCATACAAGTACGTTTGTATATTGTGGAGGATAAAGTTGATGTATCGACAGATAATGTTTGTCGAAGTTTATCTGTTACTGGTGCGAGTATTATCTTTAATTCGTCAAAAGAATAATGACTCAAGTTCTGATTGGCTATACTATCACAAACACATGGACA
The DNA here is from genome assembly GCA_019925275.1 of Mytilus edulis. Lineage (NCBI taxonomy): Eukaryota > Metazoa > Mollusca > Bivalvia > Mytilida > Mytilidae > Mytilus > Mytilus edulis. Next base: position 17,402,978 of record CM034352.1, on the reverse strand, counting down.
CAAACTCTCAGCTGAAATAAACGAAGATAACAGAATTGTATCGTAACATGTATAGGACAATGCATACATGGTTACATACAATGATGTTTTTAGCGATCAAGATATATGCATTTTGTTTTTTTGTTCTATA
>CM034352.1:17297237-17402748 GCA_019925275.1 Mytilus edulis | reverse complement strand
ATTCGTTTTTTATTAATTAATGTCTACTTTTATTCCTGTTTTTTATTAATTGATGTCTACTTTTATTCCTATTTTTCAACATGTTCAACACAAAAAGCCAGTCGTTTTTAGAAACTTTTGTTGAAGGAATAGAACCTGATTTATAACAAGATGAATCTGAGATATATTTAAACTCTTATGCAATGACATACTGTGGATTCATTTATTTTCATGGGTACTAATTTTCGTGACTTGATGAAAAGTTGTTTATTTGAAGAGATTTGATTTTTGGATTTGCAAAAGTTTGCAGACTAGCCTAAAAAAAATGAAACTTGTATTTCATCTCCCAAATAACAAAAGGATTTGTAAAAGTTTGACATCAATACATGCATTTACATGTGGTATTAGTGACAAGAATCAATATCAAAATTATACAAGTACACATATAATAAAGTAAATATCTGTTTAAAACTACCTGGCTTCCAACTTTTCTAAACATTGAAATATAATGCACCAAAACCTAATCAAAACCTTACAAAAATATATATCATGTCTTTATTGAAACTATTACTTGCAGTACCTCTCTATAGCTACATGCTATGAATATTTTCAAATGTCTTTATTTAAACTATTTCTTTCAGTACCTCTCTACATGCTATGAATATTTACAAAACTGAAATCAGACATAAGATCTAAACCAAAACCATCAAAATAATTCTACAGAAATTTCAAACTTTACTCAAATGCCATGAATATGTAAATTCTTTGTTCTTCTTTGCTGAAATACAAATAACATTGGGCTGTTGCAACTTGAATGCATCAGGTTTGAGAATATAATGTAGCTTTATTGACGCTTTAGACTAATATATTTTGAAATTTAAACCTAAAATTATTGATATAAACATCAGATGAGTCGATTGATCAAGTCTGGTCCCTTCGACTTCGACACAATAAGGTTTAACTGTATGAAAGAAATAGACATCCTACTATTTTCCAAATGACTTCCATAGTTTTTGCTGTAATTTGCCTTTAAACAATGTCTGCATTATCATGCCAACACTAAAGTTTTAGTCTGATTTTATCGTAAAGGACTAACAGTTCATTATCAAATATATCAATGCATTTGATATGATGCATTATATTAATTTTGAACTTAGGACATAAAAACTTCTTGTTGCTTAAAAATAAACTTATTTATGGTGGGAGTTTTCTAATGTAATTGTTCTCAATAATAGAGAACAGATTGCACTGTATCCATTTTGCAATATATCAAGAAAATTAGTAGTGAATCCAGTCATAGATTTATTTCACCAGTACAATATTTACAAAAATTGAAAAACTTTAAATTATGTTGTTTGAAAACCAAAATGTAGACGGCAAAACTATTTGGGAGTTAGAGATTGATATGTGTCCTGAATATTGACCTTCTGATGGTATGTTGACAGTGTTCCAGCTAGGTTTTCAAAAGGGCAGGGTGCCAATCCTGAAAAAGGGCATTTAACGCGCGATATGATAATATGAAAAGGGCATATTTTAATAAAAGATGTTAATCAAACATTTGTGTTTATTCGTTGAATCACAGGTTATACAAGAACAACATCTTTAGCCCATATAGAACTCTATCTTTCGACTTTTAAGGCTGAAAAACTTGTTAAGCAGCTTGTCACACAAGTTTTTTTTATCATTGCTTGGCACAGTTGAACTTTATATGCAGTATGTTTTGAAAGGAGATCTGTTTCATACTGTTTCTATGGTCTACCACATTTTACCAGTTTCACCTTTCTACCCCTGCTGTGCTTGATGGCAATACAGCACAAAACAGCTGTGCTCAGTAAATTCACAATTTTAGGATATAAAGCAACAGTGAAAAATAGTATCAAAAATAAAGAATACAGAAAAAGATGACCAAGGCACCCTTGAAAGATAATTGCCGACTGACCGATTCTATTTGAACGAATTAATGTTGATGATCATTAATGACCCATCCGATAAACGGATTACCTATAACAACAGATTATGACACCAGTTGTAACCATTGATTAGCTTGGGGTGGTAAACAAAGTCATAATCTTTTCCCCAGGTAAAATTTAGTAATTAGCGTATCATATCAATACGCAAATTAATATGCAATCGATCTTCAAAAAAGGCAGGGCGCCCTGGAAACTGTAAAAAGGGCACAGGGCGCCACTCGGAAAAGGGCGGGCGCCGCGCCCTCTGAAAACGGCCTAGCTGGAACACTGGTTGTGTTATTGAAGCATTCAAATATAAAATAGGAAGTTCTTTAGCGTGAGGTCAACCCTTTATCAATTTTTATGCCTATCCACATGACAGGATTATTGTAATGTGGATTCATTTATTTTTGTGGATTGAGGAAATCTAGCTTTTTTGATATTTGATTTCATTGATTGATTTTCAAAGTCTGCATACATTCCTTCAGACAACTTGTGATTCAAAGTCTGTGTACATTCCTTCACACAACTTGTAATTCAAAGTCTGTGTACATTCCTTCACACAACTTGTAATTCAAAGTCTGTGTACATTCCTTCAGACAACTTGTAATTCAAAGTCTGTGTACATTCCTTCAGACAACTTGTAATTCAAAGTCTGTGTACATTCCTTCAGACAACTTGTAATTCAAAGTCTGCATACATTCCTTCAGACAACTTGTAATTCAAAGTCTGCGTACATTCCTTCAGACAACTTGTAATTCAAAGTCTGCGTACATTCCTTCAGACAACTTGTAATTCAAAGTCTGCGTACATTCCTTCAGACAACTTGTAATTCAAAGTCTGTGTACATTCCTTCAGACAACTGTAATTCAAAGTCTGTGTACATTCCTTCAGACAACTTGTAATTCAAAGTCTGTGTACATTCCTTCAGACAACTTGTAATTCAAAGTCTGTGTACATTCCTTCAGACAACTTGTAATTCAAAGTCTGCGTACATTCCTTCAGACAACTTGTAATTCAAAGTCTGTGTACATTCCTTCAGACAACTTGTAATTCAAAGTCTGTGTACATTCCTTCAGACAACTTGTAATTCAAAGTCTGTGTACATTCCTTCAGACAACTTGTAATTCAAAGTCTGCGTACATTCCTTCAGACAACTTGTAATTCAAAGTCTGCGTACATTCTTTCAGACAACTTGTAATTCAAAGTCTGTGTACATTTCTTCAGACAACTTGTAATTCAAAGTCTGCATACATTCCTTCAGACAACTTGTAATTCAAAGTCTGCGTACATTCCTTCAGACAACTTGTAATTCAAAGTCTGTGTACATTCCTTCAGACAACTTGTAATTCAAAGTCTGTGTACATTCCTTCAGACAACTTGTAATTCAAAGTCTGTGTACATTCCTTCAGACAACTTGTAATTCAAAGTCTGCATACATTCCTTCAGACAACTTGTAATTCAAAGTCTGCGTACATTCCTTCAGACAACTTGTAATTCAAAGTCTGTGTACATTCCTTCAGACAACTTGTAATTCAAAGTCTGTGTACATTCCTTCAGACAACTTGTAATTCAAAGTCTGTGTACATTCCTTCAGACAACTTGTAATTCAAAGTCTGCATACATTCCTTCAGACAACTTGTAATTCAAAGTCTGTGTACATTCCTTCAAACAACTTGTAATTCAAAGTCTGCATACATTCCTTCAGACAACTTGTAATTCAAAGTCTGTGTACATTCCTTCAGACAACTTGTAATTCAAAGTCTGTGTACATTCCTTCAGACAACTTGTAATTCAAAGTCTGCATACATTCCTTCAGACAACTTGTAATTCATTGAACATTTAAATCGTTGGTTCAACTGTATCCATGGGTTCCACTGTACCATGAAATCAATGACAATTGGGATCCAACAAATATTAATGATTCTACAGTATTGATAATAAGAGAAATGGCTGGGTTCTACTGAACCACTTTGTCATATCCATATAAAGGTTGAATTGATAATAAGAGAAATGGCTGGGTTCCACCGACCCACTTTGTGATATCCATATAAAGGTTGAATTGACCAGCGTTGTCTTTGAATACAACTAACAACAAGAGGCTCTCAAGAGCCTGAATCGCTCACCTTAATTTTTTTGGTTAAATCTCTCATCAATGATTATTTTGGCTTTTCAATTTATTTAAATGTTCTTTGAATCGTCCTATTTTCTTCAAAAGCAAAAAAAAAATCATGTTCTCCTATGTTCTATTTTAGCCATAGGAGCTTATAATGTTTCTGACATACAAGGAAATGAAATATAAAATTTATACTAGATACTCTGAAACTCATTTAGCCTAAGTTTGGCTGAAATTGATACAGCAGTTTCAAAGGAGAAGATTTTTTTAAAGTAAGTCAACATGATGAACAAATTGTGAAAAAAGTCTTTAAAGGGCAATAACTCCTTAAGGGGTCAATTGACAATTTTGGTCAAATTGACTTATTTGTAGATCTTACTTTGCTTAACATTTTTGCTGTAAACAGTTTATCTGTATCTATAATAATATTCAAGATAATAACCAAAAACTGCAAAATTTCTTTAAAATCATCAATTCAGGGGCAAATTATACCTGAAAAACCAGTTACCCAATTCGGCTGAAAATTTCAGGACAGTTAGACCTTGACCTAATAAATACTTTAACTTCTTGTCTTATTTGCTCTAAATGCTGGAGTTTTTGAGATATAAGCCAAAAACTGCATTTTACCCTGTGTTCTATTTTTAGCCATGACGGCCATGTTTTTTGACGAAATAAAAAATAAAGCACAAACTTTATTTTATACACCCTACTGATCATTCAGTTGAAGTTTGGTTGAATTTGTTTTAGTAGTTTTAGAGGAGAAGATTTTTTAAAGTTAGCAAATATGATGAACAAATTGTGAAAAATTGTCATTAAAGGACAATAACCCCTTAAGGGGTCAATTGACAATTTTGGTCATATTAACTTATTTGTAGATCTTACTTTGCTGATCATTTTTGCTGTTTACAGTTTATCTTTATCTATAATAATATTCAAGATAATGACCAAAAACTGCAAAATTTCCTTAAAATTACCAATTAAGTGGCAGCAACCCAACAATGGTTTGTTTGATTCATCTGAAAATTTCATGGCTGATAGATCTTGACCTAATGAACATTTTTACCCCTGTCAGATTTGCTCTAAATGCTTTCGTTTTTGAGATATAAGCCAAAAACTGCATTTGACCCCTATGTTCTATTTTAAGTAACGGCGGCCATGTTTTTTTACGGATCAAAAATCGAAGCACACACTTTGTGCAGGATAATCGAAGGAACAATCATGCTAAGTTTCATCCAAATCCATTTAGTAGTTTCAGAGGAGAAGATTTTTTAAAGTTAGCAAATGTGATGAACAAATTGTGAAAAATTGTCATTAAAGGACAATAACCCCTTAAGGGGTCAATTGACAATTTTGGTCATATTAACTTATTTGTAGATCTTACTTTGCTGATCATTTTTGCTGTTTACAGTTTATCTTTATCTATAATAATATTCAAGATAATGACCAAAAACTGCAAAATTTCCTTAAAATTACCAATTAAGTGGCAGCAACCCAACAATGGTTTGTTTGATTCATCTGAAAATTTCAGGGCTGATAGATCTTGACCTAATGAACATTTTTACCCCATGTCAGATTTGCTCTAAATGCTTTCGTTTTTGAGATATAAGCCAAAAACTGCATTTGACCCCTATGTTCTATTTTAAGTAACGCCGGCCATGTTTTTTGACGGATCAAAAATCGAAGCACACACTTTGTGCAGGATAATCTAAGGAACAATCATGCTAAGTTTCATTCAAATCCATTCAGTAGTTTCAGAGGATAAGATGTTTGAAAAATTGTTAACGACGACGACGTCAACAACGACGACGACGACGGACGCCAAGTGATGAGAAAAGCTCACATGGCCTTTTAGGCCAGGTGATCTAATAATTTAGAATCAGTAAAAAGAGAAGGTACAGAGACAGAAAATAATAAGTTATCCAGCTGATTTTCCATCAAAAGGTGAATAGACTTATTTTTATCAAATGTTAGTCCAGGTACTGTATATTCAGAAATTATTGCAAGATTTTTTATTATTGCGAAAAATGCGACAGAGTTATACAAGAAATAATTTATACTCACATTTTTTTTCTTTTTGTATAAACTAAACAGGATTCTACTCATTATCGAAAAAATTGATATTGCATTTCAGTCTCAAATGACAAAATCGTAATAATAAATGCATTCAATAATTTCTGAATTTACAGTATTAAGACAATATATGAATGCTAAAATTAAGTTTGTTCTGTCTCGCAGACTAGTGGCTGTCCTGTTTAGGTTAAATGTGTTATATATAATATATAGTTTTTATGTTATTCTGATAATATTGTGCACATACTGTACTCACACATGACTTTAGATGATCTGTATATTTTGCCCCTATGTATAACTGTAATTTATGCAGATCTTTTTATAAATACACTATGTCGTTGGGTTGTATTTTGCATACAGTGGATTCCGTATCATTTCGCGGTGACGAATAACAAATTTAAAGGTTCAACAAACTTTGAAGTCTATAAACTTGTATTCTGACTTTGGCAAAACAAAGAAATCAAATATTAATGAAAAAAGTTTTTCATTAACCCGCATAAATTTGTATCCATGAAAATAAATGAATCCACAGTATATAGACACATATGCAGGCTTGTATTTCATACACTTATGATTTGAGTACAGGAAAATAATATTACTTCAGTCACCTACCAAATTATTCATTGATATTATTACGTTTCTTAAAGGGAAAATTCAGGATTTTTTACTTATGGTTTAAATATGTTCATTATGACATAATATATATATTCACAAAGTTTTATCGCTATATGTGCAGTAATAAAGGAGAAATTCAATATTTAATGAAAAAATATTAACTACTTCCTGTAGGTCGTGACGTTTTCTCCTGGTTTTTGCATGCCGGGATTTAAAAAACAATCATTAAAAGTCTTGGTTTTTAATCATATTTTAACGTAATCGCAAGCGCGCCGATGACTAATGCTTTATCTAATAACCATCCGATAATAAGAAGATAAAACGCACATACGTTCAATTGTACATATTCATGAGATAAATTTTCTATGTTAAACGTATATATTCGAATTATTTTTGTAGACAACACAAAAAGTTATAAATTGATTTTTAATTAATGTATTTTCGGACTGATAAGGTGAACAAAGTAAAGTACAATAATCTGTAAAGACAATATATTGGTGTACTCTTATTGACCTTTTACTATCTCTGCTATGACTTGGTTGATACGATGTGTGTATTCACGGTTCTGTAGCAATACTCGTAGATGGCTTGTTGAAAGGTAAATTGTTATTTGCACTTCGGTATTTAACCACGCCTCTCGGGCACACCTTGCCAGGTGTGACTGTCTATTCGGATCAGTGAATTATAAGACAAGGGGAGCATCCAATACACATATTTAAAATATATATTCAAGTTGGTGACAAATAAAAATTGATCGCCGTGGAATTATTTAATTATGTTTGGTGCTATTATTTATTTGAATTCAAATAAGTTAATTTACTAAGAAATACACAATTTTTGGTTAAAGACGGGAAACTTAATTCATATGTCCGATTGAAATGATTTACACCTTTTGTCCTTGATTGATGTCTAATAAAAAGGAGAACTTAGAAATTATAAATAGCTTTACCAAAGTATTTTTATTTGTCTTTATTAGGCAAATAAATGATTGAGAACACTTAGATTTAGACTTTTTAAAAGCCACGTACAAATTAATAACTGGAACTCACTGAAGATAACTCTACCGAAGCGGAATATAATATGAACGAATAAAGGAAAAATACTTTTGTACTTGAGAAGTCTTAAAACATTGACAGCAATTTTAAGGTCTTCTTGGAATGGAATCGAAAAATTACGAATAGATATTCTTTATCAAGTGTGAAAAGCGTCAACCAAATTTAATCATAATCGGGGACGTCCTTCGTCTCACAACGTATAATACTTAATAACTATTTGACCAAAGATGTTTAAAAACAAAAGACAACGAATTTAATGTCATCTTTCCCTATTTTTGAATGTAATTATAAGTCTGTTCAACTGGCAAAAATACTCCTAAAGCGGACAAATATCTGACAAGCAGTTTATTCTTTAAATTTGCTGTCATTGAATATCAAGAAAGAAAATAAATCCCGAAAATGATTTGAAACTTTAATACTCAATAGCTTTCCTAGAAAATATTCACATCCCTCGGGGTTTATTAGTGTACGTCCAGTTGCATATGTCGGAACAGTTGTGGTGATGACGAATTTCTTTCTTTATTCGAGAACAATCTAATTGATATATAAATCTGTGATTTTACTATGTTCATAACTTCGATGAACCAAAGCAAGTTATAGATCGACCTGTATTTAAATCAAATTGGTCCTCTTCTTCTTCTTCTTCTTTTGGTATACAATAGTCTATCGAATAGGATGATTACATACTGTTGGTATACGTGGACTAGTCTATTTACAAAACTTTTACCCCAATTTGCACAAAATGTATGTTTCTTTCTTATGTTCAATGTATACATGTATATATTTTAAATTGCGCTGTAGTTCCGTAACTTTCTATCCATGGCGTATAAACGAATCGTCGACAAGTGCGCACATTTTTTTAATCAACATTTCTGGAATGATCCAACTATGTCCTTTACTATTGACAACGAGTAAATATTACATTGTCCCAGAGACATATAATACAATTATATGTCTCTGATTTTCCCCAAATTAACCCTTGGAAAAAATACGTATATTTGTATATCTTCAATTTTTTTTCTAATTTTTTTTTGGTATCATTTTTTTTTTTTTTTTTATAAATAATATTCTTAACACCAGAAATTTTATTTATAAACAAGCGTATGAGTTAAGTAATGACTAGTATATTATATCACTTTCGGACACGCAAGACACAGATGTATATTATACATGCACCTGATAGTTCAAAATGGAAAGTTATAAGTTATCGGCCGTGTACACTGATCAATACCTACAGAAGTGAAACGATGCATGAACTTGCAGGCCCGACAGGAAATCGCTTGAATACCTGGTCGTGTCACCTTACACCCCTCACAATACCTTTGGGAGTAATACCTTAAGCCATGCGGGTGATCAGTGGAGCGAAGATCCTAATTTATTTGAATAAAGTATATTACTTTAAAGAATTATGAACGAATTAGATTTTCGAAAACAATTTTCACGGAACTCTTATTTATGATTTGAACTTTGACTTTTTAACTAATTCCAATATTAACAGTTTAAAAATAACAGACTATATGGTTATTAAAAATATAAGAACATTTTCCGAATCAAGTTAGTTAGTCAGATAAAACAACCGTACGATTGACAAGATATCGACACGTAATTACGACAACATCGGTTACTGTAGTTTTGTTTCTTTATGGTTTATAGACATATCGTGATTTTTATTTGGACAAGATAACAAAATGGCGGAACGCAAAGAACTGATACTCAAAACTTAAAATCGATGGTGATCTCTTATCTAGCGGAATAAAACTTTAATATTTATAAATTTGAGCATTTTTTTACAGAATGGACATAATATGAATTTTTGATTTTTTTGCGAAGTTTCCCTTTAAGTATCATTCAGTGATTTTGGAATGGAATAAAAATACAAATCCATTCCATAAGCTTAGTACTTATAACAAAGAAAACAATGATGTTTTTTTTTTAAATAAAAAACAACATTAAAGGACCTAACAGTCAGCTAGAATTTCAAATCATCATTAATTTACTAGTTTCTGATGCTATTCATCCATAAGTTCTAATCAAGTTAAGTTTAAATCCATGTTAAGCTTCAGATGTTTAATAAAAAAAAAAAAAATTAATAGCCTATATACATCACGTGACAGCAAACACTGACACCAACCTTTGAACCAGGGAGCTCAAATATACAAAACCCTGTTTCTGAACCTTAATGCCAATTTCATTTCAAAATATGTTTGGTCTTGTCTGAGATTATCCACCTTTTTTTACCATTGAAGTGTTATTGTGTTAAAATTCACATAATAAATATAGTTGAATTGCAACAAGTTTATTCTGATGATGCATACGTATATGATACATGGAGAGCAACCATGAGGTGCAAGTAGAAAAGGGGTCAATGAAATGATATTGTATAAATAATGATTATCTCATACAAATGATAATGAGTTATCTGTCATCTTTTGCATGTTTTTAATTGGACACACCTGCTTCTCTTGTAAAGAATGAATAGTGAAAAGAACTGATAGAATTATATCAAACTGTTTCATATTACAAGATTATTCAAAACATTAACCAACAATGTTCCAAAATATCTAAGAAGCTACATGGAATGATATTTACAATTACCTTTTTGTTTCTTCCTTATAATTGCAAATTTTTTGCTTTGGTTGGGATGAGGTAGAAAACAAATCCTTATTATTTGCAATATATTATATCTTCTCACTAGCTAATTTTGATGCCATCACAAAAGGGATTTCTTTAAAATGGATAAATGATTTATTTTGAGCTCTGGTTATGTACAAACTAACTCATATTTTCATATTTACTGAATGCTGTACAACCTTATCTTATTTACACCCCAAAAAAAAAACATGTGAATTTTTGCAGATCTAGCATATTGATTGATAGATGACTGTTTAATGTCCAGTGGCAAATTAAATGTCATTTCTGGATAAAAACATTCTTGATGAGAACATTTTAACAGATATGAACATGAACCCTGCTTAAATAGTACTAGACAGACCTGCTGATAAAGATTTTGAACGTGCTTGTTCACAATATCATAGTCTACAGGAAGACATGTTATCCCAGCCCTAGTCTTACCTTTATCTCATCAATGCATGAATGTAAAGTGTCTATATATCAAGAGAGTCTTAGCTTTATCTCATAATTGCTGCTGAGTGTCTATTTATGAAGAGAATTTACTTACCTGTAAAATCTACTGAGGGAAAGATGGACTCTTCCTGTATCTTTGACATGATAGGTGTGGCTACATCTAATAACTGCTGGATAACTATAAAAATATAATAATATATGGAGTTAAAAAAGTAATAAAAGGAGTTATAAAAATATAAGATCAAATATTAATGAATCAAGAGACTGCTGGAATACTACTTATTATTGATGATATCATTCTCTTGTGAAGAGTTGTCCCATTGGCATATACATTTGTACCAAATTATCTTTTTCATTTTTTACAGTTGCAATAGATACTTATAAAGACTGATAATTTTTTCACAAGGAGCACAAACAGTTTGTTTAAAAGCACAAAAAACATAGTGACAAGAGAAGGTACATTTGCACAGGTTGTAAAATAAGTATCATTTTAATTAAGCCAACATGTTGAATGAAATTAATGGGGGTCTCATTGGAGAGTTCTGATCCCAGATCCCGATTACTGTCTTGTCAGATTCCCATATCCCGCTTTTCATTTTTTTGTTATTTCCTGTATCCCACTAGACTTCATTTCCCGTATTCACAGCACAAACATTTGACTTTCACGTGTCACGCTTACAGAAAATCGTCAATCCTGTGTCATGCTGACCCCATTGAGACCCATATTAATCACCACCTTTCTCAATACAATTTTTTTTTTGTAATAAATCAAGAAATACTGATTTATCAATATCTGATGCTAAATAAACTTGGTTGATATGTTAAATCAGGATATAATATATTATCCCCGGCTTAGTATATATCTAGGATTTTGATTGGTTAACGCACGTCGTTACAAAACCAATAGCCCCTGGGTGTTGCTAACCCATATCCCCGGACGTTGCTAACCATTCCCGGGGAACTTCACGCAAGTTTTCCTAAGTTCCATGATTGCTCCTTGTGAAATATTGAATTCTGTAGATTATCCATGATGTTTGTAATTACATATTTAATTCATTAACGATTTTGTCCTATTATGACGATCATTTACACTCATTTCATTAAATGCATCACTTGACTGCCACATTTTCAAGGAATGGGACTACTGACCTAGCTATGCAAATGACCCACGTTGACGTCAAACCATCTATGACGTAACTCTCACAACATTGAGCGCCAAATTTGACTCAATCCAGTTTCTCTGCCTCCGTATTAAAAACGTCTTATATTTGACTACCTGTAGGGTTCTACCAAAGGTAGTACCCTACACCCCGTAAAAAAATGTGTAAAATTCCCAAATTTCAATAAAACTTTTTTAGATAATGAAAAAAACGTTGTTTTCACGTTACACTTTGTACCCGAATTTCCATAAAAACTCGCCCGATTCGGACTAAGACCGGGGATAAATTCGTTATTTACGTTCATATCCGTAGATATGGATATTTTAACACCCTTCAGTACCCTGTACACCCTTCGGCTACGCCTCATGGTGTACTGGGGTACTTAAGGGTGTTAAAATATCCATATCTACGGATATGAACGTAGATAACTTATAACATTGGTAAAATTAAATTTAATTTATATCAAAATAGGGTTTTAGGCATTTCTTATTAAAAAAATAAATAAAAACCTCATTACTGCCCAAAAAAATTAATTTTATATCCATCATAAGACGAAGAAATAAAAGTCTCAGATATATTTAAAAAGAAAAGAATAGACTTTTATCAGCCATAAATCCTACCATTTCCTTTGACTAAATCTGCTCGGTTCAATAAAATCTTGATAAGGTTAACTCTACATTTGTCTAGCCAACTTTTTCCTTGATCATGCTTCTTTAGTGAAAGGAACTTCACCAGGTCGTTCTCTGAAACAGTCATTCAATTTTTATTTAGGGTATATTTATACAAGGCATTCATTTACCATACATGTAGTAGTTCTTATGGCTTCATTGGATCTTATAACTTATAGTTATAGTGTAGAAAAAATTGTATGATTAATGTATATCTGTTCTCAAACAAAAGATAGAATGCAATAAAGGCCTTATGTATCGTAATTTTTAACTGCAACTGGTATGTTATTTTTGACTTTGAATTATTCTTGTACTAAGCCACATTTGTTTCTTTAAAGATAGGTGTAACATAATTGTTAATAGACCTATTTAGTATTTTATCCTGATTTGTATCAATAATCTCAGTCCTAGCCTGTTGGTATAAAGTATATCATAAAGTTGCAATGACTTGTTTCCCAATCCACTATAAATAAATATGTTTAAACTGAAGTAGCTACATCTTTTTTCACCTTTGGACAATTTGGTATTGAAATATAAAACAAAGTACACTAAACTGCCTACTTGAAACAGCTGATGAGACAGCTACAAAAAAAAATCATTGGTAATTTTCATATTAAATCTACTTTTAAAGTTGATGTTGATGATAATTGGATTAACTTTATAATAGCTTCAACCATATTCTATCATAAGAAAATCAAATTTTAGATACTATAGAAAAATCATATAAAAAGATTTTAAAACATAAGTGAAGAATACCCTATTGTTTACACTGCTATTTTACACATTGTTGTACAATACAATATTAACTTTGTTGAAAGTTTCCATTTAATATTCATATTCCATTTTTCCAAAAGCATGTGCAAACCTATTCACACTGATTTCATGCAAAACATGTTTTATAACTCCACAAGTTTCATGCAAAAGTCATTGAAAAAGAGTGCTGCATAAATGCCAAGTGATACCAAGAGTTAAATAATTCTATCAATTTGTCATTCAATTAACTGTTTATTTATCTTGAAATATTGCATCATCATTAAATAATTGGTGTTTTAAAGCATTTGTCAAGCCATTTTCAATATGTGCAAGCAGATGCTTGAATCCAGATCACCAAAGTGCTTTCATTTCTACTCAGGGGAAAATACCTTGAAGATCAAACAAAGCTTCATCTGATTCGGATTCTGTAAAAAGCATACTAAACTAAAACTAAACCCTTCTATGTAATAAAAAAACATTTAGCAAAGTAACTTAATCTAGGCTGTGACTGTCACTAAAAAATCTACAATGTCTAATAACACATGTGGATATGAAATGTATCTATCTACTTTTCAATGCTGTTCAAATCATGAATTATAAAAGTTTATTCAAGTCAATTTAAACTAAACTATACATATAATTTAATTGAAAAGCACTTTTCATTAAAGAACATTATTAAGTTTCCTGTGTATATCTTGCTCTTATGGACAGATATTGTACTGATGAAATATTATAAATATAACCTAGCTCTTTGCAGATTTTACTTCTGACCGTGCAAAGGGCTGTATAGCCAGTCAAGGTCGTTAAAAACTTTCATTTGTTGTCAGATTTTCTGTTCTTTAAATTATTAGCAAACCAAATATATTTGAATACAATTTACAAGCCCTATAGTGTAAAGAATTAGATTACAAAACATACAAGGAGAACATGTTCCCACAAAGACCACATATCTTTTAATCTTTTAAAAAAGGCATAGATGTGACATTTTTTTATGAAAATATATTTTATCTAATTCACCAATTCTGTTTAAATCTTATCCATCCCAACAGAAAAATAAAACTTAAATGAATCTCTTTTTTTCCAGATATACAAGTAACAGTTAATCGTGTTTAATCATATACTCCAATACATTTAACCTTTTTCAACATTTTATCTGAACCCAAATAGTGCTTTTATTTTCAAAATACAAATGTACTGCACTCTTTTTTATTTACACAGGTTATCAGACAGGTTGGAAATATAGAATGTTTCAGTGTTTCCTCTGTGTTATACACAATTGATCTAGGCATTTTCCTAAAAAGTCTTGGTCAATGGATTAGGAATACATGTATAGACAATATATGGTAACTAAGACAACAAAGATTTTGAATTGATTGAATTATAGCAATTTTAATACCTTATTTGACTGTAGATTTTAAAACATTTAATAATACCTTGTTTTACTGTAGATCTTAAAAAATTTAATAATACCTTGTTTTACTGTAGATCTAGCTCCCAGGTTAGGAATGTAAGCTCTGGGTACTGGATACGATGATATTAATGGATAAGGATATACATGTCCACGAGTGTCCTGTTAAAATATCATTTATATTTAAGAAATAAGTCATGGCACCCATAGATTTGATGTAATTTAACCATGGGGTGGGCATTTATATCCGATTATTTTATCCTGAGCATTAGCGGAACAGCAGTTTTGTGTGTTTCTGCGTTTGCGCTAAAAGTAGATATACTGTGATTATACTGGTTGACGATAATAGGTCCTCATATTAGAATAACAAAAGTTTGTCAATAAATAAAAGATCATAAAAGTCAATTGAATATCTTGCAATAGATGAATAATAACTAACAAATAAGAAACTTTACAACAGTTTTATCCAAATAAATTATTTGTCATTTCTAACTTATTTACAACTTTCCAAACTATGGCGCAAAATCAGGGTAAAAAAATCTTATTTACGTATATACATAGTTATTTCTAATTATTATTGTAGAGCCTAAGTGGTCAAGTGGTCTAGCACGTTGGGCATATTGCAAGGCAATTTGGTGCAATGATATCTCAGAAGCATGAGTTTTAAATCTCGGCCATAGAAGAACAAAAAATATACTTTCACGAATTTACAGATGTTACATTGTTGGGCTGATATTTAGAGTAGACAAATCATAAGTATTTTTGTATATACGTAATTCAATTTACATAAATACAGCTTTTGATTTCTATGTTTGGTTTGCTTTTGACAAGGTTAACAAGTGAAAACTAAACAATTCACCAACAGTACATCAGACAACTTTATACATGTTATATATACTTACCATATCTAACCCTCTCGGTGGCAGAATCCTTTCAGAAGGACCCCCTATTAAGAATGCTCTGACTAGTACATAGTTTCTTTCTATAGATAACATGTCTATTATTATCTCTTCTCTGCAAAAAAAAGGAAAGATAAACTGTAAGCAAATCTAGGTAATAAAAAACGAAGTATATTCTCTTTTCTGTCTTAGAACATAAGATAACATTGTTTGTTTGAATATATGACAATCATAATATGGACACTGTTGTAATGCAGCAAGTGTACAAACAGTATAGAAAGCTCACATAAATCTTAGTTCCAAATTTCAGAAATTAATACTTGGCAATAATGTGTTAGAATGTATAAGTATTCAGTTAATAAAAAACTGATGAACAATGAATCTGAAAATCCATCAAACTAAATAGATGCTTAAAAAAACTTGTTTTCAAATTTCAATAAGCCTTGATTTAAACTTCCTGATGAAATTGCATATTTTCCACCTTTGAGTTGATAACTTACATGTCTTTGATATGATTTTTCACCTGTGAGTTGATAACTTACCTGTCTTTGATATGATTTTTCACCTGTGAGTTGATAACTTACCTGTCTTTGGTATGATTTTCAGCCTGTGAGGTAAGCAGTACATCCTGGAACTTATACTGTGACTGCAGTAACAGATACGTATCCAAACAGGAAATCATCACACTAAGACATCTGAAAAACATTATAATAGCAAATATTGAATCAATATACAGGTTTAGAACAAAATTATCAATCAATTAACAGTACTGTATTCCAACTTATTTATTTCCAGATACTCTATTTCATGTTTAGTCCTTTTTAGCCCACTTCGCAGGGATTTAATTTCCTGATTTTTAAATTTACTTGATGCAGTTTAATAAGAAGAGATCCAAGTTTTACTTATTCATGACAATTCATATTTGCGTTATTTTTCTACTTGGGAAATTCGCAAAAATAAGTCTCTTAACCCTTTCGCCGATGAGTCCCGGTTTACCGGGATTCACGCTTCAGACAGCTGACGATGAGTCCCGTTTTACCGGGATCGGAATACATCTTTTATGTTTCCCGCTCAAAACAGTGCAAACATGAGTTATCTTTCTTTGATGAATACCCGGATAAAAGTGTAAACATGGCGCTTCCGTTTGTTGAAAACCGTGTCAAAATCAGACGAAATTTACGGAATTTACGAGAATTTGAAATGAGGGAACATTTGTTTTGGAAGAATATGGAAGAATTGAAGCCAAACTAGTATACTTTTTTGAAGTAAAATGTCGTTTTACGTACAAAACACTTGGAATGGACATCGTTCAGTGTGAAGAATTTGTACAGCCTCATAAAAATTTTCAAAATTTTGCCGTTTTGGGTTTAAAAATTACGATTTGGGGTCTAAGAGCAGAATTTTGAGAATTTCACCTAGATAATGCCGAAAATTTGAAAATTTGAATATTTTATGAAGAAAAAATTATCAAAACATGAACAAAACTGTGAACATGGTGTTAGTGAATGAAATAAATATACAAATAACTACGAACAAGTTTTTATTGACATATATTATGAAAATCTCCCACTTGAGTAATAGTAGCCAGGGAAGCCATCGTCTCAGAGTAGCTTCTCTCTGGGCAGCAATCGGTGAAAGGGTTAAAAAATATATGTAGTTTCTGCAATGTGGGTCAAGTATATTGAAGGATGATCAATTTGGAACACATTTAAATTTTAATAGTACAGATATTTTGTTTTGCCTTTGCCTGATCCATTAAAATGTGGTAACAAATCTTTAGACAATACTGATGTTTTTCATTTAAAATTAAATGTTTTTACTTAAAAAACAAATATGATATTATAAGCATATTTCTCTTACCTGAGACCAAATACATGAGACTGTTCAAAATTAAATAATGAATGGATTTTTGCCGGTGAGTCTACTATCACAAATCTGTCTACAAACTCCTAAAGATAAAAACATGCTTAAATAAAGTATACATATTTGAGATACAAGAATGCTTAAATACTATATCAATATCAAGGATAAAACAAGAACTTTAATTATAAGGAAAAACTTTATTATGCAAAAAGCCAGAAAAATTCAAAGGTTTTCTGCTCTTTGGTAGTGTTTCTGTTTTTTTGACACATTTTACCAATTTCATTTAAAATTCTATATAAAAATTTGTATATGAAATATCTCTGATATTTTAATAAGTTCAATATACTATTAAAAAAATCCAAACATTCTGGAGACACGAAACCATTTGGCAACAAAAAAATACAAACAATTAATATCAACAAATCTTTATCTCCATATAAATAAGAGTGATAGATCCTTAAATTCTATGGATGAAGGAATTATCTATAGTATTCATTATAAATGTTCAATTATGTAATAAAACATTACCACAACTGAATCAGGAATTTCTCGAAAACCGTAACTTTCTTTCTTTGGTAAAGTTTTATCTCCCAATAATTCATATACTGCATGAAAGCTTGATAACACATTTAACAACTTTATCAAACTCTAAAATGTAAAAATAAACATACTATTACAAAAAACTGTTTTTTTAATTTAATGTCTCATTGACAAACACCCACATTTTCCCGTGTTGTTGTTTTTCTTTTCTTTAAAGGTATTGACAAACTGTAATAACAATTTTGCAGAAATAAAAAAAAAAATAAAAAAATCAGTATTTAAAGGTGCAATAATTGTATGCAATTATTAGGTGCAGTTAATGTGTTTAACGTTACTTTTATTTCTATTCTTCATACTATTGCAATACTTGTAGATCAGTGTTGACGTATCTTAAATTTGCAAAATAAGCAAGCTTTATCTGACTTTATCGAAATGTATCATACATGCACTGTCTTTAAACTTAAAATACAGCAAATATTTAAAGAAAGTTGAGAAAATACTCATTAAATAGAAATGGCAAATATTTTGAAAGATTTTGTTTTTCAATTTAAAGTACAATAATTAAATATAAATTACAATACACTGATTTTTTCTTCCATCTTATAAATGTGTTCATATGATCATGTTTATTAATCTTACCTTATGAGATGATCTTTCTATGGGATCGACTGGCCAGGCCTTTGGTGTAAATAACACTGTATCTAATGGACTGGACTCTATCACTGACCACAGCTCGGACAGCAATGCTTTAATATATCCTATAAATGTATTCCAATAAATTAACTAGTCTTAAACATTTTATTCTGTACTCCATTTTAAATCATAAATGAGAGAGTTTTTACTACATGTAATTTGAGTTGTTTAAAAAATCTTACACAGCAACTAAATACATGAAGTAGTATATATTTTCAATAAGTAAAAACAAGAGAAATGTCTGCCCTGCTTTACTGATGTTGATTGATCATTATGTTGCAAATCTTTAAGATAAAAATATCTTCCACAAATATCTACAAACACTTAACATTATCAATATTTTAAAATTGGTATTTGCTGCTTTTACACTAAGCATGCAGCATTAAAGAATAAGGGCAAAAACTGGTCAGCTCAAATTCAGAATAATGTAACAGGTAGGATGACATGACTTACTGCAGACTGTTAACTAGCATGTTTAAAACCTTGCTCAGTATGACAGTCTAGTACAATGCAGGTTAATATTCATATTACATTAACATGTTCTCGTCCTGAATATGCATAGAATTGACTTTAAAGAGTCATCCATCTTCATTTCAATTCTTATAAGTGAAAAAAATCATATGATAAAATAGCTTTCCAGTTTTTGTCTAAGCAGTTGGTGAACAATGAAAAAGAGATCATGGACAACAAACGCTGGATGAAACCTTGCAACACAAGTCATCTGTATACATGATATAAAGTATTCAGGTATTCCACCTTCTGAAATATACCCTGATTAAAATTTATATGTCGCACATTCTGCAACATTTGTAGCAGGCAAGAAGAAAAACCAAATCCATAGAAAATGTTTTCTACTGGCAGATGCTTATCTAAAATGTCAACTTTAAATGCATTATTATTAAGGGGATTGGAATAAACCATCTGTGACTACAACCAAACAACTTACCTGTTTTCTGTAGAGCAACCATACCAGGGGCAGTCCCTGCTACTTGTGTTACCATAAAACCATAACCAAACTTCTCACATTTGCTAACCTAAACATATTCAAAATAAAAAACAATTTACATCATAAAAAAACTAAAAACTTTTGAAAGTTTAGAATTATAATCATAATGAAAATCAGTCAGCTGTTATCATAATGATAATCACAGGCCAGTAATATGATTATCATTACCCATGCTGATCATCCTTTTTAACTATTTAAACCTATTAAATTTACCTTTCTTTCTTTCTTTTTTAATATAAAAAATGCAGCATCATTTTTGCAATGTCAAAATCTGCCACACTATATAAATAACAAGAATGTGTCCCCAGTACAAGTATGCCCCATACGCACTATCATTTTCTATGTTCAGTTGACCATGAAAATGGGGTAAAATCTCTAATTTGGCATTAAAATTAGAAAGATCATGTTATAGGGAACATGTGTACTAAGTTTCAAGTTGATTGGATTTCAACTTCATCCAAAACTACCTCGACCAAAAACTTTAACCTGAAGCGGGACAAATGGACAGACAGCCAGACAGATGCACAGACCAGAAAACATAATTCCCATATAAATGGGGCATAAGAAGAAAAGTGTTTTATATGTTTAATGATTATTTTTATATCAATATATTTCAATCATTTTCTAATTACTATTTTTAGGGTGGCTTATGTTGTTTACCTTTTATATATGATGATGTAACATATAGGTTGTATGCTTGTATATATATATTTTTTTAATGTTTATGTGTTTTTATTCAGTCTCTTGTTTTTTCTTTTTAGAGTGGCTTATGTATACATTGTTGTTAACCTTTAATAAATGTCTATGTTTTATATGTATGTACATCAGATGAGACTTTAATAAAGCATTTGTCTTGTCTTTTCTTTGTCTATCCAATGTATTTTTTAAATTTCATAATTGAGGGTAATGCCCTTTAGAGTTAGGCGTCAAACGGTCATTCAAATTGATTAAAATTTTACAGTGATTCGTCAAAGAATCCTTATTGTCATTCATCAGAGGTCTCAAATTTCATTGTCATGCACAAAAAATAACGTTAACATCATTTAGCGAGAATTTTTACTGTTATTTTTCATGAAGGTAACCCCCATTACCACCTTCATAATTGGTAAGTCTTACCTGTAATTTGTTTTTATATCTATCATACATATAGGTCATACATTCATTCATAGCTTTAGTTTGTTGCAGCAACAATATTCCTTTAGCAGTACTAGCAAAGTTCAGTAAGTTATCTCTCAGAGTGTCTTCCCAGGCATTTCTGTAAATAATTATGACCAAAAAGTGTTTAATAGAAACACAATGTACTTATAATTCATTATGACATCATGTGTTACAAGACATACAAATATATGTGCTGTGTTTTGATTCTTTCTAGATAGGGTATATTCTTTCTTCATATGATTTTTATAAGACCATTTAACAGTTTGATATCAGCAGATAGTGTATATTTTGTCTACATTATTTCTATGTAGCAGTTCTTGATAGTTCATTAATTTATTTCATATTTTTTCTACCATTCATCAACCTATTACATGTATATCTATTAGGAATAATTTCTTAATATACAGTAATAATAGAATCAATGAATACTAAGTAAGATTATTTACATGTCATATGCTTTAGTTGTAGTTGCAGTAGAATCAGAACTATCATCAGACATGGTGGGTGTAGCTGTTCTTTCTGCTTCAGAGTAGGCCTGCAAGTATAAGCAGTTTATTTTAGTTACTGAAATTACTTTATTTAATGGAACTTGGAAGGACATTTTACCTCAATCTCAAAGCATACTAATTACATCAGATGTATGTTTCATATAATATCTTATTTTGATTGGATAACAGCAATCTTGTGTCATTCATTTCAAAATAAATTGTAACATTCATGATAACACACATTTGAAAACAAGAATGTGTCCCCAGTACACGAATGCCCCACTCGCACTATCATTTTCTATGTTCAGTGGACCGTGAAATTGGGGTAAACCCTCTAATTTGGCATTAAAATTAAAAAGATCATATCATAGGGAACATGTATACTAAGTTTGAAGTCAATTGGACTTCAACTTCATCAAAAACTACCTTGACCAAAAACTTTAACCTGAAGAGGGACAGACGGACGAACGGACGGACGGATGGACGAACGGACGGATGAACGGACGCACAGACCAGAAAACATAATGCCCCTCTACTATCGTAGGTGGGGCATAAAAAATGCACAGGTTAATAAAAGAAAAATTTGATAGTAATCATGTTTTTATGATCACAGCGGGGAAAATGTAATTACGGTATAAGTAATGGAGAGTTGTCTGATTGGCACTCACACCACATCTTCCTATATCTAATAAGTATTGAATGCTTCTTACAAAAAGTACTTCAGTCAACACTCAAACACCCCAATGAATTTACAAAAAGAAGCATTTGAGATATTTTTTCAAGCCTTCTTCTCAAAATGATCTCCCAACTTTCTGATTGTAGGACTCCTCTGAAGTTTTGATGAGTTGTAACCTTTAAACAAATTTGTAAGGATCTGACCAAACTTCACTTTACTGTAGACAAGAGTAAGATGGGATTTGTTTTTAAGTCCCCAAATGACAACGGAGATCAAAAATTTAATATCTAATGAATATCAGTCACCCAAATGTGTAGAACATCCATCAAAATCTGAAAGCCCTATCATAGCAACAAAAAGTGATGAATAATGAACACACTAATGAATGGGTCAAAAACAGTATATAAACAACTTTTGTGCATTTGGTTCATTCTTGTAATATTTGACACTTGGCAATTTAGCAAAATGCATGTACAATCAATCAAAAATATTCATATAATATTATTCTATCAGTTGTTTTGATGATGTGAATTTTTTGTGATACTCTGGATTCATTATTATTCGTTGGATACCAATTTTTAGTGTGTTTCGTGGGTAAGTACGAATTCAAATGTTCAACGAATTACATATTTCAATAGACTTTGTATAGAGAGATTGGCAAAACAACGAAATCAAATATCCACGAAGATGCAATTTTTCAGCAATCCACGAAATTTGAAATCCACGAAAATAAATGAATCCACAGTAGTAGCAATATACTAATCATTAGAAAAAAAAATCTAAATAAAAGACAAACCTCTCTCCAGGCTTCAGCTACCACTTTATGTAGTTCATACTGATATAGTACAAGTAATCCTTCACATGTGTTGTATAACTGTCTACAGATATAAAGGAATGCTCCAATCACAGCCTGGGAGGGCTTTGGTCCAGATTGTTTTGGAAGTTTGTCTAATAATGCCCTCTTGGTAAACCTTGCAATCACATGGGCAGCAGACGATCTGTTAAAATAAGACTTTGGATAATAAAGACTGATAAATTAAAGAATGCATAAACCAAATAGAAAAAACAAAACACATAGTAAACATCTAATTTTTTCATCAGTTATATGAACTGAAATAAGATCAAGTCTTTCTTCTAAATTCCTAATGAATATCTTAATTTCCAAGAACAGTTAAGTGAAATTTGTGGCATCCCTATGATGGGCAATGTCATCTGTTGCTTTGTGTGTGTAAAATTTGTTTAAAGATGATGACAAATTGGAAATGAAAGAAAAAAAAATATTTTCCAACACACCATGCCTGCATTAGATGTATGTTTTGATTTATGTGGCAAATATCAAATGTATGGTATCAACTCTTGTTAACATAACTTTACAATTTTTTAAATGTTTACATTAAGGTATTACTGGTGTCATCTTTGAACTGATGTTAATATTTATATTATGCCATTTAACTTACACATTTGGTTTAGTGAACATATCTTTCCTTTCGCCATACATCAAGTGTCGTCTGCCCCTAGTACTTGATGCCACCATGGCAAACAGATCAGCCACATGTAACATTGTATTCTCACTTGGTGCATAGTTATGCTTCTAAAAACAAGATAAGGAGAAATTAGTTTACGATATCATGAGAAAAAAATAACTATACTTCTTTTAAATATATATATGTGGACCTGAAAAACAGCTGCATAAAATAATTCTACTTCTACAAGAGAGCCAGTGTTTCAGATAAGATCTGGAATTTAGCCTTAAAAATGAATATACAGACCCTAACCCCTATTAATTAATAGATATTATCCTCCATCAATTCTTCCAATACATTCTTTGATTGTAACATTTCCATTCAGACCAGATACAAATGCATATATTTATACATGGACAAATTCAATAATGGTATATATGTTGGTGAATTGTATATTTTTTTAGACAAATATTTCTTCCTTTTGATATTTGAATATAAACATCACCGAAAAACATTTCCTTGAAAAACAAAAATCTGAATATAGGAAAGTAAAAACTATCAATAAGATTTTGTACAATCATTGATTTGGAATGGAATTATTCAGTTATATATTATGTATGCAACGGAATAGTTTTTAACAAACCTTTTTTAAAGTTGGAAAAAGTTTGGTTGCGGTATATAAATCTTTCTAGACATGTGATTTTTCCAAATTTTAAAAAGCTTGCATTTTAATTTTTTTAAATGATAATCAAACATGATATTAAATACAATACTGTTAATGGTAAACCGACTTATTAACCAGGCTTATTTTTTCATGTTTGGCCCTTTTTATCACAATTTAAAGCAATTTCATTTTGCAATTCTAAAATTAACTTGATGTCGTTATAGGTAAGGAACAATCCAGGTTTTAGATTTTCATGAAGATTCATATTCACATTACTTTTCTTATAGCCAAAGTCGCAAAAATAAAACACAATTGCGAAAATTATTAGGCTTACAGTATTAGAAGTACCAACCTTTGGTTCTAAGTAATGTGATACAGGAGCCAGTAGAGCTGTAACTATCTCATCTTTATACATACATATCTCACAGACTTGCTCTGAAGTACATATTCCTTTAACAATCTCTGTCACTAAATTCCCTGGCTCATATACAACTAAAAATAATATTGAAATCATATAACACTGTGACACCTTTAAGCCCTTAAATCTAATTAAGCACAGGATTTATAATCTATCTATTATCAATATTTTAACACAATTGTGAAAGAATTCAAGATTTATCAATTTCAATTTCTTTTAGAAAAGAGATGTTCATGTCATAAAACTATTGCAATTGGTCAATGTTCGCAATAGTTTCTCCATAGGCGGTTATGGTAACGTTTTCTTCTGTTGCTCAGTCCATATCGCTAACTTGGATAAGTATGATGCCTTGTTTTGAAGCTGTGACATTTTCACATATGTGGTTAAATTTTCAGGGTACAAAGTGTGATTACTTTTTTTGTTGATTAACAAAACCTGAGTATCCTTTTGTGATGCGGCTCCTCGAGGTAAAAAAATCTCTTTTTTAACACAATATGCTCTTTGAAAATTTAATACTTTGAACACATTTAAAAGCTCCATAGTTTTTACAAATTTATTCTATGTTCTACTTTCTAAATCAACACAAATGGTTAAGCTCAGTCACTTGTTTATCATAGAAATGTGTCAAATATCACTACACAGAGATTTTTCGAGGCGCATTAGTGATATTGTCCCAATGTAGAGGCAAAGTACTTAAGTTTTACTGATAAGAGAATAGGGAATAGAATGTAAATTCAAGTGATGTTGAATCAACTTTCACTTTTAAATAATAATATTGTTCAATTTTACATGAAGTAAACCAGCAGTCAGAAACACTGACAGTGGCATTTTTATTACAAACTAAATGCCATATGGAATGCCAGGTTCTATCATAGTGGAAAATATCTTCCATTTTCTAAACATAATATTCTCCTTAATCAGAACTAATGTCCTAAAAACATTATACAAAAGTTATTATGATGCATTCAGACACATACTAGTGTTGAGTGCTATATTTTTTTTTACAGTTACATATTTTTCATGCAATTGAGATTTATTTATTATTTTGTTAAACCTTCATTGAATGGATGAAATATTGCTAGTACATTATATTCTGATGAAGCATGAATATATACCTGATAAATGTTTAGATGGAGATGGATCAACGAGCACTACAACCATGGATACAAGTAATTTAGTCACTGTTACTGTTTCTGAAAATAATTATAGCATAAACTTTTAATATAACCATTTATAAAAAAAAAAAATAATTTTAAAAGTAAGCTATGATGATACTTAAGCTTGTTAATAAGAACCATCTTCAAAATATATGTATTAAGCAAGAAAAGGTTGTTTTTAAATAGCAAAGAATTTTTAATCTATTAATTAGTAAATTTCTTCCGTTTAAAAATGTAGCATTTAAAAACAGTTTAATGCAAAGAAGCAACTGTGTAGTCAAATCATACATTTTTATCATTATAGATTTGTTTCATATTCTTATTTAATTTTCTCTTTACTTTTATGTTATTCACACTTCTATGCCAAAAAATATCACTCTGAATCATTACCACACAGAGTTCTGAAATCACATAAAAACTGAAATCCTCATATAAGTGTTTTATCTTATTTATAAACTGGAAACCATAATGAGTTCTATTTCAAAGTTCTTCAACAAGTTTTATGTTAAATGACAAGAATCAAACAGCTCAACCCAACTTTATTTTACTTAGAAGCTAACTATTTACTACCAGATAAGTTCTTATGACGAAATAATTAAAACAATGGCACCAAAAAATTAGGGTAGTAGTGCACTTTACATTCAAGCGTGAAACGGGTCATTTTCAGCTTTGTTAGCGTCAAGTAGGTTAAAATTTTACCTTGATTTGTCAAAATATCCTTATGGTGATTCATCAGAGGTATTAATAAATTATCGTTACCGTCAATTTTTTACAAAATTTGTTAAAATCAGTCCATTTATTTATTCGTCATGCACTAAAAATTATTGTTAACGGCATCTGGCAAGAATTTTTACCATTATTAATCATGAAGGTAACCCCATTACGACCCTCATACATGTCTTACCATCTGCTTCCTTTAATTTGATAGGGAAAAATCTTCTTCCATTCACAAAACACATCATCCTACCAAGCATAAAGGCAGAGTGAACAAAGAAGGCATACTCAAGCTCAGCTTCTGTATAGTAACTTCTTCTGTTATCTGGAAATAATTATCACAAAGATTGTACAAAAGAAACACAAATAGTGTACAAAAGAAACACAAATTTTGTACAAAAGAAAACACAAATATTGTACAAAAGAAATCACAAATATTGTACAAAAAAAATCACAAATATTGTACAAAAAATCACAAATATTGAACAAAAAAAAAATCACCAATATTGTACATAAGAAAACATTTTCAGTAAAACACAATCTGCTTATC
The DNA here is from genome assembly GCA_019925275.1 of Mytilus edulis. Taxonomy (NCBI): domain Eukaryota; kingdom Metazoa; phylum Mollusca; class Bivalvia; order Mytilida; family Mytilidae; genus Mytilus; species Mytilus edulis. The sequence continues at coordinate 17,375,602 of CM034352.1, read as the reverse complement.
GTCAAAATAAACATATTTAAATTAAAAATTCAACTGTGGTAGCTTAATTGAAGCTCATCAATAAATTGCCAAATGACTATTGACAATATGAAATATGACCTGTTGACTTCAATACTATTGCTTCAGGTCTATCTTTAAGTCAGCTTAGCTTGTCAAATGACCATTGACTATATGAACCTCTGACCAGCTGACTCACAAAAAAATTATAGCTCTGCTGCTAAATCAACTAAGCTTGTCAAATGAACCTTGACCATATGAACCTCGACCTGTTGGCTTATACTAACCTATTGCCCTGGCTTCAGATCTATCTGTTAAGTCAGCTGAATGTTTTCTATGTAGTGAGAACTCTAGGCAATGTCGTATGGCATTAGTTACCTGAAACATACAATCTCAATGACAATCTGACATTATATTTTAACCTTTTGATATAAATTTTTAAAATATTACCATAGGTTCCTGCAACTCTCCAGGATGACTCCTTAAAAAATTAGAAATAATTGGTGATAAACTCAAATCTTAAATTGGCATCTGACTCTAATTAATCCATGATTCATTGTCAAATAGACAAGGGATTATCACATGAAATGTATAGATGGCATGAAAAATATGTGCTTGTATGATTAATAATTATAGCTTGGTTTCCTGTTTTAAACAAGACAAAATATACTATCTTGATTGGGCGTTTTATACAAGATAAACTATAATAACTTTCGTTTTTTGTTTTATTCAAGATAAATGATATCTTTGTTTCTCTGTTTTATACAAGATAAACTATGATATCTTTGGTTATCTGTTCTTTGTAAGATCAACTATGATATCTTTGGTTTTCTGTTTTATGCAAGATAACATATCATATCTTGGTTTTCTGTTTAATATTGAACTTACAAAGATAGAATGTAAAGAAAAATAAATATAATGCTTTAAAAAATACCTTTCCCTCGCTTGGAGTCAGTTTGATTGACTCAAAAGATATGAGAAGTTGGTAAATACACATTACTCTGCTCAATGAGTTTGTGTTTGATAATACTTACTATTGGTCTGTATTTCTCTAACATTCGAAGAAGACATTGTCTACTGTAGTTTCCATGCTAAAAAATATACAGTGTTTACTATGGATACAGTTTGTTTATAAACAAATATGTATAAAAAAATCAACAACTAATATACATACATGTACTGAAGAAATAAATTTGATCCTTCAATATGTTAATATGTATTATTTAGTAGTTGTCTATAGTTATATATGTAAAACATTTGGTTATTTTAACACTTAACAGTGGTGGCTGATTTTTTTTACACCCCTATCAGTTTTTTGGCTTCTTGTTTAGACTTTTTTATAGCTAGATTTACAGTATAGATGCCTGCCTGTCGTCCTTGGAGACTATGATTACTTCTAAATGTAGGTTTACTGTGTTGTTTAATTGCTGTATCATTGACATGTATCCCACATCTGCTGGTATTCACAACATTACAGTATGTGTTCTTCATATAAAACTCAGGGTTTTTTTCTTCTTCTGAATACTGAGTAGACTCCTAGGTAGGAGTGTCAAACTTCCTGGTTTTAACATTAAAATAATATGTTTGTAGATTGTATTTACTGCAATAATTTATTGAAGATTTCTCAGACTTTAGTGAACACTAAATTAAGGATGTAGACCTAGGTTGAGGGAGATAACTCTTTAAATCATCTGTATGTTTGTGTCAACCATTTGCATAAATATATTCTATAAATGAAACTGGACTTTTCTAAAACATAACTGATTTAAAGAGTTATCTCCCTGAACCAAAATGCAAGGTTTTTAGAAAGCTTCAAAAGCAAAAGTGACAAAAAATTTAATTGACAGTGTAATAATTAATGAGTCTTTCTTTTTTCAACTTAAAAAATAAAGGGATTTAAAAAATATCTATACTACATACCATCCATTTAATAAACCACTGTGCCTTTGGATCTATTAACGCTATAAAATGTACTGGTGATAACTGCAGAGAAGATCCACCTTGGCTCCCGTTCTGATTAATGGCATATAAAGTTAATGTACTCTCAATTATCTCTTCCAAATATCTGAAAAATAATTATATATGTTTATCATTATGGAGATCAAGAATTTAAAAAGAAATATTCATATCTGCTACTAACAGGCAATTATTTGAATGTTTATTCTGTACTTGAATGTTCTGTGCTCTGCACAACACTTTCTTTTACAAAGAAGATGGTACATTTTCAATAGAATGTACTGTGCCGTGCACAACACTATCTATACAAAATACATTGTATCGAAAGTGTAAGGATTACCGCTCAAACATTATGATACCAAATAAACATGGAATTTATTAAAAATTTCAAGCACAAGAAATTATGCAAATTAAATAATTAAAAATAATTCCAAGTTCAAATAATAGCCTGTTAACTGATTATTATATAGAAAGAAGTTTTACTTTTCTTTGTTTCATATTTTCAAAATCTTGTTAATATTAGGCAATGACGTCATTTATCAGTGTAAAAACATCAGGTACTGAAGTCCATTCACATCCAATTATCAATGCAGTGCATGTTAATTCATTCATACAGCCATACAACTATCCAAACATTTTGTACACATTAAAGTAGATTTACTAACTTTTTTATTATTCTTCATATTCTCAAACAAAAAAAAACATTCAGTTAACACAAATTGCTGATTAAACATTTAGTGGCATTTTATTTTTTAATACTGACTCCATCAGCTGGAATATCAGTTCGTCCTGGCATGCTTGCTTGATATTCTTGCTGAAAAAATCAGCATCAAAAACAAAAATGCCATTATTCTATATGTATTTACTAACCTGTCAGGATATCTTATCCAATAGTTAATGGTTTCTTGTTGGAACTCATTCAATAAACGGAACTGAAATATAATAAAAAGTAATAAATTATCTTCTTGTTTTTTACTAATGCATACATCTAAATAAAATGCTTTGTCAGATTATCTATGATACCTGCTACGCGCGACTATTGTCGTTCCGATAAAGCAGTCCGCTACTGCTACGCGCGACTATAGAAGTTTTCCGTAACTCGTTTGTTTACACAGTTACCATGGAATGGGCGGAGTCAATATTCATGAGATTGCGGCAGTTTCGACTTGTATGGATTCTGATTGGTTAAAAATCTGCGTTCTTTCGAGTGTCTCTTGACTTTAAATCAGTTATAAGCGATAAAACCGAAAGTGAAAATTTTTGATGAAAAAAGTGACAAAATGGCGGATATTATTTGGAGAAATGGCCAACACGTTCAGAAGTATTTCAATGATAACGATTTAACAGCGGCAGCCGATTAAACGGATTTGGACGAGAACAGAAGATATAATAGATGGAAATAGAAACATTCTATCAAAACTGCGAACAGAAGACTTTTAAAGCGAGAAACACGGGGATTCCCAGACCTTGTTCAAAATGGATGACATGAAACAGGATTTGCGATGTTTATCATTTCGCCTTTCAAATGTGAATCAATATTGACTGACATAGACAGATTGGAACTTTAAGTTTGTCAAGATTATTTATTGATGAAAGCTATAACAATGAACTTGTCGTATAAATATATTTGTACATGGAAGTAAAAGTCGGCGCAGTGAAAGTCGGAGGAAAATACCGGAAAATATTTGCATAAAAAAGGCTGTTGGTCCGAGAAGAAACTTTTTTTTCTGATAATCACAATGGAACTAGTTCTTAAAAGAGATTTTTAACTATATTGATTTAATTCTGAAGTCATGGATACTTTTACATTGATGGATTCGTTAATAAAACATGAAAAAAATAAGTTTACCTTTGTTTACCTCTATTTGCACCTGTACAGGTAAAAAATGACCCGAGACTCACACAAAAATAAAATAAATAAAAAATACAGAATCTAACAATACTTTTTTATATAACTTTTATTGATGAATATTCAATATTTACAAAGATGCAGCAATTGTAAGTGAACATGTTTATTTCATCAGTGATTAAAATTTTATTCAGCAATACACAAAAGTACAATAGAAATGAATGCAGCAGTCTAAGGGTTAAAGCTTTTAAGTAGTTGGCAATCATTGTGTTCAAAAATCAAAATAACTAATAAGGCTTTAGTTTTAAGCAACAGTATCAAAACAATTATTTTTTCATCTCCATATATTCTATTTATAACTTATGTTTGCTATCAATGTTTTCTTCACTAAAGGTATTTCAGAGAAGATTTATAAATAGTCTTTTGTGTAATATGTTTAGTCACCAAAATAATATTATAAGTGAGAACATCTGCATATTCTGTATAAGTGTTTTTGGCTTGTTACAGTTGATTCATTATCAGTGATACTCATTTGGTACCAATTTACATTCATTATCACTGAACTAGTATATATTTGTTTAGGGGCCAGTTGAAGGACGCCTCCGGGTGCAGGAATTTCTCGCTACATTGAAGACCTGTTGGTGACCTTCTGTTGTTGTTTTTTTTCTATGGTCGGGTTGTTGTCTCTTTTGCACATTCCCCATTTCCATTCTCAATTTTATTTCAGAAAAAAATAATTTTCATAGATATTTGATTTTGTACTTTTTGCTATAGTCTGCATACACTAATTTATAGAAAATTTGTATTTCGTTGAACATTCAAATTCATGGTTTATCTTTTCCCACAAAATCCACAAAAATTTGAAGCTCTTGAAAAATATGGAATCCACAGCAGTTAAAATTTGTAATTTATAACAACACAATTAGATGCACATAATTCTATTTCATCTCATTTCATTATTCTTTAATTTCAAGGTCCATATTTCAGTTTTGTTAATTTTTTATCAAATTCACTTTATTTGTAATAGCTTCAAATCTATGCCTGTACTGCATTGATTAGATATATAGAAAGATGTATCACATTTTATACCAAAGACATAAAATTATTTTACAATTATTTTTTGCCTAAAAAACTTACAGCTTTCATTAATTTGACATTTTCAGGATTGGTGAAGTCTAATCCACTCTTTATATTTGGTATGTTGTTTCCCTTCTTTGCATTGAACTGGGAAATCAAGTATTCAACTGTTAAAACAAATACAATTGCTATTATATGTATAGGAAATTTCCAATGTTTATTTCATCATACTGTTCCAGTGCTGAAATCTTTTTAAGATGCACAAAATAAAAGGGAAATATCTCTTTATTAATCTTACTTTATATAAGGCTATTTTTGTGCCGCGAATTGAACTCTATAAGCCAGTTAATCTTTAATTTAGTTCATTTTTCCTATTTAAAAGCTTTCTACAGTCCAGTTAACAGAACAGTAAAATAATCATGTAGGGAAATACCAAATAATTTTAAATTAACCTAGTAATAACTTTACATGAAGCTTGATTACAAATTTGTTATTTGACAAATCCTAAAAAAAATTTTGACCAAAACTGTATTACTTCCCCTTAACTTGACTTCATTAAATTATTGATGAATTGCTAATACCAACCTAATAATGTATACACTTCTCTTGTCTGTGGTGATGTGTTGGTGAAAGCTCTTGTAATAAATTTGGTACTCAAATGCTGAAATCAAAACAATATATAAATAACTAACATATTACCAGTAGTTTTGAAATGTCAAATTCAAGTCTCATCTGTTAATACCTACAATATTCTTATTTTTTTTATAACCAATCCTGAATTATTCACATATGAATGCATTTTAGTAGCAAAATATATATTTCTTCAGTCTTTACAAACAAATCAAATTTATCCAGAGTCTTCATTTTAACAATTTTAATGACATCTAAAGTCTAATTTTTTCTAATATATTATTTAATTTCAAGAGACAGCAATTTCATGCTGAAATGAACTGCAAACTGAAAAAATTAGATATAAATGCATTAGAATGATGTATCTCTTTACTGTTACGAGTAAATAACTTAAATACATCCCAAAAATTGTAATTTTTCAAGTTAATATATTTCAGGTAAAGAGATTTGCATTATTAATAAAACGATCTCTTGATCCTTTTTCTTTCTGATTAATGTGTAAACTATTGTTGTATTCCAGTCTAATGCTCATACCATTATTTGCACATTAGATTCATCGAGAGCATCTATGAGGTGACGTTTCATTGTTGGCCAATGATCGCTGCTGATAAAGTCTGCTGGTAAGTTCTGATTCAGAGTCTGCAAGGCTTCTACTCGTACCTAAAAAAAAAAGTCAGTCCAAGTCAGTTAACAATTAAATATTATGCAATCAAATACTGTAAATTTAGAAATTATTGCGGTCATTTATTTTTGCGAATTTGTCATTTTAGACTATTGTAGACAATCCTGTGTAATTCATATTTAAAATTTCAAAATGTGAGTTTAAATTATTGTGATTTTAACCCTGTCGCATTTTTCGCAATAATTTCTAATTTTACAGTAATATGCTTTTTAATGATACATAAATGATAAGATTGTAAATTAAAAATCCCTAGAAAGTGTAACAAGAAAATTTTTCCAAAGAACATAAAAGCATTGTTTTTGTTTTTTTACTACTTATAACATGTCCAGACTCCTATAAAATTTAATTAAGTTTATATTCTGCTTAATTTTTTTTTTCTGTTTTAAACTCTGTCTGACCCACAAAATGTCAGACAAATAATCATTCGGACAGACAGAACTTTTAAGATTTTTTGGTTGAATATGTAGCAGAAAAGTTCAAATTTCTCTTTTGTTCAGACAAACTATAAAACAGTTTGGCACAGACTGAATGTTATTGTAAATCTTTCAAAAACATAATGCTACACTTCCTAAATAAAGAATTCGATTCTTGTGCATTTTCAAAAGTAAACATACCTGCATATTGTTCAATTATATTACAGAAAATTAGAAATGATGTTTTACATAGTAATATATTCCTAAAGATGCCAAGAATCTTACCACATTATCTCTGTGGCGACTCATTTTTTCTGCAACTTGCTGCATTATTTCATGGTTGTTGAAAAACATACCCTAGAATATATTAAATGTTAAGTTATAAATCATACAAATAAGGTTATCAACATTAAAAGTAAATAATTTAATAATTTTATTCTTAATTATTCTTTTCTATTTTTCCCATTTGCCTTCAATTTAAAATGGCTGATACATTGTCAAATTTTCAAATTATGCAGTTTTTGCCAGAGATTTTTTTTGAAGATAGGTGTTGTTAGGTTTTTTAAAATGCTACCAGATTATAGCGGATATCAGTTCATCTGAGAAAGTGAAAGAAACTCAGAAAAGAACATATGTTACCTGACCAAAAGAACTGCCACAAGATTCATCATCTTCATCACTCATGTAAGACCTCCGTATTGGATGATCTGAGGTCTCATGATGACTATTACCACCAAACTCAGCATCAAAGTTCCTTATCAGTTCATCAACAGCACCCTGAACATTTCCTCGTAACTTCTTTGACAAATCGTTATAACTGGAAAAAAAGATTAATTCATCAACAGCACCCTGAACATTTCCTCGTAACTTCTTTGACAAATCGTTATAACTGGAAAAAAAGATTAATTCATCAACAGCACACTGAACATTTCCTCGTAACTTCTTTGACAAATCGTTATAACTGGAAAAAAAGATTAATTCATCAACAGCACCCTGAACATTTCCTCGTAACTTCTTTGACAAATCGTTATAACTGGAAAAAAAGATTAATTCATCAACAGCACCCTGAACATTTCCTCGTAACTTCTTTGACAAATTGTTATAACTGGAAAAAAGAGAATCAGGAGATTGAACCAATAGTTCTTACTATCATTGTTTTTTTATTCAAACTTAATGATGTGACACTTTTCCAAATAAATTTTATCAGAAATCTAATGGTTTGATTATAAAATTAATTTAACAGTGTTCCAACTTCCAACTAAGTCATATTCTGACAGCATATTGCAATATCAGTGTTCTCCCCAGGCCGTTTTAGCGTCGCGGTACCGTGACGCTATATTTTTTCACCGTGATGCTATAATAATTCCCGCGACGCTAAAATTATTTTGAAGATGCTATTTTACTTGTCCTCAATTTTGAACTTTCATATATTATCGATTATGATCATAAAAATTATATCACCTTTAATTGTAATCCCTTTAAGTCGGACACTAAAGGCAATTCAGAGATTAAATAGCCAGGTGTTAATTGCCCTCAGGGTGATAACTGTTTGGATGCGAATATCCCAAGCTGACACTTGTGACATGACTAATACCACGTGTCTGCAATCACCAATTTCGACATGGAAAAATGCAATCACAAAAACAATTCAAAATCTATGTTTTGTATTACGAAATTTCGAAGATTGAATAATTTTTTTTTTCAAAGGACGTTTATTTGTACAACTCTCCAAAAAATACTTTCTTTCTCTTCTGGTAATACGAGAGCGAGAATTTTGGTTTTTAGCTAAAATTAATTTTATACTTCTTTAAAAAGTGATCATTATTGGCTTAAGTTTATGTTTAATTCATTTAATGCATTAAAAGCGTCTTATTCATTCACAATCTCTTGTCAAACAATGTTTATTCTCGGACTCGTAATTTTTTCTACTGCCGCCATTGCACATTTTCGTGTAAACTACGAATCGGAACCGGACCAGATATGACAAAAATCCGCATTTTCACGATAATGACAACAGACGGACGGTAGACAGAAAAAATATACCAATAGAGAAAACTACGCATTAATAGACTATTTGTTAGATAACTTTGTTGAAAATATGTATCATTTTGATGTAAAGATAAGAAACAACTGGGACTAATTCATTCAGTGCCATGAAACAATGAATTTCATAAACATGATAAAAAAAAGTTTTTAAATTGATATTTTTTTTTTGCTACTTTTGCTACTTTATCTTTACTTAATATAATATAAAAAAAATAGTTGATTTTGTGTACTAGATATTTAGTTTTGTATATATACAGGTTGCACTATAATGAACCATTCATTCATTTGACTTATTGTTGGGTAACTGAAAGCACATATTTATTTTTATTTGGCACAAGAGGAAAAAAATAATTCTGTAACTATAAATGAATAAATGAGGCATAAACTGAAACAACTGTTTTTGTTGTTATAGTTTAATTGTATTCTCAGTTATGAATTGAACAATATAAACTAAAACATATAAAGGAAATAGAGCATCAACGCGACGCGACAAATGACATTAAAAAAAAAGAACATTTTTTTTACGTAAAATGTGATGCTATCCAAAATTTCTGGGGAGAACACTGGCAATATTTTTCAGTGATGCTTAAAGCTGTTTTTCACTCTAATATTGGGGCTTACACTTATTTTATACCCTATTCCAAGCTGTCAAAATAAAAGGGCAACTTCACCTATTTGTAAAATTTAATTACTTCACGACAACTTTGGTACCAACATATGTTTACTAAACCTCTCATCAACTTAAAGCAATATATTTGCATCTAAAATAGCTAAAAATATGATATCAAATCCTTAACAATTTGTACAGAATACAATTATAGTAAAGATTAAGTGGAATTCAAAGTCATAAAAAGGGGTTTATTTTGTTGATGGCCAAAAGAGGGGTCAGTTTTAATTAATAGCCACATCAAACCTTTTCATAAACAAATTTAATATTTCAAATTTCTTTGTTTGTGTCAGACTATTGAGTTTATTACATACTGTCTTGAGTGAAGTATTTTATCTGTAATTTTGTTGATGAGTGTCTCTTGTCCATTGGAATCATGTATACTAGACTCGAATCTTTCTATCTCTTCTTCTGCCAGTGGACCAATAATGTCTTCTATTTTTCTTCTTAACACCTTCACAAATTCATGCCTGTAAAATAAATTACAAGATCAAAACTGATGCACCATACCTCTATTTAGAAAATATATTTCTTCTCAAAACCAAATAAAATTAAGTGAAATGTATCAAAAGTTAATCAATAATAAAAAAAAATGTACATTCATAATGTTTTTATTGTTTCCAATACAACAAAAATAACTGCAATTTTTTCATGGCATAGGTTTAAAAAATTCACAGCAAATTTATGATTTTGCCTTAATTCTAACCAATTTCGATTTAATTTGTTTTATATAAAAATAACATTACCAATATTTTGTAGGCATTCCATGGTTTCATTGAAATTAATTGTAAACTTATTTTTATTGGGAGTATTATAAAGTACATTTTTACCTGGAGTTTGTTGTACAAAATGCTAACACAAAGAAATTATAAGAGACCAGAAATATTTTGTTTTATATTACATGTATAATCAGTCTTGATTATATCAAATGAATCCATCTTAAACTTATTTATAAACATATATAACACTGTTAAAAACAAGTATGTTAAATAATTTGTATATATTCATATAGAAAATGTCTTGCTCTATCGAAGAGAAAATATAAGATTAAATACTCTAGCTGGGAGAATTTAGTACAAGAATTATACATTGTACAAAAAAATTGTTTCATGAAATATTATGCTGATGTGTAAAGATAGATCACAAAAGTTTTACAATAAGGATCAGGTATAACCACCCACTGTCTGCCATCATTGCCATTAGTGTATTTTAATAAAGTAAATGATGGTACAAAAGTAAAAATGATCAATGTTTTAGAAATTACAAAAATCATATCTGACCTATGGAAATGTTCATCATTTTCCTCTAGATGATACAAAGCTTCTTCTGATTGGTCAACAGTCCCAGCTTCTCTTATCTGAGGTTCAAAACTAATGACCAGTTGTCTCAGATTCTGGACCAAATCTTCACCCTCCAAACCTTTCCACGACATTATCTAAATACTGTGTCTACTCTGGAAAAACAAATAATATATTTATTGAATAAGAGTTTCAATAATTTATAATGTACATGTATTGATTTATTTAAATGATAGAGCAGTAATATGAAAAATTATGATATACCAAGAGAGGAAAGTCCTATTTTTTGTTAACAAATAATGTTGTCTAAAATTTTTATTCATTAAATATTTGATACACTAGATTTTTATCTTTTTTAAAGGAATAGAATGTTCAAATGAACATGAATGGTCAGATCATATGTTTGTTTACATGTATGTCAATTAAATATTTAGAATACATACTATGAATACTTTGTTATGGAAATTATGACTTCAATATACACGAAAACCCATGAGATGAGGATATGTTTGTTTTACTTAATATTATGGCTCAATAAATCTTGATATTAAATTGGATTCGGTCTTTTCACCACTGATTACTCAAAATACCACCAACCACATAGAAAAACAGTAATATTAAAGGTTATAAAGCATTAGGTATAGTGGATTTAACAGTCTGGACAAATGATGACTTTAAAAATGCATGACATCATTCATATTTCTAAAACAGATATTAGATTCCTGTACCTTGCAAAAGTTATGTAAATTTTTTGTCATGTGTAACATCATTTTGTGCCTTGAATATCTGAGCATATATTACATCGATAAATTTCTGGAAATGTTCAAGGGTAGGATTTATAGAATGTTATGATCAATGCACTATATTTTGTGTACCAAAAAGGTAGTGATCAGCCTTGGAAATAGGGAGAGAAAAATTGTGAGTTGTCCATGGTGGTTTACAGAGTGGGCTTATAGACTACTTTTCTGTTCAATGTAGATATTTGGTCTCTTAATCTTATGACTTGTTGAATTAATAACTTAAATATTATATTTAGGTCACATTTATAACAATAGACGACAAAAAACAAATTGGGGGTGTTTGGTAGTATTCCACCATATCAAGAATTCCCAGGATGAAGCCAAACTACAACAGGACCTTTCAGCACTAGAAGACTGGGAAACCAAATGGCAGATGAAATTCCACCCAGAAAAATGCACTGTCATCCGCATTAGCACCAACAGTAAATCCAAAAAAGAGACATTCTACAAATTACATGGCCACACTCTCGAAACTGTACCAACCAGCAAATATTTAGGAGTAAATTTCAGTGAGGACCTACAATGGAAACATCATGTTGACGTTACTGCCAAAAAAGCATCCAAATCCATCGGATTCCTTAGGCGTAACCTTCGAGAATGCAGCAAGAATGTAAGAAATGCAGCCTATATCTCTCTGGTCAGACCAACACTAGAATATGCTAGTGCGGCATGGGACCCTCATACCACTGAGGACATTTACCGTTTAGAACAAGTGCAAAGGAGGGCCGCCAGGTTTGTAACCAACAACTACACTGATAAAACACCTGGATGTGTGACAACTATGGTCAAGACACTAGGATGGGAACCACTAGCTAACAGACGAAGTAACCATTGACTCGTCATGCTTTACAAGATCCAGCATGAGCTAGTGGACCTTGATGCCAGTTCCATCTTGCGTCCAAACGATCGGCGTACTAGAGGCAAACAAAGCCTATATCAACCACCAGCAAACCAGAGAGTATATAAGTACTCATACTTTCCACGGACTATACAAGAGTGGAACCACCTTCCAACAGTTACAACTGAAGCTCTGACAATAGAGTGGTTCCAGAGTGCACTAGCCAACAATAGTGCACCCAAGAGACCAACACCATAGACAGCAGCCAAGTGTACATAGTTTTAAATCAGGGTTTCCCCTGGGTCAATTATATTTTTCGCCACCTCTTTCACCAAAACAATATATTTTTCGCCACTTTATTATTTTTTTCGCCAAGTAATATAACTATATTTTTCGTTTAAAATTTACCTTTTTTTCTACCCCCCCCCCCGCCCCATCCTTAAATCAGATGATTTTGCCCCATTGTGTCTATGATTATTCTCTCAAACTTATTTTAGAGTCTTCATTTTAATGAATAAACACTAAACATTTACTTTAAAACAACAGAATTTTTTAAAAGGGAAAAATATTCATTGTACTTTTCTAAATGAGGGGGCCACTTAGTCCAAATAATTATGACGTCTGGCAAGGAAGGCGTCCCAGAAAAAAAAATAAAATAGCCTTGCCAATAATAAAGAAGATATAAGTCCTGGAATATAACAAAAAAAGTGGATATGTTTTGATTATATAATACCAGTATAATTCGCAGGCAAAGTTAAATACTGATGTGCCCTTTTGTACTAAGAAGTGGTTTTTACACCAAAACAAAAGCTTTTATCACGAGATTGATCCCTCATTTCATGTGTAGTCATTACATTGAAGGTTTACTCTCATTCGAGGGGTTGTTCCCAACCTTTTGGATAGATTTCTTCATAACGACAGTTTTCTTTTCTTGACCATCGTAAATGAAAAAGTTGAGACGTAAAACTATGCTTGAAACACGTGTGTCACTCGAACGACTTTAAAGTAGTCTCCCTAATCAATTACCTATATTAAAGTCAAATAATAATTATAGTTTTAAATCGGAGATTTTTCGTGCTTTTGAACATTTTTCGTCACAACAACAGCTTTCTTTTCTAAACTATCTTTAAAAGGAGAGGAGACGTCAAAAATTTGCTTCAAACACATGCGTCGCAAAGTGGTAAATAAATTCTGTATGTGACGTTTAGCGGAAGCCATTTAACCATATCATTTTGTCAAAAAATTAAATCAACACCTTTATTAATTAGTCCTTTGTTGTCGATAGCTATAAAATGCAATCAGCTGATTATTGATTTTCTGTTCAAATCTTATCGAGGCCAAGGTGAATTCCGAGAAACTCGAAAAAAGTAAACAAACAAGATGGAGGAAAATAAATCGTTATATATATTTCTTTCGCCAAATTCTTTCGCAAATGACGAATTTTTATCGCCACAATTATTATTTTTTCGCAAATTGCGAAAATGGCGACCGCCAGCGGAAACCCTGTTTAAATTGTATATATTCGGAACGTTTTATTTTGTAAATAGTTACAGGAGAATTGCTGTCTCATTCTCCGTCTAGTGGACTTGTAACATTCTTTTAAGAATCCAGTCCTAAGCAAGGAAGAAGAAGAAGAAGAAGAAGTATTCAGTGGTGAAAAGATACAACTCCCAACTGACTCTCCTCATGAAAAAAAAAAAAAAATACATTTGTGTCTGTATTTTTATCAGTATTTTATTTTTCATTTACATGTTGTACTGTTAAATCAATTATCCTTTAAATCAGAACGATATTTGTATGTGTGAGTGTATGAGAGTGGGAGAGAAAGGCTTTTCATTTTTACTTTATGTGATTACATGCTTGTTATGAGCCCTATGATTAGGAAATAAAATATCTTTATCTAAAAGACCTACTGACATGACTGATTCAATTGTTCGTTTTAGTTATATATTCTACTTGAGCTTCACAAGGAGGGAGATAGGACCTTTATCGGGACTACAGGATCAGGTGTTTTAAAGCTCAGGATTTCTGGATTGACCCTTTCGGGATCCAGTAATTCTCTTATCGAAATTCAGGATGACAGGATTTCATGTTTTTAGGGATCAGGACCCCTCCTACCCCCTCTTATAAGATATATAATCAGTTGATGTATATTAAAACAGTCTGATAAGTATAAAATTGTTAATTTTAAATGGGAAATAAATATTGTTTACTATTTCCGCCATATTGAAAATGTTCCTAAACTTCTTTTCAAAGGACAGCGCTGATTAGTTAATAGCAAACTTTTGACCAATGAAAATTTATTTTATAGAAATTTGGTTGTCAATCAGCATCAGAGGCTCTGATAGGGGAAATTATTACGTTGTAAATGATTTTTATCAGCGTGTTAGATAAAAGTATAATATTTTACAATGTAACGTTTTTGTCACGATCATGTATTTTAATATTTATTGTATATGCAATAGGTCATGATTTGTAAAAACAACATGAAAAAAGTTGAATTATTAAAATATTTTTGGAGTGTAACCTTTAGATATGACGAGTAGATAAATTACGTGCTTTTGATTGATGCTTTTGACATAAGTTAGTACTTGGGATAGTACAATCTCTTGGTTTCCCTCTCCCTTTTTTCTCTAAAAACGGATATTTTTTTGTTTTCTGTTGATTTCAATTTTTACAACATAAATACTAAAAATAACTTGTATTTTCTATTTACTATTAATTCCAAGTTTCCAAGTTTACTATCCACAGCGATCACAGATATATATTACATAGAGAGCTCGGAACAAACAATAATTACAGATTTTGAAAAAAGGGGGAGGGCAAGAATAAACTGTCCTGCCTCCAAGAATCTATGGCTTTTGATGTCGGGTCATTCTATTTCGGTTGATAATTTTGAATTTTCAACTCTCATCACTATAGCTACACTTCCACAACATCTTATCGAACACCAATTTACCTCTCTAATATTAAATGCATGGTCGTTGAAAAAAGGCTTTCTTTTAAAATCTAAGAATACAACTGAAGTGTTATTTCCTATTTCCATGTTAACTAACAACTATTCAACAATTTTTGTGATAGCTGAGTGATAAGTTTGACGGTATTATAACCCAGTATGATGCTTTTTTTTAGAATATGAATACAATTTAAATATTTTCCATTGAACCAATTAATGAAGTACATATAAGTCTGAAGTTAGTCGTATCATTAACATCAAAACTTTTATGGATTGTCAATACCGAGTCTTGAAAATTTAAAATATTAAAGCAAGTTCAAACTTAATAAACCTAACATTAATAATATTTTTTTATCAAATATTCCCGTTATATCCGCATCTATATATTTAATGTAAAACAATACCAGAGAAAAGTAGCGAGAATAAAACCCACAATCTAATCTTGGAACGTCATTGACGTTCATTATTACGTCTCATTCTCTTGCCTTGGTTACGTTGGAGAAGTTGATGCAGATAGTCATATCTTCCTAGATAGAGCAGACGTACAAAAGTTCCGAGCGAGAGAAAAAAAATCCAAAAACAGCAATTTTGACCATTTGTGATAGAAACCTCTACATGTAAGTTGTAATTAGTTTCGTGATTATGGTCTTGATATAGATTTTTTTAAGAGTTAATACTTTGTTTGAATACATGTTTCAGACCTAAAATTAATTGTCGTTCATAACGATGTTTCTTCAAGTCCGTGAGCATACCCCATCTTCTTTAAAATAGTTTTAATTTACCACAAAATCAACGAAACTGAATGTTATTGAACATATTGAGTGAGAATCGTAGGATTCGGGAATACTGTTTGTACGTTTCGTTTGGTATGAAACAATGTAGACATTTTATCTGCAAACCGACTTTTGGGTCTGGAAATTTTTGGGGGCTTTTATAGCTGAATATGCGGTATGGGCTATGTTCATTGTTCATACGATCACCAGTAGCTTTCTGCGCCATTTTGGTGTCTTGTGGACATCTAGAGTTGTCTCATTGGCAATAATAACGCATCTTCTTTTTTATATTGTCGTATTTTATAATTGATTTACAAGACAAGGAAATTGTTTATCATCGAAATCGTTTTGTCTTCTCCATAAATGAGTTCTACAAAAAGAGTAAATTTATATAGTTTGGTGAATATTTTAAGAGAACACAGAGTTTTATACTGTTGATATTATCATCACTGTTTGTGGACTAACCAACCGATGACCGTTAGATATAGTATTTTATCTTTGATTGGTATTTGTCTTATTGTACTGTTGGTATATAAAAATGTATAGAACAGTAGAAAAATAACTGTTGTCGCGATTAAGTTCGTTGCTAGTCTTGAGATTGTAACATGGTGATGACTGCTGTAACCATATTTTGACTATTTTTCCGATTCTGTCTGTTTTGTTGACGCATCGTCGTAAAAATAACGGAATTTGACGCGACTGCCATAAACGTGAGAGGTTTAGCGTTATAAAACCAGGTTTAATCCACCATTTTCTACATTTGAAAATGCCTGTACCAAGTCAGGAATATGACAGTTGTCCATTCGTTTGATGTGTTTTATCCTTTGATTTTGCCATTTGATTAGGGACTTTCCGTTTTGAATTTTTGATTTTCCTTCCCATATAACTACTGCAAAAGTGTATTGATGATAACTTGGGTAAGTTGTTGTGCCACGTACATCATCAATGCTTTGTCTAGAATCATTTAATATTGGATTTAATTGGCGTGCTACTTCTATATTTTTTTTATCTAACTTGCGGAAGACATTTTGCTGCACACGAACTAAAACATCCATATGTAAACAGTAAAGAAAAGCAAGAAAATCACGTACATAATGAATTAATTATTATTTTTCAGAATGTTTGACCTTATGAACATGATTACTGGATACCAAACTAATTATTTAGAAAAGTTACTAGGAGTAGTAGTTCCATCCCAACAGTTCATTTCAGAGCACATAACTCAATATCTCACCAGTTTCATAGAGGTTACCATTTCAACACAGCAGAATATAGCTGAGTACACTAGGAACTATTTTGACGTCTTATCAGACACTTATATCAAACCCAATGATTATCCATTGGACCAGGCAAAGTTTTACTACAATTCAGCCCTGAACTTCAATAATCAGATCACAAACATGATGAATCATTATATAGATGATCTATTTTATCCAATGTTACAACAGACAACAGATGTCACAACATATACGTACAACAACTTCGTCCTACCAGCTGTAGAGAACACATCAAATTGTGTACTCGCTTTTATTTCCTTGTCGGAAAATGTAAGCAAACTTCTTCAATAATTATCTTAACTTATATGTTTTATGTTTTTAAAATGATCCATTCTATCCTATTAACATACTAGCCTTCATCATTCAATGGTCGACTGATAGTTATGTTTACAGTGTCACCTGTATAACTTATGTTTTGACATCATTGTTTTGGTTTTATCTATCTTATATATTAACTCGTTATTTTTTGGTTTTTCTTCTACTAGTGCTATTTGAATTCGTTAATATATTTTTTGTTTTCTCTGTTCTTGTAACTCGATTTCTTTTTTTCTTTCTTTTCTTTCTCTTTCCTGCATTCTGTTTCACAACCTTCCTGTACACAGTACCTGGCTGACTTCAGCAAACTACAGTTATTCTGTTTATTACTTCTCTTCTTTCTGTTCTTTGGTATGCAAAGGAACGTCCTGCTGACAAGAAACATGCAACAAGGTGTGATAGTAAAATAATTGTATCTCTTGATCTACATGCTGTACATGTAATATAAAGCTCGCTTCCCGAAGTGTCAATTGAGGCGGTACTTTTTTTTTATACGAATGTAATTAATTTAATATTATACATCAAATCATTTTTAAAAATACAGTCATGTATTGCACAAGTTATGATGATTAAACGAAAGAGTTTATATATAAGGAACACTATATGCAGATATATGACATTTTTTTAATGACACCGATTTTACATGTATTTCTGGATTGACTTTCATCGGGTACATTCGAACAGGGACTTTTTATACGTTAGTGTAGAAAGTCCCCGATTTGAAACAAAAATATCGTATATCCAATCAACCACAAGTCCCAACCCACAAGTCAACACCATTTAAGGTTACTTTCTTTAAATAATCGTTAATTCAATGTGTGTGGTTTTTTTTATAACGAATACACGGCCGACACTCGGCTAACCGAGAGATTGGTCGGTTAATCTATATTGAGTATGCGGCTATATGGGCGATTGGTCTGTTAATCGGGTTGGTTATACGTCTGTTGAGAGTAAAACGCTTAAATTAATCTTAAACTCTATCAAATATACAGATTTTTGGCATTTTATAAGAACCAAATCAAAAAAAGAAAAGTGTCTGACAAAATGATATCTATCATAGAACATTTTGCACTTGTAAAAACATTTCATAGTCTCTGCAGTTTTCAGTAAAACTAAAAGGCGTCGCGCAAGCATGTAGTATTAATGCTTATACGCATAGCATTTGTTTTTAATAAAAGGCGAAACAAACAAATTTAGATATCATTTAAAGGACAAAAAATAGTACTGTGGTTCTAAAAAATAAATTGACATAAATAAATATTTTATAATTGTAAAATAACGTGAATAATACCACGTTTTAGTGAAAATTATTGGAATAAAGTCTGTTAATGGGTTGGACAATTGAAATTGTGTCAGTTAAGAGTTATTTAGCCACGACAATAATTTTGCTACCTTTATATTTTCCCCTTGAAAAATTTAAGAATGAGATGTTACTGAGTAAACAAAAATGACAATACGTTGCCACAGTATCCTAGAAAGAGCATTTTTATTTTGACTTTCTTTGCATTTAATTGAAGGGTATGTCACTTCAATATAGCGTGATATGGATTGGCCACTAGAATATGCATGAATTTTTTATTGACGTTTTCAATCAGCCTTAATTTTTGTGTCTGTTCGAAGTAGCACGTTCTCAATTCCGACTGAAAGTGTCTTTCTAATACAACACAGGGTACATATAACGTGTTCTCGTTCACATATGAACATGGTATTTGTCACTGGACGTTAAACCCTGATTCGTCAGCATCATCCAATTTGTTCTTTTCTTCTATTACCTAATCATATGTTGTTTACAAATCACTCTAAAGAAGTAAACGGAAAGGAGCGAATGCAGCTACATTTGGTTATTTTAAGTTTCAATTTATTTTATTCCGTTTAGTTCCTTTCTACATAAGTGCAGAGGAGAACTACAGTTGTCTATGGTGGCCGGTGAAGTCCATTCGCCTTTTTGCGATTTCGGCTTTCATATTCTATAGGGCGAAATCGCGAAATCGCGAAGTCGAAAACGCGAAAACGCGAAGTCGAAAACGAGAAATCGGTTTCGCGTTTTTGCGTTTTCGACTTCGCAATTTCGCGTTTTCGCCATATAGAATATGTAAGGCGAAAACACTAAAGCGCTAAAACGCAAAATGGCATTAACCTGCCACCATAGTTGTCCGCATGTAAACTTCTAAATTTGTCACCAATATAAGTACATCGCAATCCGTTACTGTTTCAACAGCCATCGGTGTTTCATGTGTGTGTTCTTAAACAAGTATTATTTTTCTCTCGTTTTAGCAATGTACATGTATCACTCTCTACTGTCCTTAAATATATTATTCTATATTCTGCGTTTCCATCCAGATTCTCGTGTATACTAGAGGGTCCGGATTGGGGGTATTGTTTATTTCTGTATTCTTTAAATTGTTATGTCATTTTTTTTTTACATTTTATTTATCTTACTCATTATTCTTTCTTTATTTTTCATATTTTGTCATCCCAATATATTTTACTTACTGATGTTTAGTTACATTACGACGTTTATCTCTGATTTATATACTGGTTACCAATGTAGATGACAAATTTGTGTCATTCATGACAATTAACCAGAATCAACATGATATATGCGATCATTCTTGGATGAAATTAATATTACTTTAATATTACACTTTTTGAAACCATTTTTATCAATTTTCAATTTCATGTCTTGTTTCCGTATATGTTATGTTTCATTGCTCATGTGTTGTTTTCGTATATTGTAGCCGCTCGTCTTGAGCCTACTCATTTGATCCGATAACACCCCGTATATCAATAAAATTATACTTTTATTGTCATTCATAACTCTTAACAGACCAATTAACAGACCGGGTTTTATACATCCGACCCATTAACAGACCAGGTTTTAAATAAAGATTGATTTATGTCACCAAAATACAGATTTTTGTGTAGATTTTTCACACAATGATATCAATATGGTTAACAAACATAATGCCTTTCTTTTTTCGATGTTCAAAATATTGAATACAAGTAAATTTAACCAATGTGTCATTTTGTGTACATTTTATGTGTGTGAAATGTGTATAAATTTATTGATGAGTAACCCGCCTTTTCATTTTATAGATCGTACATCGAAGCTAGAAAAATAATAATTACACCACTGAATTCAGTGCATTGAACTGTTTTGTTAGACATGAATACTTTTTATGATGGAAATATATTTAGAAAGTTATACAATGAAACATGCTGAACTTTCAATGGTTTTCTCGATAACACCTGATAAACAGACTTTAGCCAACCCGATTAACAGACCAACCGCCGATATAGCCGCATACTCAATATAGATTAACCGACCAATCTCTCGGTTAGCCGAGTGTCGGCCGTGGAATACAATTATTAACAATTTTGAAACCATACTGTTTCTAAATTCAAGTATCACTCCAGCTTTATGAAATACATGATTTATCAACCCAAGATATATGATATAATTACCAGCCGACGGTCGATGATGAATGTCATATCTCTGGGGCTGATGAATTATTTTATTTACTTTTATGAAAAAAAAGTTCCATTCCCTGGATTTTTTTAAATGTGTTTTTTTTTTTTAAATCGTGAAGCCTCTGGACCTGACAAAAACAATGTATTCTGAATAACATTCTATTATTTTCTTCAGATATGAACGTTTATCGAAGTCTTATGAATAAATCCTTGTGGCAAAATGATACGTTATTAATTGAGGTTGAAGGTAAGTGTTAATCATATGCATGGTAAGTATCATTGTTTTCATCTCTTTTGATGAATCAACAAATTTTGAATCACGGGAATGATTTCTTATCATCTTCGACCGTCTTCGATTTTATTGAAAGATCGGCCTTATTTAAAAAAAAAAAAAAAAAGGTATTATTTTAGCTTGTTCGTGATATTTTTATGATCTTTCTTTCTGGGTTATATCAGGAACAATATATAGATACACTAGCTGTCCCCAGGGTAGATGTAATTTTCACTAGCTGTTCATTGAATGAGTAAAGTGGTTAATCAATCCATTTGTCTTGGAAAATATAAAAGATATTTCATAGCGATACCTTTTAGTTAAAAACTTTAATTGCAGGGTCGTTTTATGCTTTGAATTGGTGAGAACTAATTGTTGGACCTTTTTTCATTTAAATCCTTTGTGTGAACAAAAGTAGATACTGACATACGTTTTTAATTATTAAAGAGCTCAACAGACGCCTCAATAGGAATAAAGAAAAAAGAATTCCAAAAACAGTTTCTCGTATTGAGAATTTGTACACATTGATGGACAAGAGTTATGGTAAGAAAACTCTACTTTTCGACGAGCTGAACTATTGGAGCCCAGTAATCATGGCCCAAGAAAATAAATTGAGGATGGCAAATAAGGCTATGGAAAGCAATGACGAAAATGGCAATGTTGAAGAAATTAGGAATCTTGGACACCATGTCGGTATGTAGATTGTTATTTAGATATAAGAATCTATAAATAAGTTGTACACAAAAAGCATAGCAATTCACCAAGAATTGGTAGTGATCATGTTGAGCCTTCTATTCGAAAGGTATATTAGGTACATCTTTTGTAAAAGAGGAAGAAGACTAAAAAATGGAGATACACATTTAAGCTGAAGACATACAGACAACACCACAGAAAACTTTACATAAAACCAAATATCTTTTTGCAACAAATAACACATCGCAAAACGAGGGCGACCTTAACTGTTCAAAATTTCAAATAATACCTTTATGAAATGAAATAGAGTTAGGTGGCTATATTTTCAATGATATAACAGTCGATTCTTTTGTCAAGAATAAAAAGTAGTCGCCCATTATATAATATATAGACAAAGGAACATTTCCTGTAACATAACAACCAATTTTGAAGTTAATATGAAAGGTTTTATAAGATGAATCTTAGTAGTCTTCTTTATGTAGAATAACCAACAATAAAAGGTTATAATAGTTAATGTATACTTTATACAAGCTTAATTTATACTTACTACATGTCAAATTTATACTTTTATATCAGCTCAATGTATACTTGGTACCAGCCAAAAATACTTTATAACAGCTCAATTAATTTTTACCAACTTGTACTTAATACCATCTTAATTTATACTTTATACCAGCCACACGTATGCTTTATACTAACTCAATGTATACTTTATACCAACTCAATTTATTCTTTATACCAACTCAACTTATAATTTATACCAACTCAATTTATACTTTATACCAGCCAAATGTATACTTTATACCAGCCACATGTATACTTTATACCCACTCAACTTATAATTTATACCAACTCAATTTATACTTTATACCAGCCAAATGTATACGTTATACCAGCCACATGTATACTTTATACCAACTCAATTTATACCTTTCACTGATGAATGTGACCTACCGAAAAAGACTATTTACCGGATGTGTTATAACATGAGCAATACGACGGGTACCCCATGTGGAGCAGGATCTGCTTACCCTTCCAGAGCACCCCCAGTTTTTAATGGGGTTCGTGTTGCTTATTCTTTAGTTTAATATGTTGTGTCATGTGTACTCATGTTTGTCTGTTTCATTTTTAGCCATGGCGTTGTCAGTTTATTTTCTATTTATGAGTTTGACTGTCCCTCTGGTATCTTTCGTCCCTCTTTCATACTTTATACCAACTCAATTTATACTCAATAACAACTCAACTCAATTTATACTTTATACCAGCTTAGATTATACTTCATACTTGCTCAATGTATACTTTATACCAGCTTAATGTATACTTTTTACCATCTCAATGTATACTTCATACCAGCTTAATGTATACTTTTTACCATCTCAATGTATACTTCATACCAACTTAATGTATACTTTTTACCAGCTCAATGTATACTTCATATCAGCTTAATGTATACTTTTTACCAGCTCAATGTATACTTCATACCAGCTTAATGTATACTTTTTACCAGCTCAATGTATACTTCATACCAGCTTAATGTATACTTCATACCAGCTTAATGTGTACTTCGTACCAGCTCAATGTATACTTCGTACCAGCTCAATGTATACTTCATACCACCTTAATGTATACTTCATACAAATAAAATTGTACTGCATACTAACTCAATGTTAACTTTTTACACGCTTTTTTGTACTTATACCAGCTCAATTTATATTGTATACCAGCTCAATGTATATTTCATACCAGCTCTGTGTGTACTTTATATCATCTCTATGTGCACTTCATACAAGCACAATTTATACTTTATACTAGCCCAAATGTATATTTTATACCAGCTCTATGAATACTTTATACCAACTCTGTGTGTACTTTATACCAGCTGAATCTAAACTTGTTACCAGCTCTATGTATACTTTAAATTAGCTCTATGTGTACTTCGTACCAGCTCAATTTATAGTGTATAATGTATTCCAGCTCAATGTATACTTTCAACCAGGTGAATTCTTACTTTATACCAGCTCAATTTATATATAGTGTATAATGTATTCCAGCTCCATTTATACTTTCAATGTATACTTATACACTTCTCACTTTATACCAGCTCAATTTATACTTCATACCAGCTCAATGTATATTGTATACCAGCTTCATGCGTACTTTATACCTACTAAATTTTGACTTAACACAAGATCAACTTATATCTTATACCAGCTCTATGTGTACTGTATACCAGCTTAATGTATACCTTATACTAGCTCATTGTATATGTATTTTTTCCCAACTCAATGTATACTTTATACTAGCAAATGTATATTTCGCACTGGTTGAAGAATGTATATACTTTATACCATGTTCACTTTATATGGCTATTGTTTATCATGACAATCTGCTGAAAAAAAATTCGATAGGAAACCAAACTGTATCAAGGGTAGGCATTCAACGATAAAGAAATTGAACTTGTTAGTTCAGTTGAGAACAATTCTACTCTTTCAGATCTGGATTTAATTAGAATGAAGGACCAACTGGATAAGATGACAGCAGGAGTACAGAGGGAAATGAGAATCACTTCAAGCCTTTACGATGGTCAAGGTACCTTTCATTTTCTAACGAATATATATTTTATGATAATCTTTATACGAATACACATTTACATGTCGTATTACTCTCTACTATTATTAGTTATATAGATTAGTTAAAAACGGAACCTATCTCCATCTCATTACTTATGTGAAATCTTTGATGTCTGTTTATTCTCATTCACTAGCCTGTCTTTTGGTTTTACTTATACTGTATATTATTGTATTAATATGAGGATTACCGATCTCACATCTAGTTATTTTATATTTGCTAGCTTAAATTCACCACAAAGCAAAATTATATAAATATTTTTCATTTTTTTTGGTACTTGCGATGTTTTAAACTAGAAATCTATGCAGTAGTATAACGAAAAAAAACATAAGAATAAAGCATTTCATTTTATGTTAATGATAGTTTTTTTCTTCATTTTTTTCAGATGCAACACATGAACAAGACATATACAAACTACAATAAGTTTCAATAAATCATGGTGCTAAAACAAGTCAGTACAATAACCAATTATAAATTGGGCAGCACAAACTCCACCAAAACTGAGGGTGAAATCGTATGCTCCGGGTGTCTGCTTAACAAGATGTACCCTTCGTGTGCCCATAGCAATTAGAATAAAGAAAAGCTCGTTTGATACATCACACTTAGTACTATTTACCGAGGGTTCCACCAGCTCACTCAGTAGCCAGTGCTTTACACTGACACCTTTATTGTAAAAGTTTTAAAACATTTTTGAATGTAAAAAGTAAAATCACAAAAATACTGAACTTAGAGGAAAATAAATTCGGAAATGCCATAATCACATGGCAAAATCAAATAACAAAACGCATTAAAAACGAATAGACAAGAACTGTCATCTTCCTGACTTGGTACAGGCATTTTCAAATGTAGGAAATGGTGGATTAAACCTGGTATAATTTGTTTCCATTTTACCAAACTCAGCGGTCATACACAATGTGAAAGTAAGAAGCGTTTGACTAAACAAAATGTCGAGAAAAAAAAGATATCTGAAATGGATAGTGGATCATCTAAAAATAGTTAGTAAACTATACAAATCAAAATGTCATATGACCTATTGACATTGTCTTCTTTACAGATTCATATGTTATAGTAACTGGTATTTGTATCAATTATAGTACATAAACATGACACCAAACATTTGGCGAAAAAAAATTAAAAAATATAAAAAAATCAACAGTACTTAAAACACAACATAGATCTCGGGTACAGCTGAAGGGAAAGCAAATCCGGCTCCACAAGTAACACACGTTGTGTTGCACATGTTAGTATAAACCAGTGATTAGTCTTATTCGGTAGGATACATTCGGGGAAAATTGGCGGAATTGTTGTTACGAATGTGAATCAGAAATTTCATAACGATCAACCAAATCGTGCACATAGTTTACAAAGGACGCTTTTTAACTACCCTTGGAACTCTTGGTTTAAGGTAGATTTATGGTATACCTTGGATTGTACTATTGCAGTACACAATCAGTCTAGTAATTTGTTCAAATCTGCAAATTTGTAGACAATGTGCAATTTCATTGACTAGACTGTTTATTTATATGAAGAAAACTTGTTGATTTATTGCAATTTTCTAAATATTTAAACAAATATTAAACATTTGTGTTTTAGAATATTTTTTTTCTTCTTAGCCATTTCAGAGGAGATAACTCTTTTAGTAACAAATTTATACTGGACTGATAGGGATTTTTTTCTTATTACTTGTAGCAAGAATAAAGTTCGGTAACATCATTTTTATTTTTATTTTCTTAAAACATATTATAAACCTATCTTCTTATTATTCATTTCAAAATTCTATCTCATAGTTTTTTTTTATTCTCTAAAATGTGTTTTTTCATGATCATTCTCAGCAAATTTAGGCAATTTTCTGCGACTTATACCTTGAAAAATAGCACGGTGACCCATCCTTTTCATTATATTTTTGAAAAGAGCATAGTAAAATCTTCATTTTGGCAAAGTATAAAAAAACTCTATCTCGGGAAACATATACCTATGATCTAACTTAATAGCTTCAGTGTGAACAGCAACCCTCTATCAAGGAAATCATGCAAATACTACAAGCCCAGGAATATCGAATCAAGTTGAAGAAACATACTCCGTATGCAGTAGCCGCTGGAATGTTGATACAAAGAAATAGAAGGTTCCAATTGCAAATTTTTTTTTGTCCTACAGTTTTGTTTAGAAACCGACTCTCATTGTCAATTTCAAGATGTAAGTCGTGATATGAAACCCATTTAACTGTATCTGTTGGATCCTTTATCTCAAAAAAGCCTTAACGAATTTTCAAATTATTTGGCAACTGATATCTTAAAGTTTATAACACAAAAAAAGAAAAAAACATCGACATCAGAGCAGATACGCAACAATGCATTAGAAAATTGCAAATGTAGCTTAATATATTAAATGAGGAAATGTTTAAGTTGGAATTGAGTATATTAGGCCTAATGTTACATCAATGTAACCTGATCAACATTAGATGATATATTGAAGATAGTATGTTGATGTCATGAAATCATCAATTCAACATGACACAAAATGCAATAAACCCAAAAAATACATATATAGTCATAGTTGAGAAGCGATCATTATCTTCTTCAATACCCAGAGTGAAATTATAGTAAAGAATTTCCACAAACAGCAAATTTAACGCATAAAAGGTTTGTTTGTTTTTGATACTATGAATAAGCAAATCGATATGGATCTCTTATGATAATGTGACATAAAAATTTAGCAATTACTCTATAAATCCCTTACACTCTATTCGCGTTAGTGACAATTTGCATACTTAAATGCCTAAATAACTATTTTCCTAAAAAAAGAAGGACACGAAATATCACTGCTCATAACATTCCTTGAAAGTGAAACCCAACTTAAACAACACAAAAGTATGCTATTTTTTTTATATTAAATCACGAGACGTCACTGCAAACACGCGCATATATATCAAACAACCAGCCAACGGAGAAAATGATTGCTACGTAAGAAAGAGAAAACACAGTATCAATAACGAGGATATGAAAAAATCATACAAGGAATGAAAATTTAACATACTTTTATAGAACATGTAATGTATTTTGTCCTCAGATAGGAGGATAATTAATCTCAACACGTTTTACTATTATCAAAATAAAAGTAATATAGTTGAATCGGAAATGTACTATTAACAAATAGTCTTCTTATCATCTTACAAAATTAAGAAGGACTTCATAAACTATTATATCAACTGTGAGAAAAATACTCCGTATGCAGGCGCCGCTGGAATGTTGCTAGATACAAAGAAAAGTTCACAGTTGGAAACTCAAATCATCTCTTTTTCGTTTAGGTTTTGCTTTCAATCGAAAATGATTGTCAATTTCTATATGTAAGTCAAGATGTGAGGCAGACTCAAATGTCTCTGTTGTATCTTTTATCTCACAATAGCCTAAACAAAAATTATCAAATTATTGGGCAACTGACATCTCATAGTCTATATACTCATAGAAATTTAAAAAAAAAACAGAACAGTAAAAACCAATATATTAAAAATTGAAAAATGTAGATGATCAAATTTTATTAGGAAATTTTACAAGTTGTAATAAAGGACATTAATTAGACCAATCACAACAAGTAGAAAAGGTGCGTTTAAAATTTGAAACAGAACAATGTTATCTCTGTTATATATCAGCTAGTTAATGAATTCGTTGTTAAAACATATACTCACATACATCTCAGAATATAAGGTTATATATAGACACCTTCAAAAACTATTAAAGATCAAAGGAAAGAGATAAACAAAAGAAAAATCACATATTAGATAAATTTATACTAGTTGCCAAAACTCTTGTAAAAAGTACATAATCTAGGTGTAAGAAAATCACTAGGACACATAGATTACAAAATCAAAATTAAGAATCCCTAATTACATATTTAATACAGGCAAGTAATGAGAATGAAAAATAAAATGTTAGCATATCATTTAAAACTGTTAATATGTGCAATGCTTGAGACAAGCATACATTACCAGATCGAAAGCAAAATAATGTATTCGTAAAAAGATTACACGTCAACATAGTAAATTGAAAATTTGATCTAAGTCGTAACAGTTTTGATTTTAATCTCTGAACTCAGAATGTTTAACATAAAAGGCATTATAGGACCCGATAAGATCTTAGACTTAGCAAATCTTGTAGTTTATCACAAGACGGAAATTATTTCATCGAGATATCTATTTTTAGAATAAGAAATAAAACATAAGGACTTCCTAAAATAGACGAAACAAAAATAACACGACATTCTACGGTCAAGTTATAACAAGAATTTACCGTTATAGATAGCGGATATTTTTAGGTTTTTCTTTTTGTATATCACCGAGAAGTGTCAGGATTGTTTACATGAAAGACCAACAGAAGGAAGGTCTTTCTTTAGGCAATCCTGACTACCCAATGTGTGTAATACGCTGATAAATGTCATTATCTGACAATTGTTCATGTCTGTCATAGTCCTTTTTTTGGCAAATTGTTTTGCTATACATAAGGCTGTTGTTTCTGTCAATTTAATTGTTTCATTTCTTCATGTCGAAACCTTTATAGATAACTATACGATATGAGTGTTTCATTGTTCAACGCCGTATGGTTGTCTATAATTGTTAATATTAACTTCATTTCAACTTGGTTGGATAGTTATCTAATTGACAATTATTACATTTGTATAACACATCTTCCTTTTTCATATTATTCTCTTTTGCTTGGCAAATGAGGATAGAACGTTCTATAATTTTAGCTCTTACACCTGTGTGTTAATGGAACTAGTATTTCAAACTAACAAACAAAGTGAAGGAGTAAAATGAAATTGCTTAGAACAGAGTTCTCAGGGATATTTGATATTGAAACTTGTATGGAAAACCTCCTATTTGCAACAATACACGATTGCTATCATTTACAATTGATGTTTCAACAAAATAAAGTTTGTATAAAAATCGGGATAAATGACACAGCTAATTATTCTATGCCTTGAAAAAAAATTCATTAAAACTTGGTATCGTTCGGATTCTTTCTTCAAAATTATTACCTATCGTTTTGTTAGGGAAACAAACTCCATTAGGTATATAATCTATATAATCATAAAAAGGAAGTCATTGGAACAGATGTCCGGAGACTAACTCATAGATAAAAGTTGTATACATTTTAGTGTTATTTTTCTTGTCACAAACCTATACCAAGTTATTAATAAAAACAAAATTTAATTGAATCGATTCTATAATGAATTTTATCTCGACCAATGGAATATAACAAAATGTTGCAAGAGAAACGCAGACTGAGCAAAAAGTCATAACAACAACAACACTACTTTATTTTAAGAGGTTTACACAGTTAGCTATATAAAAATAACATAACTTTGTGTTTTTGCCACTTAAAATTGTTATTAAAGACACAGATACAGCCAAAAGAGTACTAAAAAATACAGTGTATGACAAAAGAATGTCAACAGTTACTACGGTTACTAAAGACAAATATACTTTACAAATATACTTTATTTTTATACATACAGAAAGTGTTATATGTGTAATCCTCGGTTATGCGATGAAGAACGTGTGCCGTGAATATGGTTTATAATAACTTGAAGATATCATATATAACTTATATACTTCGTTTACATTTTAGCCTAACAATATTAAATCTGATCATTTCCGTCTATTAATGTTTTTCTTCTCTCAGCGGGATTCAAACCATTGTGTCTGTGACATCGTGGCAACACCATGCTGTTTTTGATAATTGCTGTCTTTGGTGTCAATACTGCGAGTATATCCGAGTCTCGTTCCTCACACTTATCTAAAAACGAACCGCTTGCTTTTTCTATCCATATGTACATGATATTCAAGATACTTAAGATTTTAACTCTCGCAGGCAAAGTTGACCTAAGATGCATTTGGCTCTTTTATATTTTTTTTTGAGGGGGTATTATAGCTCCTAATTCAACAGTTACTATACAGGTTCCTATAAATCCGTTGCTTTCAAATATTCGGCTTGGATCCTTCCATCCTGATGAAGTAAAAATCGGACGCATGAAATTAACAACGTTTTGTCTTCACATTTTACAGCACTTGGTCGATACCTATACTGGTGGACTATCAAACCGTGAGAGTATCATCAGCTCAGTAGTCAGCACTCACAGGAACTTGTCTCAGATTTTTTCCCTATATACCTGTATATAGGATAAAAAATTCCGAGACTAGTGCCTGTGGCAGCACTTCAGTATTGACATGATTTCTAAAAAATTGTAAGAAACTAAGGTTTCCATGCAAAGTTGACCTGATTATTGTGCTTCCGACGCAGGACAATCATAACGTTAGGTTTTCAATTTTGTAAAAACATATGGACAAATTATTCCCTATGTGTACCTTTGATATATATATAAATAGATTTGAACTGCAAAATCAAACGTTCTAGTTTAATTAGCCAGGCTTTGGAATCAAATATATTTACATTCGTTGAAGTCAGATTCGTGCACTCCAAAAGTAATGTAAGCGTAACCTTTTTACATCGTGAGTTTTATATTATATTTTCAAAAGTTTGTCTTCTGTCGTGTTTTAAAAATGGGTTAAATTAGATTCAATCAGCCATTAATATTTCATGATTTCCATTCCAGTTATATTTAGCCTAAGAATTCCAGTTTTTATTGTTATATCTGTGTCGCTATAGATATTTAGTTAGTGATTAATACTCCCACTACTGATACTTTATGGCAGCCAACATATAATTTAAAACATATGATTTGATTATAGATTAGTAATTTAAGAATTTAATACAACTTTCACTTTCGATTCTGTACTGAATTTCCGTATAATTCCCTTCCTGTTTTGACTACTTTCCAGAAATAGTATAAGATTTCACTTCTGGTATACCTGTCAGTTAATGTCACTTGGTTTATTTCCTGTTTATTTTGATGGACACATCTTACTTTTCTGAGAATTTTAAGGGTGTTTAAAATCAACAAGAAATAAACAAAGATAGCAGACTGATTCAAAAACAATTTATATATAAGGTTTTATTTTTGATACAAATTATTAGCTATTGCCACTTTTTTGTCGTCTGGTGTTATCGTTCAGGTTTGAAAATACAAAAGGCCCTTCAAACTAGTCCAGTCAAACTAAGATTTAACCTCAAACTAATTGCAACAGAAAATGTTTTAGTTCTTATCCATGTTATCTGAGGTTCTTATCTATAGCCTTATGCCCTTAATAAACACAGAAAAAAGTCCCATAAAATCTAACTTGAGGAAAACTCAAAATCAGCATTTTTAATGTACTATGGAAATTAACATTGGCAGGGAGATAACTCTGCAAAAATGAGTCTTGTTTTGTCAGTTTTTGGTTGATTTTCTTGACATTTATGTAAAGTATGATACTTTGATGGGGTTATTAGTTATAAACTGAAATGTTATGGGTAGGTTTTTTTTATGCATTTTTCATTAAAGAAATTGCAAATTTGAAGCTTTGTGACCATTTTGAAAACATAATGTGAAAATTTGGTATTGTTTATATCTGTATATTATATTTTTTTAGCATCTTACTTATCTAAAGAAACACAAAAAGAAGAATACATGCTTAATTATTTTATCCAATTTGAGATTCTTTACATTGACATGTTGAAAAATTCAATAAATGGTCAACTAATGAATTACGAAATCTAGATTATAGTTTGATAAAAGATATGAAAACACCTTTAGAGTTGTTTGTTATACTCTAAAAGCCGCTAAAAATCAAGAATCAATACATTCTGATGAATAGAAACGGTAAAGTTATTATTTTTGTATCAATTTGTATTGATATTTCTGCCTTTTTTGCCCGAGTTATGTCCCTTTTCAATGCAATTCTCCATAGAATGTAAATGGTGATTTTTTAGTCTTCTTCAAGTAAGATTTTATGGGAATTTTTCTGTGTATATTTGGGGTATAATGCTAAATATTAAAACATAAACATCTTCTGTTGCATTTACATGTTTACTTTCAGGTAAGGGTCAAATTTATGCTAGATTGAATGGACTGTTTATAAGATTTTAAAATTTCATTGAAAAAGTAGTGCATATAAGTCCACAGAAAGACGTACATACCACTGTATTCGGACACATCTGACAAGGGATCGAACCTATAAATTGTCCGTCGCATTTGAAGCAATTTATACTCATGAAAATGCATCATATATGATATATGATCTCAATACGTATTTATCAATCTACTACATAAATTTTTATATCAAAATATTGTTCTATGTATGAATCTCCCACTGAAATTAATGACAAATTAAAAAAGGATCCAAAATATGACAATGAATTTAAATGTTACTGATAAATTAAAACAATCTTTACCATTCAGTGATAACAAGCACTTTATTACATTTTGATATTTTATGATGTATTCAAATGAGTAGTTATTGTTGCAAACGCCATTATAAATTTGGATTGAAATCAGTTTTGGAATAAGGGAAAGGGGCATGTATATAAAAAAATTGGGTTTTGGGGGGGGGGGGGGGGGGGGGGGGGGGTTCAATTTTTCTCTTTTTAGATTTCGTAAATAAAAAGAAAATTTCTTCAAACATTTTTTTGAGAGGCTTAATTTTCAACAGCATAGTGAATTGCTCAAAGGCAAAAAAAATGTTTTTAAGTTCATTAGACCACATTCATTCTGTGTCAGAAACATATGATGTGTCAACTATTTAATCACAATCCAAATTTAGAGCTGAATCCAGCTTGAATGTTGTGTCCAGTCCATACTTGCCCCAACCGTTCATGGTTCAACCTCTGCGGTCGTATGAAGCTGCGCCCTGCGGAACATCTGGTTTTCTATTGCGTTTTGGATGTTCAAATAGTTTGAATTCGAGCATCACGGAAGTGACCATCATTGTCGGAGTGCATATCTGGTGCCATTATTGTTATTGAAGATTCACATATTATTTAAATTTCCAACCATCTACAGTATCAAAACTGCTGTTAACAATTACAATAACATCATAAATTTAGTGTTTATGACAAACATTTGATTGTGACCCTCAACATGCCTCTGCCCAAGTTTATACTACAAACTGGATATTTATCTCAACTTAGCAATTCCTTAAAGAGATGTATAACTCAACTAAAAAATTGCCGTCATAAGATTACTAGGAAGAATGACTCAAGTACAAACTGCAAAAGAATGCAGACCGTCATTACGATAAATCGATCTTTGAATGAATCAGCTTCTAAAGTAAAACTTACAAGTGACATTTAGGTTCTATCCCCAATTCAACTTGTCTACTTCGCATGATAAATTAAAGATTGTTACGGTTATATAATATTCTTGGATAGTTACCCGTTGAACTGAATATGATATCACATGACATATCGGTAATGCATTATCCTCACGGTCTACGTGCGTATTTTAGTTTTTAGTTCGTGTAACTGAGATTAGTTTTAAACGAATGTTTGTCTGTTCTCGCTACAATTGATTGTAATATGTTAATTAAACATTGTTTACTACCTTTGTTTTTGATAAAGTTCTATTTTTAGTCTAGAGATTTTTTGCAAGGCAGACAAAATGTCAGATGGAGATACTGAAACAGACGACAAGTATGATCGATCTGATGAATTCACCGACTCTGACAACAACGCCTTTTGGGATGATGGGGATAAATATACTGGACACTTTATTGATCATAAAGATAAAGAGTTGAATGAGAAAACACAAGATGACAAGTATATGCCTCCGTATGGAAATAAAACGAAATGCTGCAACGACTCGAGCTCTTTGGATGAAGATATACAAAATGGGTCTTCTTCGCTAACTGATGAAGAATTTTCCGATGAAATTGAAACCTGTGAACCTTTTCAACACGAGAAAGAGGGAACTTCAAAACCAAATAAACAAAGACAACCATTAAAAAGAGCATTAAAGAGGGTTATATGTTACGAAAGAAAATCTTCAAAAGGAAACTCGAATACGAAATTAACAAAACTTGAAGAACAATATAAAGTTCTCAAAAAAGAAGTAGACAGCATTACCAAATTTAAGCAATACATGATACAATACTGTAGAAATAAGCAGCAACAATGTGAGGTCAATACAAATCTGGACAAAAATTTGAAAAGGCATATTTTTTCCCATAAATCCCGAATAAATAGGAACAGAAAATGTTTTAGAGAGGTTGAAGAAATGACAATGACGGGAAGATTTAATGAAGTTACTGAATTAAGACGACCAGAGATGACTTTGAAAAAAAGTATGTTCGTGCAAAATATAAAAAGCGAGAGTGAACATGAACTTCGTCTCCTGCGTGTATTAAACTATCCTAATATTGGGCAGTCCATTAATATGGTTTGCAATATGAAAACATGTCGACAAATTGAAAGATACCTGTACTCGATAGTCAGCAACAACCAACACGATGAAACCCATCCCTACAACCACCAGCAGGCAGTTTTACACCACGTCAGTTGTGATCAGAAATTGATTGCCGTTGATACTCAAATTGAAGCGGTAATATCAGCTGAACAAGCCATTGTTGATACTCCATTTGAAGCGGTAATATCAGCTGATCAAGCCATTGTTGATCTCAACCAATTAGTTCGATCTGATTGGTATGACATCAATGTGGGTGAATGCTCAAAAGATCGAATGATATGTGAATCAGCGATTTTCATAGACAAGCGTCAGTCTAATGGTGTAATAATAATATTTCGAATTAGACAGTATTCGTCTGGTAAGATTGAATATGACTTGACATGGAACATAGTCCAAACAACCCAGAACGCTTCTAGCACACATGCAGTAATCAGTACTTGTAGAGGCATTAGGGGGATACAGTACGGTACAAACGCGCCTGTGGAATTTGGTTCTGTTTTTCATTTTCTACAGCTCCTAGAACCGACGAATGAAGCTAATGACCCACCAAACAGTTATCATACAGAACAGATTGCTTTACCAACACTTTTGAAACTCGATATTTTAAAGTCACACAAGAATGCAATAAATTTAGTTGCCCAACCAAAACAGAACCAAACCAGACCAGTTCATTTGGAAGAATGTAACAGCAATTCTACTCACTGTACATTCATCCCTAGTTCCATGATGTATATGCGTGGACAGAATGAAATTGGTACCACAAAAGGAGCATTGAGTGAACGTTACAGTTATGAACAGAGAACTTTGAAAGCCTATACTATGTTGAAGTGCTCGAGAAAATATAATAAAGAAAGGAGAACCGACCATATTAATTTCAAAATATCTACTGCGAATCAAAATGATTCTAAACAGTTAACTGCTAAAAAAAGATGCCGATCCCAAGCCAGTAGCCAAGACTTTACCATTGAAAGCAGCACATACAAAACGTTCCAGAAATTTAACCATCAAACTACAGACACGAACAAAACTAGGAAAAACCACAAAAGAAACAAAGCAGGCAAACTAAAAACATCCAAACACCAAGTTGCTGATTGCTCAATGAGTAGAGTAGCAGGGGCATTTTTACTAATCTCTAAAGATAAACCAAAAATTTTGAAGACTCTACGACCATGGTGGTACAAAACAAGTAAGATGCAAAATTACAGAAGCCCAAACGTTAAAATGAGAAGACCGCGCAATAGTCCATCAAACAACCAACTAAACTTACCAAGAGCATATATATTACACAGGAAAGAAACCCATGTTTTCTTCACCAGAAATCAAAAACTAGATACGAAAAAAAGCCGCTTCCTTATGTTGAAAAAAGGGTCACCTTATGTGAAACGACATAAAGATC
This sequence comes from Mytilus edulis, assembly GCA_019925275.1. Classification (NCBI taxonomy): domain Eukaryota; kingdom Metazoa; phylum Mollusca; class Bivalvia; order Mytilida; family Mytilidae; genus Mytilus; species Mytilus edulis. Next base: position 17,339,237 of record CM034352.1, on the reverse strand, counting down.
AGTCGTCAAGGCTTCACAAAGTAAAAAATAATAAAGGAAACGCATGCCATGTCAATAGCAAAATAAATACCAATATTAGTAATGAAAATCAGTATTTTATGAGCTTTGGCTGTGCAAATGAAGACGTTTACGATACATGCATATTTGAAGAAGATCTTTGTCTTTATGAGGATGGAAATGTTGATGAGACCGTTCAGGACTCAATTCAAGTTAAAGGAATTTTTCCAACCGGAATAGAAGAAAGCATCGAAATTCACACAATTCACGATAGACTTCCTCACCAATCCCCATCAATTAGGGTGCATATTGTACAGCCGACAATGGAGCAAGAAGAAAGATCAGAAATATGTACAACATTAACATCATTTGACAAAAGTAAGCACTATTTAAATAAAAGAATTATTTACATGTTATGCCTGAAAAACTACCCAAACAAACAACCAACATTAATTTGCATTCTCTTACATTCATTTGAGTTAATTTAAGTAAATCACAGTATATATACGAATTTATACCGATGATTATAGTCAAGAAAAAAACAAAACAGAAATGATGCATACATGTTCAACTTAAAGGGTTTCCTCTCACCAATATGTTCAAGATCCTTAATATTGTTAATTGTAAACGTTATAACAAAGGATAAATTATCTTGTCGTAATTGTCAGTGTTTATATCACTAACTACAATGCATGAAAGATTATAAAATATGCCATAAGATTTTAGTAGTTCCATTTAAGAAAATAAATTCTAACAATAATTATTAAATTTTAAATTTCAGGTAGAGCTCCAAATAGTCATCCTTTTAAAGTGAATTTCCGGATACCTTTAGCAGGTGGAACCAGTTCACATATTGTCCTGAAAAATACATGTTCTGTTGATGGATTTCTGCTGATGATTTATGTTTTATTGGAGGAAAATCTAACAATAAGAACACAGTTTGAACATTCCGAACATGATTTGCACAAGGTTTGTAGACTTTACTTTTTAGAAACTCATTTTTTCTATTTTCTATTTTGTTCAAATATAAGTGAGATAAATGTATAGTAGATAATTTTTCATCATCACAAAACCTTAAATTAAAATGGAAAGATATATAAAAAGTACAGATATAGCATGAAACATCTTTTAGATATACCATCAAATATGGAAGAAGTTCACAGAAGGGAATTTTGGAGATGCCAAAATTGCATGGGGTAAATATGGAGGTTACATAGAAGATCTCGAGGCAAATGGTGCGAGAACAGACAAAATAATAGATATTATTGGAAGGGAAAATGAGAGAATATTTTGTGTGCTCGCCAAACATAGATTTCCTCTCCGTGTACACTGCTCACTTGTTGGTGATGTTTATTTCACTACACAACTGTACAACGTTTTACCCTTGTATGAAGTTCAAGGGTAAGTTTATAGTTTAGTTTAAACATATTTCTTTATAGTGGATTGGGAACTTATATTAATTCCTTTCCACTTTGCGGGTGCGAGTGCTGACTTGTAATGGCATTAGTCTGCTCTTTTTCGAAATCTACAAGAGTGTCTTTTACGTGCAAGTTTATAAATTTGACATCTATTGATATGAAAGTAGCATTGAAGACAAGATTTGAAAGACAATCGCATTTAAGTCTTACCACATGTTTCAGATATAAACGAAAACACAGTACAGTAGGCCTAAACGATACAACTGAGACACTTTATATAGAGTTATGACATACACCTCTATGTTAATTATTATGAGTTGAACAAAATATTGAGATCCCTTTTATTTCACTATCGATTTAATCTGTGAAAACAAAGAAAATAGTTTTACCAGATTTTAACATCTCGACAGACGTCTCGTCAATGCAACTAGACCAAGACAGAACAACTGATATCATTGTAAAACTTTATACTAATAATATATATTACTTAAAATTTGTAAAATAGACGTGAAAGTCAGGTTATCTCAGGTAGAAACATGTTTGATGTTATTTTCTATATAATTATTTTGAATGCTGGATGCTAGTTTGAATAATGCTTAACTGTTAAGAATTAGACAATGGTTTGAAAGTAAATATGGAGTATGTGACTTTTCGTTTTGAGGTAACCTTTCGTAACCTTCAGTCATATTAAGTGAAATATAGTAAAAATATGATCACGCTACAAAAATTGAATTGCAACATTAACAGTCTCGTCACAGAAACATCATTCTGTACCAGATTTTGGATAATATTCATATTTCTCGATAATGAAAAATTTCATTGATCCATTAAATTGGTAGAAATAAAGATGTATTTTCTATTGACAGAGAACCTTTATATGACACAATTAAAAGAGCTATCAACAAGTTTCTGAGAGGAGAGGATTTGCCCTGTTACAGAACTCATGAGTAGGCGCATTTTAAATTAGATTTAGATAAAGTGTCCTGTTATGATCGTCAAAACACCCTGATTCATATATTACTGGAACTTCTTTTGGATCACACGATTTTTTTTTTCATATACGAACAATGGCAATAAAAGCTGGTTTTACCGTAGATCAGAAATTGAAGTTAATGAACATTAGATGGGCATTAGATGTAAGCATGGAGAGAGAAAGAGATCAGCTAATGTTATTTAATTTTTTCGTAATTTTTTTTTCATCTTCATGCATTGACATTGAACAGCTTTGTCTTATAATTGGAGTCTTTAAAAGTACACACCCATTTTAAATAAAGGCAATAGTAGTATACCGTTGTTCGAAACTCATAAATCGATAAAAAAATATCCGGGTTACAAACTTAAACTGAGAGAAACGCATTAAATATAAGAAGAGAGCAATGACACAACATTAAAATGTAATACACACAGAAACGAACATTAGACAAAATCCGATGAGAATAACAAATATAACCCATTGTAATAGATACATAATAAATGCATAATTGAATCTGTAAATGTTTAGTTTTGAGAGTTCCTCATGAAGTTAAATTCAGATTAGTATTGAATCAATAAATTATGTACTTTGTTTTCGAATTTAGTAACATCTTCTCAAAAATACTAGAGTCAGTGTCCTTGTGTAGTTTGTACACGTAGATATATCATTTGATGTCTCTTTTTAGAAACATCAAAGAAAAGTGCAGAGGAAATTCGGTTCAAACATTGGTAGAACCGCCACTAATTTTGCCAATCAATCTGTTCTTCTTGAATTATGGTAAAAAGAAATATTCAAGCAATGAAATTCCTGAAATAGTGGAGTCCAATGAACACAGGTAACTTATCTATAGTTCGTATAAAGTAGAAGATTGATGAAACAGTTACAATTGAGTGAATGAACTGAACAATATAAACAAATTCTGCTTAAACCGGTGCAAGTCTGTCTTAAAATTGCAGTGAGGTGATAGTTGATTTGCTCTGTGTAGAATGTGTTGAATGTAGCGCTTTGAGATGGTGAACTGCAATAAAAGTGCAGTTCTGTTTCTTTTGTGTTTTTCGCTCTGCATCAACTGATTTTGTGTCATGGATCCCCCGCCCCGCATTATCTACTAGTATATAGCTGAAGCAACGGATAACGATATGCTATTTTTATGCCCCACCTACGATAGTAGAGGGGCATTATGTTTTCTGGTCTGTGCCTCCATTCGTCCGTCCGTCCGTCTGTGCCTCCGTTCGTCCGTCCGCTTCAGGCTAAAGTTTTTGGTCAAGGTAGTTTTTGAAGAAGTTGAAGTCCAATCAACTTGAAACGTAGTACACTTGTTCCCCATGATATGATCTTTCTAATTTTAATGACAAATTATATTTTTGACCCCAATTTCATGGTCCACTGAACATAGAAAATGATAGTGCGAAGTTCAGGTTAAATTTTTTGGTCAAGGTAGTTTTTGATGAAGTTAAAGTTACATCAACTTGAAACTTAGTACACATGTTCCCTATGATATGATCTTTCTAATTTTAATTCCAAATTAAAGTTTTGACACCGATTTCACGGTCCACTGAACATAGAAAGTGATAGTGCGAGTGGGGCATTCGTGTACTATGGACACATTCTTGTTATTCTTCCTTAAAAGCTTGTTTATTGAGTCAGCCTCAAATGAAGAAATGAATTGTATTCCCATTAGCAGAAAAATATTTAAAAAAAAATCTACTTCAAGTAATTCTTTTTTTTAGGTATGAGCTTTACATGGTCCGTTTCTTCATCGAAGGAGTAAAACATTTTGTTGACAAGATAAAGATTTATGGATCATGGGCATTGTATGATGATTGTCGAGAAAAACTGTATCATTTTGATGTAGATCCCGAATACGTCCAATTGTCCAGTTGCTATTTTGTAAAAGTATAGGATTGCGTAAACATTGAATAGAAGTGGGGCATTTAAAGACGTTCGCATCCGTATCCGATACGTTAGATGTCTTCCGTTCATTAAGGTTCATGTGGACCCTTTGGCTAAAATGGCTGCATTTTCACCATAAAATTTACTCTGAGTACAGACAAACCTGCGCATCTGGAAATATTTAATGCAGCCATTTTAGACAAAGGGTCCACATGAACACTATACACTCTTTTTATTACACGCTGGATAATATACAATTATTCACCCGTTTTTTATCTATTCAGGCATGAATTTGAATAATAATGCAGATATAGTTAATGATTGAGTCAAATACTGTGATATAAATTACGAGAACAGGTGAAAAATAGAAAACAAATAGGGAAAGGGTGATGGAAATTTTTGTTCTCTTTCATTTTTGAAATTTCCCAAAAAAAAGTAATACCTGCTAATTTGTAAATGTATTAATATAGGTATCAGTCATTAATTCGATTCTGCTGATGTTGAATGATTCATCTCCATTTATTAGTAAATATAAAGTATGCGTAGAATTATTGTTAACGTTAATTTTATTTGTTTTATAATTCAACTTCACTGTTGTCTTCTCTATGGTCGGGTTGTTGTCTCTTTAACATATTCCCCATTTTCATTCTCAATTTTACAGGTATATTATGATAGATTGATACGAAAAACACGTGATTGCTAGATGTATGTAAATGTTATCTTCTGTTGTCCATGTTTTCATAATTGCATAATTATATGCACTGTAAATATATATCATAGAAACATAACTTTGAGAGCAATAAATGTAATAATAGATATAAGAAGTCACGTTTTTGACTCACGGGAAGCAAGTATGTAAACTATTAAACAATTATTAAAAAATAATTCATGTATTAAAAATGAAAGAGACCAAAAAATGTCATCATCCTTTCACTTTTTCCCAACTCTTTTCCCTATTCTCGATGATTGCTAAATGTATTTTAAGTATAACCAGTAGATGCGTTCAGATACGTCAACGTATCAGATACAGATACAATACGTCTTTAAATGTCCCAATTCTATTACTCGATTTATTGCACTTGACTGGGCGGAGTTTAACCGGTTCGCTCATAATAAACCAGTCCATCTATAGATAGGTGTTTTAGGATCAATGAAGTGTCCAGTCATTATTTTGTAAATTCCTTTGATGACACTGATAGGTTATTAGAAATCAGTAATAATTATAACGGCAATCATCCTTATCACACACATCTTCAAATAGACTGTCCTTATTCAAATTAAAACATAGGCTCCGCCCGATCAGTTGAAATAACATTGGTAATAATACTAATTTAAGAATAAGATATCATATGCTTGAACTTTGAGATGTTAGAGTTATACAAGCATGGTCCGGTTTTTAATTTGTATTTTGTTCAAGATTGTTTAGAAAATTAGGATACATTGATAAAATTCATTTTATATCTTACTGATGAAGGAAATCTGCTACTTGAAATATATCTATACTAGTTTTAACTTTGTACTATAATACATATAATATAAATACATATTTGTTTTGTAGACTGATGTTTGTCTTTTCGACGGTTTGCTCTTTTTAGGGGTGAGCGGGGGTCCATAGATTTTTACCAGTCTTTCTTAGACTTGTTAGTTTTGATTTACCTTGTGGTTTCTTCTGTATTGTTGTCTCTTTTAAACATTCACCATTTTTCCATTCTTATGATTTAGAAGAGAATGGGTATGAAAGTTGTGAAATCAGAATAAAAATTCTTAAATCCTTAAATTTTATGAATCTAAATAATCGTACGAAACCATTTCGGTTACTTTCTGCAGACACTGCTGTTATTTTTACAGATTCGAAAAGAATTGATAAAAGTATTGAAATCGTTTGAAATTATTGTTATTTTTGGAAACAAAAAAGTGGTAATTTAGAAAAGCTTCATGAAAAATATTTCAACAGAATGATTATAGCTATATAGGTACTTTGTTTAACCTAACTACAATAGTAATTCTTATCAAGCAATTTGAATAATGTAGATTATCATTGAGTAATTGTATACATAAAAGAGTCTAAAACTTCAAGGGGTTTACTTTAAAAATGAAAAGAGTATTTTACTGCATATTTTACAAAAACGACAAAATACAGTTCAATTCTTTAAACTTATGTCAAGTACCAGAAAACCAATCCTGAAGAAGTTTTTTTTTTTTTTTATCATGTTTATGAAAAAAATAAAGATACTTTCTGGTTTGCAACTTTTGTTACCCCTCTAGATTGTTTTGTATATATTGTAAATATTTATTGTTGTATTTGATATCACTGTACTGATGTTATTAATTTTTCTCATAAACGAACTAAATAATAACCTAAACAATGATACCACATTTTCTTATATCTATTAAACTAAGTAATTTAACTCCAATAAGGGAGAAATGTCATATAGTTGTTGCTTTTTCAAATGCTTCCGGTTTGAATCATGATAAATATGTTTATGACAGTATTGTTCTAGTGACAGATTGTTTATTTAACATTTTTATTAGGTGTTATACAACCAAATCAAATTGATTACGAAAAAAGGGTCGACAGAAAATATTCCCTTGAATTTGACAGTTGTAGGAAAATAGTCCTTCATTTTATGGCAGTACAAAGATTCTGAGTCATTAACATATATCTTCGGTGTTCCAAAGTATGATTCTTTTTTTACCTGGTGTTTCTATAGAATATTTTGGAAAACTTACTAAGCTTGTACAGAGGGAAAAAGAGTAAAAATTTGATAGGTTAACTTCCAGTAATGGTTAATCTCTTATATGCAATGAAATATTATGTGATATTTTGTCTATATTATTGAAAAAGAATAAATCGTTGATCATTCCAAGTTAGTTTTAAATTAAATTTTACATCGTATGTGACCTTGGAAGCTCACTCATATCAGTGTTATGTTGCAGCAGAAATTTCTGCACACGTCCCTTGCGCTTTTGAATGAGAAAAGAACGAATGCTATTTATACCGTCAGTGCAAAAAAGCATTTCTTGTCGCCTGTTATTATTATAGAATAACTAATCGAAGTTATCTACTTGAGTTATCATCGATATGTTCATAATTATAAATTAACTGTTAACAAAACTTTGAATTTTTGAAATACTAAGGCTTTTTTAACTCAGTAATAGATAACCTTAGATGTATTGGCAAAAATTTTAGGAAATTTTCGTCCTCAATGCTCCCAACTTCGTACTTCATTTGGCCTGATGAGTCTTTCGTAGACGAAAATCGCGTCTGGCGTTAATATTAGGTTTCTATCCTGGTATCTATGATGAGTTTATTATGTAAAAAGACGAGAAAGGAACGATATGATATGTTAAAAACGATACTATGAAATTTTGAGAGATAGTCAATTGTAATGCTATTTGTGTTGTTTTGTCATACCTTGCATATCTGGAAGTGCATGATTGTAAATTATATAAAAATGTATGTTAATAAGTCGGAACGTGAGGTTACTTGGAATAATCTTGTTCGATTTATTACTTGCCTAAACTAGAAGTTGATATTTCTGGATTATGTTGAGAACATGACTATTGATAACTGAAGGTTATTTGAATTATAACTCTATGTTCCGCTCTATGACACTTACATTTGAAACGTGTCAACTTGTTGTTATGTATGCTTGTATATTTGCTTGAATGTACATGTTAATTGTATATCATAATAAACATAATTTTAGAACAAGGCTTTTTCATATTTCACATGTATTATAAAGATAGAATAAAAATGCACCACTTTATTCATTGAAATACATTAATTGAATTGAATAAATATCTCTAAGTAAATATAAAAAATTGGGAGTTAATGATCGAACCTCAAAAATACAAAAGCTCGACTATATCAACCAAAGGAACGACTAGAAAAACTAATGTTATATTCCTGACTTGAGGCAGACATTTTCAGACGAAATGGTGGGTTAAATCTTGTTTTAAAGCTAGGCTTATATCCTACTTGCATGACTTGTCTATATTTCCGTTATAATGACAAATGAAGGAACAACACAAACAGACAGTTTCTGCAGTCTGGCTTAAAATGGTCAATCTCGATTGTCATTGCACCAATATGCCCTTTGATATATTATTGTGATTGATTGATTGTTGTTCGATTGTCATTCAATATTTGTGATATATTGAAGGTGAGAAAAACAATTTGTAATAAAACTAATACAAAAGGTCAGTTTAAAAGGTCGTGGGAAGTTGAGGCTTGTTATTTAGACTGTCACTGATAAAGGAGGATATATTTATATTTGGTAGCGACAGTAATTTTGTCTTGTAATAGAACACAATAAAAAAAAGAATTTGTTACGTGTAGAAAGTTATACTCTAACCTATAAGAGGCACCATACGCAAAATCCAAGTCATGAGAGGTGTAAGATTCATATTTAGACAACTCTTACAACTGAACGAAAAATCCGAGTTACCATAATTATTTCAATACCTCAGCCTTCTCTTTGGGTTCCTATTTTAGAGCACTAGATTCAAGAGGAATAAATATAACCGGTTTCTTTAGTGGGTTCGGTTGGATATTGTGTTATATCTTGTCGTTTGTGGTTGGAAGTCTGTATTTTTGGTACATTTCACATATGTCTTATTTGTCAGTATAGTCGCATTCATTTCTATTCTCTGTGGACAAAGTATTATGTTAGTCCAAGTAATTAAGACGTCATCACAGCATTAGTTTAAAATAGCCTCTCACGACCGTCATATCATAATAATTATTTGGACTTATATTAGGAAAACAATTGTAAATTTTTGAACCTCGTATTGTATAAATGTTTGAATTTAAAGGTTAGATATTTCTCACAAAAATTCGTTACTGTTTGTGGTATATGTTAGGTGTGCTGTTGTGAAAGGAAGATGTCCGTTGTTATTAATGTAAAGAAACTTCTTTTTGCGAGCGATTTATTTTCGCGACTCTCGCAAGAAAAAAAAACGCGAATATAATCGTCGCGAATATTTAAAACTTTGATAATTCCTTATTAAACTACATCAAGTCAATCAGAAAATCGCGAAATTAAATAGCCGCGAAATTGTCTAGGAAGGGTAAAACGCGAAATAAACTATACGCGAAAATAAGTTGGTTTACAGTATGTGGTTTACATGTTAATATTTACGATTATATTATTTAGTTATGCATTTCTCTGTGTTAAGAGTTCTAGCTTTTGTTTGTACTGAATTCCTGTCTGTGACATAAAGTTGTCAATTTAGCGATATTTTTCAACATTGCCATATAACCAGGTTGCTTGGCTTGCCATAACACTATGTTTAACCCACCATTATTTTTTTCTTAAAATTACCTGTATTAAGTCAAGTATAAGGCATATGCTACAAATATTCCGTTTCCATGTATGTTCACGTTTGGTTTTTTTTTTGTTCCGTTGTTTACCTCTTATAGCGTATGTGTTTTCCGCGGTTTAAGATTAGTTCGTAAATTCTCAATCGGTTTATGACTTTTGAACAGGGCAATATCTAAATATAATAACTTGTGTTCATAAAAGCGATATATCCAATTTCCAATTGTTATGAAACATGATTTTCATTAAAAGTTACACTAGATACAATGTGTGCGTCTGACACATTTTTTTCTTGATTAACATGCATTAGTACCATCTAAACATTTGAACGAAAGTTATACATTTAAAAGTTTGACCTTTCATTAGACCATGAAACCGAAATGTTAATGTAAAACGTCTGACACATACGGTTTTATTATGCAATTATTACTTACCGCACTCCTGATTTGAAAATATATATTATATATATATCCGATGGATACATCTGTTGTAGAGTTGTCACTGACTCAGACGTACTTATAAATATAATAATTTTCTGTGACTGTATATTACATTAATTTGTAGGATCCTTTACTATAGATAATTTAGCTGATCTGTAACAATAACATCTTCATGCCTTATATATCATGTACTGTAGTACGCCGCTAGATTAAAACTGACGAGGAAAGGTAACACGGCCAGCGAAAGCTCTTTTTTTGAGAACCCAGGTGGTCGTGTGGTCTAGCGGGACGGCTGCAGTGCAGGCGATTTGGTGTCCCGATATCACAGCAGCATGGGTTCGAATCCCGGCGAGGGAAGAACCAAAAATTTGCGAAAGCAAATTTACAGATCTAACATTGTTGGGTTGATGTTTAGACGAGTTGTATATATATATAAACGCCTAAAAAAGTGTACACAACAACTCCAAATACAAAAAAAGGTAACTATTAATGTAATTATTTAGAAATATTTCGGATAACAGATATCCTTCGTCAGTCAGATTCTGATGTTAAATGAATAATCTTTAAGTCTTCTTAAATTAAACTTTTACTAAATCTTGAAATTTATACAATAAAAAAAGTCAAACCGAACATCAGTTAAGACGCTTGCATCATTCTAAAAATTTGTTAAACATGACATAGGTTATATGGCTTATTACAACAGAGAGCTCACATATATGCTTTAAATATAAATAATAATGTGCGATTTGAACCAGCACAATTCTAAAACTTTATCGGGAACGACAATTATGATGGTATAACATGTATAAGCATGATAACGTCTGTAAAATTACCAAATAGACAGCACTGAAGGATCTAAATTTCAAAATATTTGAAATCGACAGAGTAAAGTAGCTACAACAGAGTCTGAATATTTAAACATCGCGAACAAACGGCCGTTAAAATGTAATAATAGTTTTTGACTAAGTATAACTAGAAGTACGTGGCTTGGTACTTATACATCCCTCAAAAATTAAGCAATTTAAATTGGTATCTTCAACAAATTTATTTAATAAATGAAAAATGTTAAGAAAAAGAAACAGAGACTGTAATAATAAGTAATATAACCTAAATGTGAAGCACTACACGGAGTCGAACTACACCTTTTCATTTATCCCATTTGGTGCCAAAGTTATTAATTTTCTGATCCAAAATCTTTCCCGAGCAAGTCTATCCTCCTTAGACCAAGCAGAGTTGTGGTCAATGATTTTGATGGTCAGTCGATTGAGATCTGCCTTAGTGTGACCAGGGGATCTCAAATGTTGACGGAGAGGGAGGTCTGGCTTGCATTGGTAGTCGCTACGATGGCCGTTCATTCGTTTGTGAAACGGCTGTTCTGACTCGCCAACATACTGTTTACCACATTTACACTGTAAGAGATACACAACATTTGAAGTCTTGCAATTAACATTGCAAAATATGGTGTATTCTGTGCCAGTGGAGTGACTGTAAAAAGTCAGGGTATCCAGTATTTTTTTGCAAGTCAGACATCGTTTGTTTCCGCAAGCCTTGCAAGAGCCCATAGATGAAGAGCCTGCATGAGAGGACAAATCAGCTCTCACCAGCAAGTCTTTAAGGCTTTTGGGCCTACGGAAAGCCAGTACAGGTGGCTCGGGAAAGATCTTCGATAGTTTAGAATGTTTTTCGATCTCTTTCCAATTTTTGCGGATTAGGTGAGATAAGTTGTCAAATTTTGGATGGTAAGTCAACACAAAAGGCACCCTCTTGTTGACCTTTTTGTCTTTATATTGTAAAAGCTGATCTCGGCTTTATATATATATATATATATATATATATATATACAACTCGTCTAAACATCAACCCAGCAATGTTAGATCTGTAAATTTGCTTTCGCAAATTTTTGGTTCTTCCCTCGCCGGGATTCGAACCCATGCTTCTGTGATATCGTGACACCAAATCGCCTGCACTGCAGCCGTCCCGCTAGACCACACGACCACCTGGGCTCTCAAAAAAAGAGCTTTCGCTGGCCGTGTGTTACCTTTCCACGTCAGGTTCAATCTAGCGGCGTACTGCAGTACATAATATATAAGGCATGAAGATGTTATTGTTACAGATCAGCTAAATTATCTATAGTAAAGGATTCTACAAATTAATGTAATATACAGTCACAGAAAATAATTATATTTATAAGTACGTCTGAGTCAGTGACAACTCTACAACAGATGTATCCATCGGATCGCCATCAATGATGGTGATACATGGCTGTGTACATAATGTATATACAACTCGTCTAAACATCAACCCAACAATGTTAGATCTGTAAATTTGCTTTCGCAAATTTTTGGTTCTTCCCTCGCCGGCTGCAGTGCAGGCGATTTGGTGTCACGATATCACAGAAGCATGGGTTCGAATCCCGGCGAGGGAAAAACCAAAAATTTGCGAAAGCAAATTTACAGATCTAACATTGTTGGGTTGATGTTTAGACGAGTTGTATATACATTATGTACACAGCCATGTATCACCATCATTGATGGCGATCCGATGGATACATCTGTTGTAGAGTTGTCACTGACTCAGACGTACTTATATATATATATATATATATATATATATATATATATATATATATATATATATATATATATATATATATATATATATATATAAAAGTTTATAAGTATCATTACGGGGGAGTGAGTACAGTTATGCCACTTATACCTGTAACTGTCGTTTAACTAATCATTGGTTATATCAGATGAAACATTTGTAGTTCATCTTGTATTTACTTCCCGCAAATGAAATAAATACATTTTTGTTTTTATGTCTGGTTTTCGCTGAACCGGAAATATTTTTATCATAAGTTTTACATTCAAATTAATTTCTATTTTTACCTAAGTATTGTCGGTTATAAAAGGCCCGACATGAAAAATATTAAACAAACTAATGGCAAAATTTATAACAAAATAATATACAATAAACAAATTTGACAGACATAAACCAACGACAGTTAGCTACATGCCCAACTTAGAATAGGCACATAATAAATGTGGCGGTGTTAGACATATTTGAAGGTGCCGGTCCTCTACTTACCTAGGACAGTGGTGTAAAACTACAACATGAGAGAAAAAAAGCTGGTTGAGAGCCAATAACGACTTGTAAAAAAATCATGCCTCTAAGACTAAAATTGTCTACTTTTTATGAGCATTTAAAAAATTTGTAAAGTTTTTTTAATTTTTTTTTTTTATCTTTTTTTATTGAATATATGTAAAAGCAAGTTTGAACAACATAAAAATCGTGCTTTGTGGTATTGGCTCCCATTTAAAGATATTTTAAAAATGCATGTATTTGAAATGAATTCAAATAACCATTATAGTACCTGTGAGATAAACTTATAATAAGGCGTTCATGATTTATGATTACACAGGTTTCCGTTCAATCTATAGAGATTCAGTTTACTACTCTGTATGTGGCAACTGTCTGTAAAAGTAAAGGTGTTTTAAAAGATCTTTTCTCTCGATATAAAAAAGCTAAACCATTACTTTCTGTGTTTATGTATGTTCATTTTCATTCACCAATAATATTAATTCATTGCCGCATCTATTCCTATGTAATTTCGAAATACAATTTTTGATCACCAAGTCAAAACTTATGACAAATGTATTTATATCTTTGCGTATTTCCCTTTTAGAGAACTAATTGCTTAAGGCAGCGCCTTATCATTGGCTGTTGTGTTATCATATTCACACAGTTTATCCTGTGTTAGGGAAATTACCATTTAATTTAATTAATTTCCTACTATTAGATTATATACAAAGCAAACTATAATAATAAATATTTCACAGTTGAAGTCATTAGCTTACTTGTAGCTCTATTTACGTTAGATAACAATTGTCGTAGCAAAGCGAAACTATTGACTGAATTTTTGTGTTATGTTAATTTCCCTACGTTATTATGATTTTTTTTAAAGTTTGAACGAATTGTTATTAACATATTTCTGTTAAGTATAACACTTGTCATAAGTTAATTGAAAGGTTGAATACATTTATTCTTTGTGTCTTGATCTTCCTTAGTGTACTTTCCAATATGTCCTACCAATATTAAGAGTAAGATCAAATCCTAGGGAATAAGTTGTTTACTAACAAAGTGCAAGGTAGGTATTTTAAACCTTTTTATTATATATATATGAGAAAAAAAAAATTACTATATGAGAAAAATTATTTAAAAAAAATGCAATACTTGATTTTGAAAACACTGAAAAAGTAGAAATTTACAAGATTTTTTTTCTTTAACCAAAGTAATAAGTATTTGTCATATGCACCAGCAATATTCTCGTAAACAAACTAGTATCTTAGTGAACATAGCTTTTCGATTGGATTATTTGTCCAAACCATATCCCTTTATGCTGTAAACATTTTTTCACCAAATACATTTTGTGGTAGCGAATGAATTCTTCTCAAAAAGGACCGTTAACTATTGATTTGAACAAAGCCTGGAATGCAGGAGGACACAATCTGCTTTCCATTAAAACACCAACGACTCTTTTACTTGACTTAAACAAACAGCTTGTGGCTTTTGGTTATCAGGCTGAAAATAGATATACAGAATTAGAAATGGATGGTAAATTGAATTTGATATTTTTGTTATTTACTTTTTTATACCACTGCTTGTATACTGCTACTCCCCGTAGTTATCATATACTAAGTAATTAGTGCTACAGTACTGACATGATTTATTGCAATTAGAAATGCTGGTAGATTAAGGTTCCAATTCCTTTAAGCAAAATTGACATTAGATGTATTTGTCTATTCTGTTTATGTCTTTTTGTGTAGCTTTTCGTGTTGTATAAATCCTCGTGTCATATGCCCCACAAATTCGTGCAGTTTTATACTCTTTGCTTTAGTTTATGCATATCTGTATGATTCTTGAAGAATTTGAAATTCTAGCATAACTGTTCGAAAATTAAAATATATACGATCCCGAAATTTGAAACAAACAATATGGCGGTTCAAATTTGATGTACAATTAGATGACTTCAATAGTGCCTTTCTATTTCTAATAACTGTTGCCTTTATTTTTTTACGTTTTAATTTAAATCAAATCTGTATTCCAGTAGAAAATAGCAGCTTTAACTGAAAACAATGCTAAAACTAGTGCATATAAAAGTATGCTGACAATCACAGATCTTATCTCAGAGTAGTGTAAATCTGCTTGTATTTAGATAAGGATGGATTTAATGTTGATTGTTACATTCCAGTAGGTTTCGTACAAGGTTAGGAACCTTGCTAAAAATCCGATGTAACATTTTAATCATGTATCAAACTAAATCTAGTGAATCAAAATGATCCAAAAAAAGCAAGAGGCAATTTCACCTAAATTCATTTCACACTACCACTGTTTTACTTAATTATAAGTTCAACATCTCAATATATAAAAGATAAGATATTACAAAATTTTAACTTACTTCTGAGCATTTCATTATATCATTAACACCCGAAGATAGCCAAAAGCAGCAATTTTGATAGATATTGAGTATCTATCTTAAATTATGGATAACACTTTATAACAAAACTCAACTTCAGTGGAAATAAATTTACATATTCCATTTTTGTGATTAATTTATTTAAGTTAGAGGCGATGTCCTTCAATGCGTTTACAAAATTGTGAAATTTTTAACAGAGACATGTTGCTCTGATTAACAAATTGAATCATGGATGATATGTAAAATATTTAAGTATAACATCTATATCTCTTGAATACTGTAATTTGTAAAATGTCCTGTACAAGGTCAGGTATATATTAGTTCGTTGATGTGTTTTCTTCGGTTTTAATTTGTAACCTGGATTTGTTTTCTCTCAATCGATTAATGACTTTTGAACAGCGGTATACTACTGTTGTCTTTATTTACTACACCAGAATCGTGTTCTCTTTAGTGATGATTGAGGAAAAATTTAAAACATACTTTGAAAAGCTGATAAACCAAAGATGGACTGAAATTCGCCAAACACTGACAAAGAATCAGAGTTAGCATGCAAGGGATATCATTCCTCTATTATTTCAAACTATTATAATAGCACCTATTAATAGACAAATATCAGGTCAGTACCAAAGTACAGGCTACTGGGCTCGTGATAGGTAAAGGGATCGACACAGTGAAAGTAACAACATTTGCTTTTATTATTTTACTGACAAGATGTGTGTCTAGACAATTATAACATTCCGTGATGTTTGAGGTCAGAATAAAATATAAAACCGACCGCAAACGCCGAAGAGATGGTATACCAAACCCAAAGGGAAGCCGAATCCGAACAAGGAGTCAGAGTTATGCACAATTGAGGTACATGTACTTATTCAAAACGATTTTGAAATTTTATTTAACATATCCGTATTTAGATGCTGGGATCAAAGTACTGGCTCCTGGAATGGTGATACAATTAGACCAGTCGAAGGTAAGCACTTAGAAAGTAAAATAATAAGAATTGTATTTGACTGCCATGCAAGTCAGAGGAACAGCTAGCTTTAAACCATGTTTAATCATTCATTTTCTACATTAGAAATTGTTGTGCCAAGTCAGGAATATGACATATGTTTCCATACGTTTGATGTGTTTGAACTTTTTATTTTGCCATTTGATTAGGGTCTTTCCGTTTTGAATTTGCCACGTAGTTCAGTATTTCTGTGATTTTACTTTTTACCGTAAAACGGATCATAAAATACCTATCTTGTATCTAAAACCTGGAATTATATACTTCTATAGTAAATATATACATATCTTTGTGATAGAATTTAGTAAAGTTTTGAACAATTTATGAAACACATATCCTTGCAGCTATTGTGTGAATTTCTTTCTAAACGGTAGAGTTTTCAGTACTGAATAGTTCAAATGCCAGATACATGATATCCGTTTTAATGATATATTAAAAAGTTGTATGCATATTCTTTCATATGTCATTGCTCCTTCTGCTTAAGTATGGGTATGCGTGCTCAAACTTTTAAACCAAATCATCATTCAAAGTAAAAGAGAGGCGAAAGATACTAGTAGGGCACTCAAGCGCCATGGATAAAAAAAGAAAATCCCAACAGACAAACACTAGTACACAAAACACAATACAGAAAACTAAAGACTGAGTAAGATGATCCAAGGAAAGTAAATTAATAAGAATTTTTTTTTTTTTTATTTCTAACTATATGGTATATGATTAGTTCGTTGCTGAAGGTTGTAAGGTGACATGAAGTTGCTAATTTCTACGTCATTTTGGTCTCTAGAGTTCGTTGGGAATCGTACTGCATCTTTTTATATTCATATTCCCAATTCATGCTTTGAACAACATAATACTTTAGTGACACTAGGTGATGAATGATAGGGCCTGCAGAGCATTAAGTTAAATCAAACAAGTGACAATTTTGAAGAGTCATGAAAGAGAACATTGATTGTATAATAGTATTGAATTCAAAAAGTTCTATTGTCAAGTCAGAATAATTATGCAAATGAAACAGTCTTGCATGAGGCATCTGTCGCCCTTTTTTTATGATTTACTTAAAATTATCGCAATTCAAATTTGGATCAAAATTGATTTCAGCCCAAAGAAAACTATAAAAATTGCTAGCTACAGACTCTCTTAGCCTCTACATTAACCTCCAATGCTACGATTGTGTTACTTCAATATATTATTCTAACATATCTGACCACAGAGACGATGATACTGACTAATTTTATTAATTATTCTCATCTTTTTCTAAAATGGTCGTACTCTTTTAAACAACATCACTATCGTATCAGAGACATACGCACAAACTATGTCTCTGGTCTTATTTTGACCTAATTTGTCGATCTTTTCAAATATAAATGCTTTTTTTCAAATGAATTGAAATATAAATATTTATCATTAGAATTTCATTACTTATGCTTGGATATGAAATTTCCTTTAACAAGTACTAGATGAATTTAGTTTATGACTTTGCATGTAGTATGATTATTTTCTGTCATCGTCATCAAGTTAAGAACATTAATTCGTGTGCCAATTCGCCATATCATTAGTTCGTAGATCATTTATCCTTTACGATATTTGTGATTTAATTACTGCATCAAAACTATTTGTCAAATATTTATACAAAAGAAATCCAGGATTTGTGAGTTTCCCTTTTGGGTCATGATTTTATTTACGTAAGTGCTTTATTATTGGCTGATATCGTATGGCCATTTTCACGTTTAATTCATTGTTAAATAGATTGTTATTTTATATAATTAATTTCTTTCAAATAGATTATTATTTAAAATAATTCATTTCCTTCTAATAGATTATTATTTTATATAATCTATTTCCTTCTAATAGATTATATCACAAACAAAAGATAGCAATAACTATTTCAAAGCTGAGAAGTCAACCAGATTTAAATATCATTAGCTTAGTAATAGCTTCCTTTACAATAGATTCAGTTTTGCGTACCGTAGCGAAACTATTGACTGAATTTTTGTGTTATGTTAATTTGGCGAGTTATTATTTTTTTTAAAGTTTGTAAGAATTGTAATTAACATATTTTTTGTTAAGAATGACACTTGTCGTGTAGGTAATTGAAAGGTTAAAATTATTTGTGTGTTGATCATTCCTTAGTTACTTTCAAATCTGTCTTACCAATATCAAGAGTAAGATAAATTCATATAGGAATTAAGTTTTACATTAGCAGTAAAAGTACAGCGTCAAGGTATGTATTTAAAAATATTTTACATGCTGAGAAAAAATAACAAAATTCAAATTGTCAACTTACAATGTTTTGCTTTTCCCAAATTAAATATTTGTTGCATGTGCAACAGCAATACTATCTAATTCGATGACTTACCAAACTTGTATCGAAGCCGGTATCTTCTTCAAAACAAGTTTTTATTCGATTTTTGGTCATATACTATTGAAACCCAAATATGTTCTTTGGTAGCAAATAATCCAAAACAAGACAAACACGCACGAAAAAAAAAGAAATTCTTTGACTTTTCAAGCTGAAGTTCCAATATCTAGTAGACTTGCATAGCTATGGTTTGTCGTAAAGTTTGAGCATTGATTACCGCTGTACCAGTGATTTTCCTGATTTCATTTTTGTTTAATAGCATCCAACTACCCTGTATCCTCATCCTCGTTAGCAGCATTTTATACAATCAAACGGATATGTAAGTACAACTTCCGCTTTGTATGTGTCATGTATTTATTTTCATTTTTCGGGGAAAGAGGATATTATAACTTAGCATGTCTGGCGTATACAAAATTTAGTCCTGGTATCTGATGAGTTTATTTAGCCATATAGCTGTATTTTCTACCCAACCTACCACAGAAGTGAGGCTTTATGTTTCTGATTTATGCGCCCGTCCTGTATTAAATTATAAACACGAAACTTAGTAGACACATTTATTATGATGAAGCTTTTTAAATTATATGCCAACTAGATCCTGATATCACTGTTCCCTGAATTTAAAAATGTGATATTGCGAGCGTCATATGGAAACTCATTATTGTTAAATTTTTCTAATAGAAAAACATTTTTTTTTTAGAAAATGTCATCTAAAGGTCCAGTTATGATTGCTGCAATTGACTTTGGTACAATGTATTCTGGATACGCCTTTTCTATCATTGATTCTTCTCAAAAAGGACCATTTACTATTAATTTGAACCAAGCTTGGAATGCAGGAGGACGCAATCTGCTTTCCATTAAAACACCGACGACTCTTTTACTTGACTCAAATAAACAGCTTGTGGCTTTTGGGTATCAGGCTGAAAATAGATATACGGAATTAGAAATGGATGGTAAATTTGACGGCTATTATTACTTTCACAGATTCAAATTGAAATTGTTTGAAAAAGAGGTAATTTTCGTTTGCTAGTATATTCTAATAAAGACTAAGATAAAAAAAAAAAAAGGTTTTCAATAAGTTCATTTTTCCTACAATACTTTTAGAAGCGCTGGATACATTTGATACGTCTGATTTTTAATTTTGCCATTTTGTTAAGGGACTTTCCATTTTCAATTTTCCTTGAATTTGATATTTTTTTATTCTACTTTTTTATACTACTGCTGGTGGACTTTTACTCTTCGGAGTTATCATTTACTAAGTAGTTAGTGCTACAGTACTGACATGATTTCCCGTATAGCGGGTTTTATCTCGCTGGGTGTAAATGTTCGCTTATTTTCGCGGATAGAACAAAATCGCCAAAATAAATTCCGCCAATTTCAAAGGGCACATGCAACATCATTGACAAAAGTTTTGAATTCGTCAAAATATTAACCACCAAAATATTTCGTATACCACATTCAATGAAAATCGCGAAATTTTACACCCGCGAAAATAACCCGTTATACGTTATTTCATTTAGAAATGCTTCGTTTAATAAATCAAGAAATAATGATAAATTAAGGTTCCAATTCCTTTAAGCAAAATTGACATTAGATGTATTTGTCAATTCTGTTTATGTCTTTTTGTGTAGCTTCTCGTGTTATATAACTCCTGGTGTCATATGATTCCTCACAAATTCGTGAAGTTTTTGAATGATTTAGTTTAAGCATTTCTGTATGATTCCTGATGAAAATAAATCATGAAAAACGCGTCGGACGCACGAAACCTAAAGCTTTTTTTTAAATTCTTTCATAACTATTCGAAAATCAAAATATATACGATCCCGAAACTTGAAACAAGCAACACACCTATATTGATGTACAGCTGGATGATGTTAATAGTGCCTTCCTATTTCTAATAACTGTTGCCTTTATTTTTCTGCATTTAAATTTAAATCAAATCTGTTTTCCAGTAGAAATTTTCCAGTAGAAAACAACAGCTTTAACTGAAAGCAATGCTAAAACAAATGCATATAAAAGTATGCTTAAAATTAAAGACCTTATCTCAGAGTAAATTAAATCTGCTTGTATTTAGATAAGGATGGCTTTATTATGTATATTTCTAAATGTTGATTGTTTTGTCCAAGTAGGTTTCGTACAAAGCTAGGAACATTGCAAAAAAAAACCTCGATGTACTAGTTTAAGCATGTGCCAAACTGAATCTAGTAAATCAAAATTTATCCCAAAAATGGAAGGGGCAAATGCATCTAAATGTATTACACACTACGACTGTTTTCAAAAAGTCTTGCAACAATAATCTATTCACAGTTTAACATCTCAATATATAAGATATAAGATATTACAAAATGTTAACTTACTTCTAAGCATTTCTTCAACCGAAGATAGCCAAAACAGCAATTTTGACGGATTTTGAGTATTTGTCTTAAAGATCAGGGATAACACCCTATACCAAAACTCAACTTCAGTGGATTAAATTTACATAGTATTCCATTTGTGTGATTAATTCATTAAAGATACAGGCGTTGTCCTTAAATGCCTTTACAATAAAAGTGAAAATTTTAACAGAAACATGTTGCTCTGATTAACAAATTTAATCACGGATGATATGTAAAATATTTAAGTATAACGTGGATACAATATTTCTTGAGTACTGTATGTTCTTATATGATTTTACAACTCTTAGACGTTGACACTGTGAGAGATACAAATACAAAGGAAAGTAAAACTATATTTACAAATAATGGCAACAGCAGTATACCGCTGTTCGAAAGTCATAAATCAATTGAGAGAAAAAAATCCAGGTTACAAACTAAACCCGAGGGAAACACATCAACTATAAGAAACACTGAAGTGCAACAAAAACAAAGACAATGCAACACATACAGAAACGAACAATAAGATAACAACTGACATTTTCCTGACTTGGTACATCACATTTTAAGAAAAAAATGGTGGGTTGAAACAAGCAGTACCTATCAACAATATTATTATTATATTTGTTACCAATAAATTAATTGAACCAAAGAGGAATATTCAAGAAAATAAAACCTGTTTGCTTTATCATCAATATTTTGAATATCAAGTTTGGTCTTTCCAGAGTCTATCAAATGATTCTGAACTATCTGATATTAGAGGAAAATCAGTTCCAGCAAAAGACGTATTCGCGTCTTCTATACGATTTTTAAAACAGCATTTGATTAGCAGTTTATCTAGACAAGGTGTTGATGTGGCTGACTTTGGAATCCAATGGGTACTAACCGTGCCCTCTATTTGGTCAGATAGTGCAAAGCAATTCATACGGCAATGCGCAGTAAAGGTAAATAGTTATCATATATATCAGGCTTAATATTGTATACGACAGAGGTGCGATTTGTCTGCACAAGCCTCAACAGTGATACTCGAACCAAAAAATTGAAAAGGTCAGAATAAAGTACGAAGTTTCAGAGCATATATATACAATCATTATCAATATTAAACTGCGTCTTCTTATCTTTAAATTGCATACCAAGTGCAAGACCTCACATTATTTTGTCATTAATCCTTGCAACTATGTATTTATTTTAACTTGTTAAACGTTTGAATCCCTTGCGAACCACATTCCAATAAAAATGATCACTGTATATAATTAAAGGCAACAGTAGTATACCGCTGTTCAAACTCATAAATCCATGGACAAAAAACAAAATCGGGGTAACAAACTAAAACTGAGGGAAACACATAAATATAAGAGAAGAACAATGACACAACACTACAATGTAACTAACACACACAGAAACGGACCAAGCATCAGACAAAATCCCACGAGAATAACAAATATATATATATTCTAATTTCTATTAAAAATAAAAAAAATTAGGATGAAGAATTAGCATGCCGATGTATAATGCAATTTAATCCATAATTGAACTGGTTAAAATTTTAAAAGAATTGGGAAGAAGAGTTGGGTCAATTTTCAGAAAAAGGATACATGTTATATATGATATATGAATCAGATGTTGATACTTAAAAATTTCAAAGATCTTTTAGAGTACATACAATCTAAATCTCTCTTTCATCTTGTAATAGTATTAAAACATTTGACTTTTCTACACTTTACACAAGTAGATACAAGTATCTTGCCTTAGGGAGGGATAAATCCTACTTTGTAAAGGATCACTCTGATTCAAACAAAAAATTCTCTGAAACTGACATTATCAAGATGCTTGATTTTTTGATTGACAACATATTTGTTACGTTCGGAGGACGTGTTTTTCAACAAACTGTCGGCATTCCAATGCGAACAAATTGTGCCCCTGTTCTTGTCGACTTGTTTCTTTATTATTATGAGGCTGACTTCATACAGGAACTTCTTAGGAAGAAATACAAGAAGTTAGCAATATCCTTTAACTCTACTTTCCGCTATATAGATGATGTTCATTCACTAAATAGTTCAAAATTTGGTGACTATGTTGAACGCATCTATCCCATCGAACTAGAGATGAAGGATACTACAGATACAGTTAAGTCGGCCTCATATCTTGACTTACATCTAGAAATTGACAATGAGGGTCGGTTCAAAACAAAACTTTACGACAAAAGAGATGATTTCAGCTTTCCAGTTGTGAACTTTCCATTTCTAAGTAGCAACATTCCAGCAGCACCTGCATACGGGGTATATATCTCCCAATTGATACGATATTCCCGTGCTTGCATTTCCTATCATGATTTTCTTGATAGAGGGTTGCTGTTCACAGGGAAGCTATTAAACCAAGAGTTCCAAATGGTGAAGTTGAAATCATCCCTTCGTAAATTTTACGGACGCCATCACGAGTTGATTGACCGTTATGGAATAACCGTTTCACAAATGATATCGGATATTTTCCTTACGTCGTAACTACAATCCCCTTCCCTTTCATGAATGTGACCTACCGAATGACTATTTACCGGATTTGTTATCACATAAGCAATACGACGGGTGCCACATGTGGAGCAGGATCTGCTTACCCTTCCGGAGCACCTGAGATCACCCTTAGTTTTTGGTGGGGTTCGTGTTGCTTATTCTTTAGTTTTCTATGTTGTGTCATGTGTACTATTGTTTGTCTGTTTGTCTTTTTTTCATTTTTAGCCATGGCGTTGTCGGTTTATTTTCGATTTATGAGTTTGACTGTCCCTCTGTATCTTTCGTCCCTCTTTTATAATATTCTTATGTATTTAGGCAGGTATACAAAATGACAGTCTGGTGGTTTCCCTTGAATCAGAAGCAGCTTCTATATTCTGCCATCACATTTCATCAAACCTGTCGGTTGGTACAAATACAGGTGTTTTGTCCTCGAAGAAGGGAACACAATATATGGTTGTCGACATAGGAGGTATAATTTGTTTTTAAACATACAAATATAAATGCTTGCATGAAAAGTCGGTCACAAATTGAAAGAAAAAAGTTAATGGTTTTTGTTTTTAAATGTTCAAAAGAAGTTATTGAAACATAGAAAAACAATTGATCAAAGAAAAATTGCCTTGTCCTATTTTACCTTCTTAATGGCACTAATAATGTTAATCTCATGAATGGTAATTGGCGAAAGTGTTTACATCTGTGTGACAAAGAAACAAAAACATAAAAAGGAAATAGTCAATTGTTTATTTTCATCATTTTTTTCTGTTTTTATTACAATTTAAACAGGCTAAAAACATTTTGGTTGGTAGACATTACTGTTAAAGTGCTTCTATCTAATCGCAGGTGGAACCAGTGACATCACAGCTTTGGAAAACATCGGCAAAAACAAATTGAAAGAAATTTGCAGGGCATGTGGTGCTGATTGTGGTGGCATCGCCGTTGACAATGCATTCTATACAATGTTTATGGATATCGTTGGACAAGCTGTTATTGATGATTTAATTAGTTCAAGTCCTACAGCTCATTTGGATTTGTTCAGAGAATTTGAATGCGTTAAGCGATCTTTAACTCCCGAACAAACAGGAAAAGTTACCATGTCGATACCTTTTCTAACCTTGACTCAAATATGTGAAAAACATCACCATAACGATTTTGTAAGCTTATTAAAAGCGTCTAAATATAACCAACAAATGACGATAGTCAACGACAAATTGCGAATTGAAGTTGATTTACTAAAACTTTTATTCAAGCCAACTACAGACAAAATTGTAAATCTAATAAAAGATAAATTACACGAGATTCAAAATAAAAAAGCTATCAATGTAATTTTAGTTGGAGGGTTCTCCGAAAGTCTCATTGTGCAACATGCAATAAAGACTTCTATTCCTTCACATCATATCATAGTTCCAAACGAAGCTACTCTCGCTGTTTTGAAAGGAGCAGTAATTTTCGGAACTGATCCAAATGTTATTGTATCTCGTGTTGTACGTCATACATATGGGTTTCAAGTTTCGAACGATTTTGATCCAAAATTACACGAATTCCATCGACAAATTGAAGTTGATGAATTGGAACTTTGCGAAAAAGTGTTTGAAAAGTTTATGGTGATCAATTCTACAGTAAGTCTTGGACAGAAAATTAAAGAAACTTTTACGACCACCAAAAAATTCCAAGAGCTTCACTATCTACCTCTTTTCACTTCAACGAAGAAAGAACCAGGCTATACTGATGACAAAACATGTAAACATGCTGGAAATGTGGTAGTAAGAATTCCAAACCCCACTGAAAAATATCGTGATATAGATGTAACTATTTGTTTCGGACATACTGAACTTCAAATCGAGGCTGTCGACGTTGAGTCGGGTAATATGTGTCAAACGACGTTTGAATATGTATGAATTCAAAGTGCGAATTATTTTACATTGTTTTGGGTAACTGATATACTCCTAATTTATCATAACGAATAGCATGTTTAACTGTGTTTTTCATATGTCAATTAAACATTCATTAAACCTCCGCTCCAAAGGAAGGGATATACTGTTTTCCGTCCGTGCTTCCGTCTGGTCCATCAAATTTTGGTGGCATTCTTCAAACCTGAAGTCAGAGTTTCCGCTATTTTCATATCAAGCTCTATGTTAGCATGTCTTACTGTGTAGTGAATTTTCAGATTCCTCGCAAATCAACATCTTGTGCATCGACTACTGCTTGCGTATTCTTTCAAATAATGAATTTGTATGAAATTTTCGTCGTTACTAAGAATATAGGCTCTCTGTAATTCATAATCATATAAGAGCTATACCATTTGATACATTTTGTAATCCTTTACTCATTAACTTTCTGATTACCGAAAACGTAGAGCGCATTAGCATCAAAATCGTCATATCCACCTGGCTTAAACTTTTGTTCGCGCGTTTCGTCTACAGATATATGATCAGTGACGCTCGAATCAACAAATTTAAAACAGGCCAAATAAAGTACAAAGTTGAAGAGTATTGAGGACCCAAAATTCCGAAAAGTTTTGCCAAATACAGCTAAGGCAATATATTCTTAGGGTAACCAGTTGATTTATGATTATGGTCTAGTCAACTTATATTAATGTTAACATTTTGAAAAATAGTATATATTTAAAGTAGAAGATATGTTTTTCTACAAGCTAATCAATATGATATAACCCCGTTGAATTATGTTGTGTTTCCTATTCTATGAGAATTCCGTCATCGGTCACGGTAAACAATTAGTAGACTACATTTTTGTTTAATACCCTGTTTGTTATGTTTACTCCTTTATTGTTGTAGATAAAACGAATATCAATGAATAAAGGTGTTAGGTTCTCGTTTTCATGTGTAGGTAATACATCAAAAACTCAAAAATGAACAATAGAAACCAATGTAGAAAGTGAAAATTGGAAAAACAATATGCAATTGTGTATTGTAATACCAAGCCCAAAAGTTAAAACAATCATTCAAACCAATACACATCATAATTGTGTAAACCTATATGATCTTTCTTAGAATCAAATTACAATTGTTTTTTCAGATCAACGATTTTTAAAATGTTTTACTACTGATCAATATAAACGGTTTAAAAACAAATAAGTAATTGCTGTTCCAATGTGAATAGGTAAGGAAGTTTATTATTTTTCATACAAAATGTATTTACTTTCATTATAACTACATTTGGTATCAACATTTTACGTTTTCTTATATCATGAACAGTATTACTTTTAATATATCATGATTATTAGTTTCTAGGTTCAATAATAAAAAAAATCAGCTGACAGTTTCTGAAAAGGAAACTTTATCAATCATATGGCGACCGTCGTCGTCAGTAGGAATTTCGTATGTTTGCCCTCGTCTTTTTTTTTTATATCAAGAAGCATCAATAGCGGCATGGCATTATGGCCCATAGTTTTCTCGTCGTTTCAATAGAAATGACATAGAACTACTTGGCTGATGTGACCCAAACTTGTCATAAAACATGTATGCAAGGTCGCCTAATACAAATGATTGATCAAGGTCAAATGAAACAATATGACCATCCATGACAATCTTTGACTCTGGCTAATTTTCAAAAAATATTTTCTTTACAACTTCAATTTATGCGAGCCGTGATAAAACTTGACGATATATATGATTTGTAAACCCTCCCCAGTTATTCTCGTTCAAGGTTGTTCCGGTTGCTTGCAAACATGGTTTAGTTTGTGGAACAAAAATTGTCATCGAAACCCACAGGTACTTGTCTCCGAAAAAGAACACCTTTATACTTTAATATAAATTATTGCAAGTTTAGAGGTAAATCATTTTCAATTATGTGGTCATTTTTATAAATTTCCTGTTTACAAAACTTAGAATTTTTTGAAAAACTAAGAATTTTCTTATCCCAGGCATAGATTACCTTAGCCGTATTTGGCACAACTTTTGGGCATTTTTGGATACTCAATGCTCTTCAACTTTGTACTTGTTTGGCTTTATAACTATTTTGATATGAGCGTCACTGGTGATTCTTAAGTAGACGAAACGCGTGTCTGTCTTATCGCGTGTTTGTTCGCGTGTTCAGCTTATTTCCTAACACTTATTTCTCAAATACAAAACGAATTATCTATAGTCAAAAGGGAAATAACTTAGTTTTTCCTACTTCGAAAAAAATACTAATTTGTCGGATTCGTTATTATTTGTGAAAAGAATCAGACATCATTTTTTTTTAATTTATTGATATAAATTCAATTGCAGATATAGGGTAAGGTTTTGATAACTAATGTTTGCCAAATAATGTTTTCTTTCGTATAACTTTTTAAACTAATAACACACTACAACTCTTTTTTTCAATTATAATAATCTGTCTTAATAATGCACCAAAAAAATCTCACTTTATGTAAATAACTTAACTTTAATTAGTAAGGATTTGAGTTGCTGCAAGGAATTAACATGCATCACTAGTTCTGAATCAAATCAATAAATTTTAGAATTGATCGATGAACAGTAAATTGAGATTGTTTTTCTCCAAGAATAACAATCGAAAGTTTTGATATTATACTACGCTATTGATAATAACATTATATACATGAAATTGAGAATTGAAATGGGGAATGTGTCAAAGAGACAACCCGACCAAAGAGCAGATAATAGTCAAAGGCCACAAATGGGTCTTTAATGCAGCGAAAAACTCCCGCACCCGGAGGCGTGCTTCAGCTGCCCCCTAAACAAGAATATATACTAGTTCAGTGATAATGGACGTCATACTAAACTCCGAAATATATATATAAAAATACACCTAAAATCAAAAATCATACAAGACTAACAAAGCCCAGAAGCTCCTGAGTTGGGACAGGGGCAAACATGCGGCGGGGTTAAACATGTTTTTTATATATCTCAACCCTCCCCGGCCCTTTACCTCTAGCCAATGTAGAAAAAACAAACACACAACAATACGCACAGTAAACCTCAGTTCAAAAGAAGCCCGAGTCCGATGTAGGAATAGGTAACAAAAGAAACTAAACAAAATGACAATTATACATAAATCAACAATGGACTATTAGCAGTTACTGACATGCCAGCTCCAGACCTCAATTAAACTAATTCATATGAATATCAAGCACAACCCCTAACGTTAGTATTATACCATCATAAAATATATGAGAAGAACATAACCCGTATCATGCCAACAGCTGGTTTTAGAATAAATGTGTGTATTTCTGATACAAAGACCCTATAAGTGAATCAATATTAAAACAAAAATATGCAATCTTTTATGACCTAACAGCAGTATCGTAACTATACGCCTTCTCTATTGGTCTGTTTAAAGGTTTTGTTAGCTTTTGAGGTGAATGTCGACACTTTTGTGTTTTGTAAAGAATATTACCATAAAAAAAATGGATGTAAAAAGTAAAATCACAACAATACTGAACTCCGAGTAAAAATTCAAAACGGAAAGTCCCTAATCAAATGGCAAAATCAAATGAAAAACGTATCAAACTAATGGACAACAACTGTCATATTCCTGACTAGATACAGGCATTTTCAAATCTGCATGTTGAACTATATTTACGAATGATGACTAGTTTGGTAACCAAAAAAATAACCTCCATGAAATAGACAATAGCGCTGAAAATGGTGTTAAACCTCAATCAATCAATCTATCAATCAATTTATGATTTATTCGAAACACTAAGATTTCCCAACCTCAGGTCCAAAAATAAACGGGATAAGTAAGATTTTTCACAACTGGATACATAAATACCGTGTTACGTCAAGAGTCATACGATCAAAATGAACACGATAGCACAATGACAAATAAAGAGTAAACTTTGTGCAATGAATAGAACAAATTGAACCTGTGCGAAATTTCAATGAAGAAAATAAATACAACATGTTATTACTGCTCCAAAACTATAAATTAGCGGATTGATGTTCTTTCCTATAAAACTATATATATAAATAAAAAATATAAAAGCTAAAGGTAACATCCAAATATTGTAAAAATCAATTCTCAACTTAAACATTTAATTAACACACTCTATTAAGCCAGAATAAATATCTTTCTTTGTAATTCTTTAATATGGACCAATG
Organism: Mytilus edulis; assembly: GCA_019925275.1. Taxonomy (NCBI): domain Eukaryota; kingdom Metazoa; phylum Mollusca; class Bivalvia; order Mytilida; family Mytilidae; genus Mytilus; species Mytilus edulis. Next base: position 17,309,419 of record CM034352.1, on the reverse strand, counting down.
TGGTTCGCAGGAGTTTAGTAAATATGTGATCTTCTTATGTATACTACAAAAAAATATATAAAGTTTGAATAAATTATTTGCATAGTAATTAATTACGAAATGACGTCAGTTTACTGCGGCAATAACATAAAGAAAACGTCTATTATGATTTTAATATTTTATTTACTAACTGGAAAATTCATTATTCAACCCTTTAAGTTGTTGTGACATGAAATCAATAGATATATAGCTTTATTGAATAACACATATGTTCAACAATTCTTATCTTAATATCAGGTCAGAAAAAAATCCACCTCTACAATTTCTGTTAATTACTTTTATATATCAAAATCTAAGTGAAAGTTTTATCGTAACAGAGGCCGGTTTTGAATTAAATGTCAACATTGTCCGACAGAATTGAAAATAATAAAGAAGGAAAGAAACATAATGGAGTAACCAAAAACCCCAAAAGTAAAGGCCCTATGATAAGATGACAATTTCTCAAAACATTAGAAGGCAAACAATAGTCTACAGAATTTTACACCGACAACTAAACTTGTCTATATAGCAGTTCGTAAACCAATGTTCTATTAATAATCAACAAGAAACAGGTAGTTTACTAATGTTCATTTGATGTTAGTGAGAAGCCAAGGTAAAATACAACACAAAACCGTGTAAAAAGAAAAGAAGTAGCACTTGTTGTAAACTCAATGAGGCCCGGCTTTCTATAACAAAAACCCTTACTAAACTAAGGTATTACTATTAAGATGCTCAATATAATAATAGCAACTATTGTTCTAAAAATGGCGACGTCCATATCTCTTCAAACTGAACAAACATTAATTGCAAATGAAACTATTGCAAAAGATTATTCATTAAATAAACAAAGATCTCTTAAAAAATAACTTGATGCAACCCAAAATGAGCATTTTCGATACAATCTAACAGGCGGTGGACTTAGAATATGGTTAAGCGCTAGCTGCTATGAATCATTTAGATGGGCGCTAAATACTTTTTATGATAATAAAAGAAAAGAAAACGAAGGAAACATCATTTACAAACAGGTATTTGACAAATCAGAAACTGTCAATGTTGAAGATCAATACAAAATAAAATGTGAAGGATTTGATACACGAGGCCGAAATATAAAACTTAGTTGTTTTTCTATAAATATGTACCATACAACTTCGTCCTTACTAGTAAATGGAAAAAAGTTACTTGTGTTCATCAATGATCATCTTCCAGAAGTACTTAAATGTATGAAAAACTATCAAATCAATGGAAAACCAGTTGATCTGAATATGCTTAATAAATGCATTTATGACATGATTTCTGTAAACTTTCCGGAACAGAAAAATCATTCAAATTCAACCAAGACAAATGAAAATTCATGTGAAAACATTGAACATTCGCAAGCTAAATCTATTATGTCTATTACATCTAATACATGTTCAAACACGGAAAATAAGAATATCAATGAAGAAAATTCAGAGATATCAACCAAAGATAACAGTAACATAAAAAAGAAAGAAGATGTAAAAGAAATTCATTCCGATACAGTACGCAAACCATTACAGAATGTTAATGAATTATTACATGCACATGAAAATATCACACAAGATGAAAATTCTGTAAAATCACTTTTACATCAAATATTAGATAAAACCGACAGTTTATTTGAACTCGTTAAATCAATAGACAAACAATGTAAAGAAGACAAACAAGATTTCCAAAATAAGATCGATCAAGTCAACGATAGGATTACGGCTTTTTCAAAAAAATGTGTACTAATGACGAACATCAGGCACAACATTTAAATGACATTGAAAACAGTGTCAAGTTAATTAAAGTTGACCAAGACAAAAATTTTAGTCACGTTCATAACAAAATACAAAGTCTCGCCGATAGAGTAAAAGATTTACCAAGCCGTACACAGTGCAACGCCAAACACTTTGAAGTGGAAAAATCAAATGAAAATATAGATGATCGTAGTGTTAACAGCAACACAGCCAATACATCAAAGACATATATAGATCAATCACATACAACAATAAGAAACTCTCAAATATTTCCAGACGAACGGAAAGAAAAAACATTGATAATAGGAAGTTCCATAATTAAAGGCATTGATACAAACAAAGTTGGAAAAGATGTTCACATACGAACTAATAGAGGCGCAACAGTACCAACATTAACAGAAAAGATTAAAAAATCTAATATACAACATTACAAAAGTATTATTTTAGTTGTTGGTGGAAATGACGCCTCGTCAAGGATACATCCAGATGCTTTCAAAGAAAAATATGATGATATGATAAAAACTGTCAAATCAATAAACCCAGGCATAAACATTGCTGTATCTGAGATTTGTCCAAGACGGAATGTTGATACAGAAATTTATAATGCAATATTACACAGGGTTTCTACTGAACATAAGTTAAAAATCATCAAACAAGCAGATGCATTTGTCTCCAGAGGCGGCGATCTCGTTTCTTCTTACTACCACCGTGATGGCATACACCTGACTAATCAGGGTACAATTCTTTTACTTAGGAACATAAACAGAGTTGTAAACATTTTCAACAGAACAACTATTTCTCAGTACAATAATGAAAGTAATGAACAGCTTGGTAAAAGACAAACCATTGCAAATACATTCAATGGTATCTGCTTTAATTGTGGCTTTTATGGTCATCATTGTAAAGACTGTCACACACTTTAGGATAAATCTGATGTATTTCAATTTGTAGACAAATTATCAAATCATAGTAAATCATTACTACTTCATAACAATTTCGATATACTTCTCAATTTATGTCCAAATTGTAATACATCAAAATGTATATGTACTCAAAAATGTATGTCTGTAGCTAAAAATTTTGAAAACAAAAGTTCTAGAGAAAATTGTCATAAATCAAAAAATGGTATATGTGCTAATAGCCTCAGCTCAAAACCTAATTATAATAGAAACAAACATTATCAAAAAAACTGTCTTAATCTAAAATGTAAAGGTTTCAATGCTGTATGCCTGAATGTTCGACATATTCTATCTAAATTTGACGAGTTAAAAAATATGATTACTATAAACAACAAATATTTAGATGTATTTGGATTAGTTGAAACATTCTTAAAACCTGACATTAACAATGAACAATGTAAAGTGCCGGGATACAAAATTTTCAGAAAAGATCGCCAGTGTAAGGATGGTGGTGGCCTATTGGTTTACGTCAAAGATTCTATTGCAGTTAAAAATAGATCTGATTTATCAATTAATACATTAGAAACTTTATGGTTAGAGGTAGAATTTCCAAAATCTAAACCTTTCTTTATTTGTACTATTTATAGACCACCAAATTCCCCTCAGTCCTGGATAGATCTTTTTGAGGAAGAATTTAATGCAGCTCTTTCAGAAAACAAAGAGATAATTTTAATGGGGGACTTTAATATTGACTTGATAAAAATTGAGAATAAAAAATGGATCAATTTCATAAACAATTTTAATCTTCAACAACAAATTTGCACTGCAACACGTATTTGTGACAAATCTGAAACTCTAATTGATCATATTTACACTACTAATCCTGAAAATATTGTCCATTGTCATGTTCCGTCATATGCTTTAAGTGACCACTATCCTGTATGCTTAAATAGAAAAATCAATATAAAGATAAAAAAAGAAAGTCATATCGAAATAAAGTATAGGTGTTTCAAAAAATTTAATGAAGATGCCTTTTGTACAGACTTACATCAAACCCCTTTTGATATTGTTGAAATGGAAGATGATATTGACATTGCTGTCGACAAATGGTATGAACTTTTTAATCAAGTTATTAACAAACATGCACCAATGAAAACTAAAAGAGTAAAAACATTTAAACAAGCCAAATGGTTTAATGAAGAAATTAAAAATTCCGTTCAATATAGGAATATGTATCATTCAAAAAAAGATTGGGTAAACTTTAAAAAGTGGCGTAATAAAACAACTTCGTTAATATTTAATGCAAAAAAGGAATATTACCAAAACGCCATAACTAGTTCCAAAAATAGTAAAGAACTTTGGAATCATATTAAAGAGTTAAATCCAAAAGAAGATAATATTTTCCCACCTAAAATGCAGTATGAAAATCAAACGGTTTATAACAACCAAGATATTGTAAATACTCTTAATGTTCATTTTTCATCCGTAGCTGAAAAACTTATTGGAAATAATACTTCAGATATGGATTTTTCTATGCTACAAAATTTTACTAGTGAAAAATTAAAGAAAACTGAAAATTTTCATTTAAAACTCATTTCCGTTGGAGAGGTGTGTTCTCAACTAAAACATCTTAATATTAATAAATCCGCAGGTTTAGATGGAATTGGTCCCAAATTTTTAAAGCTAAGTGCAGAAATAATATCCCCATCATTAACTTTTTTAATAAACAAAAGTATAACTTCAAATTGTTTTCCGCAAAAATTAAAACTTGCAAGAGTAACTGCTATACATAAAGGAGGACCAAGAGATATTCCCTCAAACTATCGTCCAATTTCTATTTTGAATACCATATCTAAAATTTTCGAAAGACATGTATGTACACAGTTATATGAATTCCTAAACAATAATAAATTGTTACATATCGCCCAGTCAGGTTTCAGACAAGGTCATTCCTGCCAAACAGCGCTAACTAAACTAATTGACGAATGGTTAAAATATTTAGATAATGGAGAAATAGTTGGTACAGTGTTTTTAGATTTCAGTAAGGCTTTTGACCTTATTAACCATGCCATACTTTTAGAAAAGTTAAAATTTTATCATATCGGAAAACATATAATAGATTGGATAAAATCATATTTGTCTGACAGACAACAAGAAGTCCAATACGCTAACATTAAATCTGATAAATCGTTTGTAAAGTATGGAGTGCCTCAAGGTTCTATTTTAGGTCCGCTGTTATTTTTAATATATATAAATGATTTACCACTTCATGTTAAACAATCCAATATGGATTTATATGCTGATGATTCAACATTGCATTTTCATGATAAAAACATTGAAAAAATAAACAGCATATTGCAAAATGATTTAAATGCTATACAATCTTGGTGTAACAATAACAGTATGAAAATCAATGCACAAAAAACTAAGTGTATGAAATTGGGTTCAAAACCAAAACTTAAACAACTATCAGAATTATGCATTACCGTCAACGAAACATGTATTGAGAATGTCCATTCTTTCAAATTACTTGGAATTGACATTGATGAAAATTTAAGCTGGGAAGATCATGTTGATCGTGTATGTAAAATAATCTCTTCTAAAGTATCACTTTTATATAAAATTAAAGTATATTTGCCAATACACACAAGGCAACTATTTTATAATGCATATATTCTACCATATATAGACTATTGTAGTTCAGTTTGGGGAAATTTATTACAAAAAGATTCAGATAGAATCATAAAACTTCAAAAAAGAGTAGCAAGAATTATACTGGAATGCGATATTTCTATTCCATCTAATTTCATGTTTTCTTCTTTAAAATGGCTATCTTTTACCAAAAGAATAAAATACCAACAATCAATTTTAATGTATAAAATTGTAAATGGGCTAACACCTGATTACTTAGCAATTCTAAATATTGATGATGTGCAACGCCACAACCTACGATCTGTCTCTAATAATGATCTTTTTGTTCCAAGGCCAAATACAAATTTTTATAAAAAATCTTTTCATTACTCTGCAACCAAAGTATGGAATAATTTACCACTCGAAATAAAAAAATGTCCTAATGTGGAATTATTCAAGAAACATAGTTATAATCATTTTCTTGAAAATTATATGCAAGTCAAATAATTTGTTTTTCTCTAACAAAACTATATCAAATATTGTCATTTATTACCCTTTGTATATTTTAGTGATTGAATTGTTGTATATACTAGTAATATATATTGTAATTTAATGTATCAATGTTAACTGTATGCATGTATTTTGTTTGAGGGCCTCAATGAAAATTAGAATTTTTCTAATTGAGTTACCCTCTTTAAATAAAGAATTTATTATTATTATTATTATTATTATTATTATGGGGAAACATATCTGTACCGAACTGGAATTTGTCGTTTTGTTCTTAAAAATGATTCATGCCAAGAAAGAAAATCGCCATCTTGTAAAAATTGTGACTATGAAAAGAGTAGCAACTCTTTAAAACGATGAACCATCCCGGTTGTAACCTGGACCATATTAACCTAAGATTTGAAGTCAGTGTCAACAAAGCTGTCTTTGGACTTTGAATATCATAAGATGGTCTTGGTATTATCGAAGTACATGTCTCAATGTGTTCGCAGTACAGTCAGTTTAGCAAAAGCTTCCAATAACAATTCATGCTCCTACATTTATCAAGTTGTTCGGCACTTTAGATAGTCTTGAATAGTCTGGAAATTAGGATGTCGCTAGTCGAAGTAAAAAATACAAATTTGATAATATTCCTACATGTTTGGTGACTTCAACGTGTATTGGATCTGAACTATAACGGCTTGACATATTGTAAAGAAATATGTCTTTTGTTGCCGACTGTATGTTTTCCTCCAAATGTGTTTTGGCTTCTGTGTTATCGAGTTGCTGTATACCTTTCGTATTCAGCACCAGTGGTCTCTTTCTCTGTGAAGTTTGTTTACTTTTCTTATTTTTGTTGATTCAATTAAGATGTGTAGGTATACAGAACGAGTGAACCTAATGCTAATGTAATATTTGATTCAACCTAGCATGTTTGAAATTCAGTTGATTGTTCAAGAAAATAAATTATACTGTCTCTTTTTTATGTGTATACTGAAAAATATCATAAATTAATAAATTCGTTTACTGCTCTCTTCATATATAAATGCATGCATTAGCATATAAGGTAGTATTCGACTTTCTTATGAACTTGGACTATCCTAATGGACGAATAGGGAATAGGGAATAGGTAATAGAATAGGTAACGAATAGGGAATAGGTAACGAATAGGTAACGAATAGGGAATAGGGAATAGGTAACCAACTTGACGTCCATACTATCCTAACGAAGACTTGTTTAAATCCTAGTGTTGTCTCAAGATCTAAGGTCATCCTAAATCAAGTCTACACCTTATGGAACTTTGAATACTTTCATGTCCTCAGTTGTATACAATATTTAAGATACATGGTCATAGAATCATTAATCGTCGGAAAAATTACATGGTCGTTAAATCATTAAGAGTAACAAAAAAATACAATATGTTTCGATTTCATTGTTTCCATAATACAGTAAAGTTGTTAGTTATTGCTTTCATCTACAAGTTAATTTGTATACACACAAACCCTTATTTTTACAGTTTACAATACATATTTTCATTTTCCACAATACCAATTTAACAGTCCAATCAAGGTATTTAAACCATTTAAATAGAATCTTAATGCTAATGGGGGAAATCCAAAAATCACTGGTCCATATATTTATTTTTATTTGTTAGTGCTTGTTTACTCGTGTGTTACCTATATTTTTGGAATTGTTAGTTAGAGACGTAAGTACACGTAATCATTTATTTCATTATATTATTCATATTTTTCTTATAAAAGCGGCATTTTTGTTCATATTTCAAATGAAAACGACCTTTTATAGGTTTGCATTTTCTGATAAAAAAAATTAAGTAAAGAAATTCGAAAATAGCTGTCAGATTGATTTTTGTATGTTTTTTTTATACTTTTTTCCCTCTTCTTCTACAGAAATAAAACCTCTATCCTTGTTTTATCCCATTAACTTTCATTTTCAGTTTTTTATTGCCTTTATTTGTTATACGCCGACTAAATTTTGGGCTTTGTACTCGGGCAATCATGGTACGAGACAAGGTTTCAATTTCGATGATGTCCGGGTATAAAATGTATGATATTTGGTTACATAAATTTTCTTTTGATAATGCCAGTTGATTTGATTTCAAGCAGTTTGGTTGTATATAATATAGTCATTTCATTTCATTATACATCTCTTGCGAAAGCATATTATTTTAACATTGTGAAAAAGTAAAATGTGAAAAAGTGGGGTTAGTTTTGTTCTCCGTAAAATGTTGTTAGTAAATGTGAGTAATTAATTTTTACGCATAAACTATGCATATTGCTTTCCCATGCAGCCTTTATAACACATTATTTATTCTTAGTCCAAATCTATCTGCTGTGTAGACATATGTACCTAGTGGGATAAACCGCTTTTATACATGTACCTTTATGAGTAAATAAAATATTCCAGTCACAGCAGTTAAAGAAATATAATCGATCTTTTGCTTTTATAATTCTATTTAATACGAAATGAAATGAATTTAATGAAAAGACATAATTAAATATTGTATTTCAATGAAAGTACATATCTTATTCTTAAATGATAAACAGAAAAGCTCGATTTTGTTTTTCAATGTTTGCCAACAGATTTTGAATTATTACGATAGTACAAAACCCCGGTAGAAATTCATTAAGAAAGGGTTTTGAAGTTAATAAACTTTAATGTTATTGATATATTCTACAATATCAGTGTTATGATGATCTATGATGTTTTGGGAAGGCATAAGAGACTATTTTTTTTAAAGAGAATATATAGACTTGTAAACAAATATTGATTAAACTGCGTCAAACTTTAATTATTTTTTTTTATGAGTGAATATTTTATAGATAAAACACGTATATTTTAAGCACGAATGCGCTAGGATCCGGTATCATCATAGTTCGTTATAGTCATACACTGGTAAAAATATATAAGTCAAGCTAATCGAGCTATTTTCTATCTTTCATTTTAGTAAAATGGCGACGAAAGGAAAGGAGAAATTTGAACTTGTAGTGGCACTGGATATAGGTACTACATACTCCGGCTATGCATATTCAACAGTTCAAGATTTCAAGACAAATCCACTGAATATTCAGTACATACAATCCTGGAATGCTGGAAGGAAAAGAATGGTGTCACACAAAACTCCAACGTGTCTTATGCTGAACAAAAATGAAAAACTTGTTGCCTTTGGATATGAAGCCGAGGCTGCCTATGCCAAACTTATTGCGGATGAAGGTCACAAGAATTCGTATTACTTCCATCGTTTCAAGATGAAACTCTGCAAGAGAGAGGTGCATATATATTTATAATTATTTTTGCTTATTGTACCATAAAGTGGCCGCCTTCAACAAACTGAAGATTATGTCACAATTTAACAAAAAAAAGAAAATGAAAATTACAAATGTACAATACTTTGATGTGAAGGACTGATAAATTTTGCGACTCCTGTTTCATATACTTAATTTGCATGTTTATAATTTCGTTTGGTACAGTAGTTGGTTCTGCGATCCATGTAAACAGGGTTATTTCTGGATCAAAAGACAAATGACCAAATCATGTCAGCTGTACGTCTTTTTCACAATGTGTTTATTCCGATAACCTTTGTAAATATAATAGTAAACAGAAAAAAATAGTAACAAAGTCACCCCTATATGTTACAGCCATGGTGAAACATGTGGTTTTAATAGAAATGTTTAAACATGAACTGGATTTACTTTAAAAGTAAAAAAATATTGATAGCAAAGTAAAGATTTAACGAAATAATGTTCCATTTTTACATTTGAGTAGAATTACTTGCATTCATGTATAACACGTGTTATTTAAGGAAGCTGGCTTGTCATGTTTTGGAATTTTTGTAAGATTTTCGGAATCCTCTGGTTTTATACATTTGAATGCCTTGAAAAAAATTGCCCGGTGACCCCCATTTTTCGTTTTGAAAATCTTTTACTTGTATAATGATAAGCCATCTGTTAAAGTCTTATAAAATTTTGATAACTTTTTTTAAACAGTTTTTGAGAATGTTAACTTGTCAATGATAAAGCTATGAAAAGTCACGAGAGAATATTTTCCCGCCAAAATTACAATGGCTCATATCTCGAAAACAAGCACGGTGACCTATATATATATTTTTTTTTGCTCTTTGGATTCCTTTATTAATTCCCTATCAATTTAAACTAAAGTTTTGAAAAGTTAATTACTTTGAAACTGAGAAGCGAACTCCCTTATGCCCGCGTCACACTGTCCCGATTTTTATATACGATGGACACCCGAATGCTAAAATTGTAAGTTCGTACGAAGTTGGTCCCGATCTCGTTAAAATACCAAAAAGTGACCGAAGCAAGTACGATGAATAACGAAGTCTATACGATGGTGCCGAAATTGTATACGATAGCAAAAGATGGACATACGAAGGTTAACCGAAGACGGGTATTTAAGCTTCATATCTCAGCCGTAGCCTATACGATGGATCACGAAGGCTACACGATGGATTACGAAAGGCTACACGATGGATTACGATGATGGCGCGATGGCTTTACGATGTCTAAAAAATACGAACAGAATTTCGACAACATATCGTTTCTGTACAAGTCTGCCATGCATGGCGGGTAATCGATCTTTTTGTCTAATTCTTATAAAACTTAGTTTATTATCCCCTCGCCTACTACATGTAGGTTGCGTGTAGATAAAATTGTTATGGACACTCTAGAACCAAAATGCTCAAAACTTGGTATGGTGTTACTCGTTAAGAATATCTTAAGCGCTATTGACTTTAAAGTTCAAAGTTCAAGGTCACAGTGGCAGTTGTAATACAAGGCAATATCACCCTTGTGGACACTCTAAAACCAATATGCTTCGAAAGATTTTAACCACATTTGGTATATTGTTCCTCCTTGTAATGATCTGACATTTTTTACGTTCAAGGCCAAAGGTCAAGGTCATGCAGATGGACTTGTTTTTTCTCCTTGAAATAGCATAATACACAGGAAATTGGTTGCTCATTTTTTTACCTGCCGGTTCTAAAGACAATATTAAAGGTATTTACAGTTACTAAATGTTTTGGTTGATTTCTAAAAAAATAGTTTATGTATCAAATATGCATATTCCATTTACCATTTTCTGCATGTGTCATATACAAATAAAGTGTCCATATTTGTCCCCAATATGTTACATACGAGGGGATGCCACGCTCAGCATTGCCTTGTTTGAACTGTAAAATGTGTGCACTAGTCTGAATAATCACCCATAATTATGCCCATGTTTACTGATCTATCTTAAAGGTAAGAAGGTAATGGGTTCGTTGATCCTTTTTATTCAAAAAGAGCTCTTTCCAGGAGAATATCACAATAATATAGACAAAAGGAAGGATGTGGGGAAAGCAACAAAGGCGGCAAAATATGACATATAGAAAACAAAATGGTTATGGAGTAAACATTCGTGTGACAACAACTCAGACGACACATAAAAAATCAGAACAATGAATAAAAAGTTGGTTTCCCTATATACAGTGTTGGTGTACGAGGCGCGTTTATTTAAAGGAACCCCAGCATGAAATGATATGAAACAATCCAGATGGAAAAGGCCTGAACATATCGCTCTTATCATAACTAACGTTTTTGTCTTTTCGTGTTGTTGTTGTGAATAGAAGAAAAATTGAATATGTTCAGACAATGTCTAATATAAATTAAAAACTCTAAATTCTTTGTCACCTTTAATTATGTTACTTGATATAAAAAATTGACAAAAAATAATATTTTACTTGTAAAAGTAAATCCTGAGCCTGTAATAGCTGCTCTTCTTGTTCCATTTGAATTAATAGAAAGAACGCTGTCGCCTTTCTTGTTCTCATAGAATCATATGATATGAGCTCCATGTTTTGTGAACGTCTTTCTTAACTGTAGTATTGGACTGACCAGTGCATATCGCGCATGGCACTTTAAATGTATTTTAGCGCGAAAATTAACTTACATTTAGCTGGATTTATTGCCGTCGTAGTTCCATCTTGTCGCCTTCGTACTTTAATTCGATGGCAACACGACGGGATTACGAGGTCTTCACGAAGTCGTGTTGCCATCGTAAGACCTTCGGATACCTTCGTGATTCATTCGTGTAGACATCGTAATGTCAAAACTGCCCGATGGAAACGATTGAAACACGAATGCAATACGATGTGAAAAGATGCATTCCCGGTGACATTACGATATTGAGGATGGTGATACGAACTCAATACGAACCCTCAACATCGGGCGCACCTGCGGGGATTTTTTAACATGTTAAAAAATTTAGAACCCTTCCCGAAGTTGTCCCCGAAGGCTAGAAAAAGTGGCCGATGGTTAAAGATGGTTAAAGATGGCACTACGAATAGCCCGATCTGGATACGATCAGCCCCGATTTT
>CM034352.1:17114402-17297137 GCA_019925275.1 Mytilus edulis | reverse complement strand
TTGAATTATCATCATAATATTTCTTGACATCATGAAGTCCAATTTAAGCAACTTTGGAAAGGTATCAAACCTTTTAAAGTAGTCGGTGGAAATGTGTGCTTCAGTATATTTTATGAAAAAATATTTAAAACTAAAAAGAAATCATGCATGCAAGGGTCGGATATACTTCAAGAAATGTTTATTTGTTTATTAACATACACTATAACAATATATCATTTTACCAGACCACGGTTTGCGGAAGTAGTAAAGAAGACAATATTATGTTTTTCAGGGGTTGACAGGATACACGTGATCGTTGTTAGTTTCAACTTCAATATTATTATGCAAGCAGATGTAATAAACAATGATTTCATACATTATTTTTTTTGTTTACACTCTATATAGGGCTTTATTTATGATCTTATTCCAGAGTGCACAATTCTTATTCTACATATTTCACCTTTATCAAAATTAGGAAATCTGTTTGGTCGTCCCATTTTGTTGTAGGGATGTTTAGATTAAGTGTCGAGTTAATATGTATATTATTTTGTGTTGTCTGCGAGAAACAAATCATTTTTCTGATCTAGTAACTAAATTCAAAACCAATATAGATAATGTTAACATATATATTTTATTGAACTGTGTAAATTAATCGGAATGCGAATGACAACATGCACCTACAATTCTTTTGTGTGTTTCCCGTCCCGTTTCGGTAACACATGACATTTGCGCGGGAACTTCTTACATAAACATCGTTTTTGGATTATTGAAACATGTGATTTTTGGAGGTAATGTGATATTATTTATTATTCAATAGTACATAATTTTACGTCAGGTTTGTACACATTAAGTCTCTGGTCAGTGGCGGATCTAGGGGAGGGGGGATTCCGGAGGTTGAACCCACAGGCACTTGTTTCTATCCATACGAAGGTCGACTATCCATATAAATAGAAGAAGGTGGCTAACGAAATTTTTTTTAGGTCACGACAGTCTCCGCTTGGGACGCTTTTTCTACCCTTCAACTTAATGCTAAAAATCCCTACCTTATATGAATCGATTCAGTAAATATTTTCCTTTAACACTAAACTAATTTCATAATCCCCACAGTGTTCCTCTTCACGGTAATCTACTCTCAATTCACTAAACCATGTCCAAAAGTTCAACTACCATCTTTCCAATGTATCTACTTCCGGTTGTGGGCAGAATGCTATCTTTTTAAAAACGAAATGATTCTGTAAAATTACCAGTTTATTATTTTCATTATCAATATATTTTTAAAGATGAAATTTCACCGAAATAAGTACATTTATTGTTGTTATTAAAAAAATCAGAAAGTCAGAAACTAATTTGAATGAATTCGATAATACTAGAGAATTCCGAATGTATATGGTAACTCTAAAGAATTTCATCGATCTTTTATTTTGGAGGTAAAAAACGTATCAGAATTAGGGGAAAGAAACTGAGTCAATGAAAACAAAATAAATTTACTGCGATGTCAACCGGAAGTAGATACATTGGAAAGATGGTAGTTGAACTTTTGGACATGGTTTAGTGAATTGAGAGTAGATTACCGTGAAGAGGAACACTGTGGGGATTATGAAATTAGTTTAGTGTTAAAGGAAAATATTTACTGAATCGATTCATATAAGGTAGGGATTTTTAGCATTAAGTTGAAGGGTAGAAAAAGCGTCCCAAGCGGAGACTGTCGTGACCTAAAAAAAATTTCGTTAGCCACCTTCTTCTATTTATATGGATAGTCGACCTTCGTATGGATAGAAACAAGTGCCTGTGGTTGAACCTCCCTTTTTTGTTGACGATCAATTCATTTGGATAGGGATATCAGTTGGAACTGACCCTTTATCCTGGGTTAGGATCCCCTTTTAAAAATGGCTGAATCTGTCTCAGCTAGTCAAGTCAGAACCGAAACACATTAATGGCAGATCGAGCCATTTTGAAAGGGGGGTCCAACCATGTCCCCTTTAAATGCATTGATCACCCCACAAAAGGGGCGATTCCAACCGGGAACCCTCCTGCTGGATCCGCCACTGCACACTACTCGGACCTATGTTATTTAGTGAGTGATGCGAAAAAACTCAATTTACATTAGGTCCCCCTTTTTGAAAAATTACTAAATCCGCCTCTGCTTATCCTGGGTGAGGCCCCCTTTTAAAAAATGGTTGGATCTGTCTCAGTTACTCTAATCTAAACTGAAACACATCAGTGGTGGATCCAGCCATTTTGTGAAAAGGGGGGTCCAACCATGTGCCCATTCAAATGCATTGATCACCCCAAAATAGGGGCGGTTCCCACTGAAAACCCTCCCCTGGATCAGCCACTGCACAATACTTGGACCTATATTAGTTCGTTACATGTAATTACTTAAGTGATGCGAAAACAACTCAATTTACTAATAAACTTCCTTATTAAAGAAACTTATATAAAAGTAAACATGTTCATTATATTTTGCTGTGTGAAATTGCTTATGCGGGAAAGACCCATTACAACCCGACCATAGAGGAGACAACAGCTGAAGGCCACCAATGGGTCTTCAATGCAGGGAGAAGCTCCCACACCCGGAGGCGTCACAACAAACCCGTTCTAGAAATAATTTGTGAATGAAATTGGTAAATACAGTTATTCTTGATCTTCATACAATTTAAGGGCATTTCCAAAAAGTCCTAAATATAATGCTTTATGCATCTGAAAAGGGTTGAAAATAACACTGGAAAATCATCGTTTTTCCTCTAGCATAGTTTGTACGTGCAGTATAGGTGTATTTTAAAGGCACAACAGTGAAGCCGCCGTATAATACTTCAATCGAACCGATTTACTTTTTGAAGGTCAATTACTATACTATATAAAAATATTAATTTTCGCAAACCATTTACATGTAGGTCACGGAAATTCCAAAATATGGCATCAGTAAGGAGAGTTGTACAAATAATGTAAATACACAGAAACCCCATCCAATTCATCTTTAACTAAAAGTATTCATCATTTTCTATTTTATATGTACTAACAATATTCCATTTTTGGAAAATGACGCAGTCATTGTTCCATAACTGCCGACCTGATTTCTCTGCCTACCGCGCTTGGTTTCGTATTTACTAATTTCAATACAAACTGGAATGTGCTTGTGTTATCATTATGCATGAGCATTGTGTAGTAATCAGCCAGGAATCAGTTTACAAACTAACTGGTTTCTGTTTGTATTCCACTACAGTCGAACAAAGTGTTGTAGTTTGACAGGAACCAGTCCAGAATTTTGTAAACTACAAAACGTAATCGGTTATTATCATTCCGTTTTGGTGTTTCATACCGACTTATATGGTTTGAATAAGCTTAAGACCCTTCAAACATTAATGTGATAGGTATATTTAAGACTGTTTTTCAAAAGGATGAAACTGTTTTGCTTTAAAAGTCGTACTATAGTGATATATGTTATGTACGGATTTCCACTCTCACCGGTTTATTTCTTCTTTTACACGTGCTTTTGAAACTTCCTGTTTAAACATCGCAAGTTTTAAAATTGTTTTTTGAGTGAATTAAACTTATTTTAACAATCACGAAGCGTTCGGGAATCATTTCAAGCAGTTTTCTTCTTCTCTTTGATGATGGAAAATAGGTTTTCTCAAGAAAATACCGCAAACGATCGCAGAGGAATTGAAACGTACAAGTCAAGTCGGCACCTGGTTAAATTGGCATCTAGTCAAATCGGCACCTATTTGACGTCAATTCGGCTTCCAATAATATTTATTATAATATTTTCTATTCAATTAATTAATAACTGTTACCAAGTACATAGTGAATATTAGGTAAACAACGAAACCAAAGTGAATATGTTGTTGTGTATAAAAGTAAACAACGAAGCTATTGTTTTAACCATTAGACAATTATTAAAATTAAATGGAAAACTATGAGTCCCTTTCAATAAATCAAACTTTCATACCAAATAATTAGCAAATTTAAGGTGGTTTTTTTTTCAGTAATATTTAAACAGCATTAAACAAACAATCCTGTAAAAGACTCAACTGGTTAAATAATGCATAAAAATATCCAATATCTCATGTATTAGTCCAAATAATAATGACGTCTGACAAGGCTATTTTATTTTTTTCTGGGACGCCTTCCTAAGACGTTCGTAGGAAGGCTTCCTAAGAAGGCGTCCCAGAAAAAAATTAACATAGCCTTGTGGTCATAGTAAGGTGTCCCAGAATAAAATTTAAAAAGCCTTGCCAGACGTAATAATTATTTGGACTACTCATATATATCATTAAAAATACACCAAAAAATTCATGTAGTTGAGAAATATAAATACATACAAAATGTACATGAACATCCAAAAAAAGTGAAAGTTAGTATTAACTCTTTTTGCTTTAAAAATTTACAACTGCATTTAAGTATTGAATGCTTTTTTTTTGTAAATTCATTGAGGTGTAAAAGCGTTGACCGAAGTACTTTTTGTATGAAGCGCGTAAGTGTAAGCGCTTCATTCTAAAAATGTGCACACGGTCAACGCTTTTGCAACCCTATGAGGTTACAAAAAGAAACATTCAATACTTATAATTACTTTTTTTAGCTAGGATCATGAAAACACGAATTTTATAACTTTTTTATTCAATTCATCTGTGCACTTTATTGTGGGACCACGTGTTATCATGAATGAAAAGTTTTATTGAGTGATGCAATTGCTTGAGGAATAACATGTGATGTGCAGTTAGCCAATCAGAATAAAGTATTATAATGAAACATATATCAAATGTAATTATAACAAAATACATTATGTTGTAAGAGTTATCTCCCCAAACACTGTTTTTCTTGTGGCCACCTCTCCTTCGTAACCGTAAAAGATTTTATTTTACCAAATTGCTCGTTACATATTTAGGATAAGAATATTCGTTTGAACCATAGCTCTATGGGGACTCCATATGAGAGTTATTCCCCCTTTTTCATTTGATTCAAGCGATATGCATTTTCAACTGGTAAACCATAACTGATAGAGACCTAAGGTCTTCATGAGGTCATTGGTACTAAAAATGAAAATGAGGTCAATGTCAAAGGTCAAGGTCATATTATAAATTTTGATTTTGGCTTATTTTCACTTCTTTTCAAATACTGTATGACATTTTGACAAATAATTTTTCATAAATTATTAGTTGCGACATGTCCTTACTTGTATATTTTGGTTGAAAGGCTGCGCATACAATAAAAGGGAGTTTTTGTCCATCTTACATTTAAAATTACGCGTCAAGTGGTAGTACTCATTAACCAAACATATTAAAGACCTAGGATATTTTGATTCAAGGTCCATGGTTTGTGACCTTGAAATTGAGGTCAAGGTCATAGGTTAATAGGACATCATAAAGCCATAGGAACTAACATTTTAAACTGATTTTTCATATTTCAATATAAAAATAGATCTTTTCTAGTGGAAAGACTTCAATTGTTCTCTGAACAATTTGTTTTTAATTTACTTCATATTTTGTGGGAGAAGGGGGTTCAGACTATGTGGTATCAGGTCTGTTTGCGCCCAATACACTTTCGCACCTCACACGTTCACACCCAAGGTTCGTTCGCACTCTACTCATTCGCGCCCAATTTTAATTCAAATTCAAGTTGAATAATTGGAAAATCATGATTGTTGTTTTAAATTGCTTTGGTGTAAATACTGAATGTATTTATAGCTTGGTATGAGTAAAACATTGAAGATTTTAAAGGAAAAACACAAAAGATAATTGTTTTTAAGCCCTTTGATCTGAAACAACGAAACAATAAAATATAGGAACCAAAATATAGCAATCCACTATTATAACCAAAACATGATAAAATTTATTCAACACACAGAAAAAAAAAATAGTCAGAATCTCACTTCATTATGAAAGAGGTCAATGAAACAAAGTATAGCAATACACTAACCAAAACATGATTAAGAGTTATTCAACGCTAAATAAAACGTTGACAAAATACCACATTATTTAGAAAGGATTATTATTATCTTTAACAATACGCTATCCAAAACATGATTAAGATTTATTCAACACAAAAAAAATGCTGTCTCACTTTATTTTGAGACAATGACAACAATTATACTTATAAGAAAACACTTGCTTACAGAGTTATTAAACACAAAACCAATTAAGATTAGTTGCGAACATGTAGGGTGTGAAAGTGAAAGGGGGCGAACATGAGTTGGCGCAAACGTGAATGGGCGCGAATGGACCCGGATTCAGCCTATGTACCAGTGAGAAATATAGAAGCCTTTCCACGGGATTTATTTGTACAATTCAGGTAGTCTTGACCTATTCATTTGTCTTAAAAAAAAACCCAGCCAGTTGGCACCTTCACTTCACACACACACATATACGAATATCAATTATATGCTTACGAGACATGTTGCATTGTTAAACAAATTACGATATGTGAAAATCAAGACTTGCATAAAAACTATCCCAATATTAGAGACAGTGGCGTCATTTTTCTTCAGAGCTTTCAGCTCTTTGATTCTATAATTTGGATTAAAATGTGCAAAAATCTGAGTTAGAATAGGTCGAATGCCCAAAATAAACATTTCCTGATTGGTTGAAGCACTGTGGTGCTGATGTAAAGCATAGCAAGCCTCGATATAAAGCACACGCTTCACAGGAATAATTGAGGAGAGTTTTACAAATAATGTGAATACACAGACCCTCAATCCAATTTCTGTATTGCTAAAAATAATCAAGTGTTCATCATTTTCTGTTTTAATTCTGCTAACAACATTCTATTTTTTCTATAATTCCATTTGAAATATGTGAAACCCCGCAATGAAAATAGGTGGCCTCAATGATGTAAAAGCAACCCAAACAATTTCCGTTAATATGTTAACATCTTCAACTTCGACGCTGGGTTCAAAGGGTTAATAAACCGATTCACAAATAGAGATATCCTTTAGCTCAAGTGAAGTACAGCTGTATACAGGCAACTTCGTTAACAAAAATATATACACACTTTATCAGTAATATATTGTCATGCTTCTGCATATCCAGGTTTTTTTGTATGCTGAACTTCAGTCAAATTCAATTCTATACAAACTTTATTACATAAAGCAATAGGAGTAAGAATATTTTTTTGCACCAATTTAACCGTGACCAGCATCATCGTCAGTATCAAAATTGTTTATCGTAATCATTGTGAAATTTCACTGACATAGGGTTTATTAATATAGAGTAATTTTGGTAAGTATGGCTTATTTATGTTAAAGTTCTCCAGATGTGCTTCTCTAGACATCTTTGACAGTCAGTTTAATCCCATTTATCTCAATATTATCCCCGATGACAGAAATGTCAACCCGACCTATTCATGTCAAAAGTGAAAATCTAATTTTTTGATGAACTAATTTCTTCTAAAAATAAACATGCATTATTTCTGTATTATTTGATAACCAATCACATTTGCGTTGCATGATAATGGGTACTGTTTGAGCGAACTGTCTAGTGTACTGCAAGATCGATGCAAATTGTGACGTCAGTGAGTGATCACGTGACATTATTATTTGTAAACAAACCAGCTCCTCATGTAACACGTGTCTCAGTCTGAACTATACATTCAAAGTGCAATCAATCTTTCAATCGCTATTTTATGATATTTTTGTGTCTGTTTTTTGGTTTGCATATCAGTAGTCGAAGTAAACTCGAGGTTATATATAAAATTATTTGTCTCTTTTCGTCTGTAGTACATGCGTTTGAGGTCCGGTTTAATTTGTACGCATGAAATCTCTAGTCTAAAATAGCTAGTGATAGAACCTTGACCAGATAAGCAACTGTCTAGGGCCAAGTAAGGAAGGTGGAAAAAAAACAGTGTTGGTACTATTACGCAGAACCATAAACAGATGCATAGACAGACCCAGGGGGTGGCAGTGGCGGATCCAGAACTTTTCATAAGGTGGGGCCCACTCCAGTCATGCTTCAGTGATTCCCTATATAATCAACAAAATTTTTCCAACGAAAAGGGGGGGGGAGGGGTCTGCCCCCTAGATCCTCCTATTGGTGGGAAAAATTTAGTTGATTATATAGGAAATCATCAAAGCTTGACAGGAGTGGGCAGCCCTTTGGAAAGTCAGAGGCCACCCCTTTATGAAAAGTGCTGAATTGCCACTGAGATTTGCAAGTTTTCTTTGTAAAGATACCTTAAAATATCAACAACTCTGACTGAGTACACAATTTGATTCATTTTAGCTCATTAGCTAGGCTCACTCGCTAAAAATATTCATTGCGGCTCACTGGCAAATATCTTACGATACTCATGTGTAGAAATACTGATAATCTATACATGTGTGTGAGGAGTAGTTAGCTTAAATATAGCTAAATTTGGAAAATTTGAAAATGACTTGGGGAATGAAGATGTAGTAAAGACCGAATATCAGTTTTGGTCTTATATATGTAGTACTTTAAAATTTTAGTCTTGCATGTATATATGTGTACAAATACGTCACTGTTTCAGTGGCAATGGTAAATAGACACTGAAAAGTCTTGGATAACATTTTATAGTTTTGAATGTTTCTTCATCAGTTGACTTAAATTAGGTGGAGCCAGGAGGTGTGTTCTTATTTCCAACAGAGGAGCGCTCAACCTATATCAATTTGTGCATGAAGCAAATTGATAGTTGCTAGATACTGAATGATTATACCACAAGAAAGTTTTAACCTGTGCATACTTAAAATACGATAAAAAAAAACATGTCTTTTTCAGGACTTCTGATCCAACCATGTAGTATGGCATTTTATTGAGATATGGTTTTGGTCAATGGATGTTTATGAAGAACCTGCAGTACAAAGTATATCACTGGATTTAGCTCTTTGTCTAAGTGTATTATTAAAGTACTTTGCTTTGAGCTCAGTTCATTGTTATGCAATTCATTCTTTGTGAAATAAAGATTTGACAGACAACTCTCATGTACAAGGATTTGTCAAAGTAGTATCACCTCTTTCTTCAATGTAAGTAATAGGGAGATAAAAGGCATATATCGATTTGAACCAAACCATTATATGTCCTTTGACCAAATTTTATAAAAAGAACAAATTTACCCGACAATGCTACTCCCGCTACTAGCAATATGATGCTAGGTTGTTTTAATGCATCTGTACTGCCTACTGATGACTTGGTCCTGAGTGTAAATGGTCATTCGATTATGTTTAAAAAAAAATTTAAGGCCTATCTGGCCTAATTGATTTCTAAAACTATGTTTCATTGTACATGTTCAACATTTTTCATTGTACATGTTCAACATTTTTCATTCAATTGTTTATTTCTAATAAATTTGTGTGAATTAACATTGTAACAGTAAATGTTAATTACTACACTTTCATACCACAACAAATACTGTACATGTATTTGTGGTACATGTATCACTTATATTTGTATCTATATAACAAACAAAAATGAAAAGAGAATAATTTTGCAATACCTTTTGAATACTATAACTTTTTAGATATTTAGACATATTAAGACTTATCAAGTAGATGTTGATAATATCCACTTGACATGCTTGAAATTCTATTAGATTACTTTTGGAGCAGTTTTGAGTCTTTAAAGCATGCTCAAAAAAGTTCTTTTGGTGAAATCATTTTCATATTTGTCAATTTTTTTTTGCTTCGACCAGCTTTGGAGGAAATATTATTAAAGAATTGATAAAAATCAGCACAGAGGTTTACTTCCTATCTCATCTAGCCCTAGCATCTTGTCAGGCATTGTCATTACTAAAAACCAATAAATGTATTCTAATCTGAGGAACAATTCGACCTTTTAACAATTTTTTTTACTAATGATACTGACGATCTTCCACAAAGTAATATAAATAGAACCATACAAATAGTAAGCAAATACATATAAAAAAAGATGTGGTATGATTGCCAATGAGATAATGCTCCACAAGAGACCAAAATGACACAGAAATTAACAACTACAGGTCACCGTAAGGCCATCAACAGTGAGCAAAGCCAATTCCGCATAATCATCTATAAAAGGCCCTGAAATGACAATTTAAAACAATTTAAACAGGAAGACTAACAGCCTTATTTATGTACAAAAAATAAATGAAAACGAATATGTAACACATAAACAAACGACAACCACTGAATTACAGGCTCCTTATATCATGTTCTCAAATCTAGATATCATCTCCCATTTACAAAAAAAAACACATGAAAATATGAACCTAGAAAAATGTATTATGTGTTGCTCTCCTAGCTACAAAATGTATCCAAAATCAAAGATGTGGAACATATTCTATCATAATCATTTGGTAACTAATGCAATTAATGTCTCTTCCATGCCCGTCTTGAACATAAATACTAAATAATAAATAAACAACACTCCTAATGCTCAGATTGTTTGTCATCGTGCAACACAACTAATAACACCATAATAGGAAAAACATAGAACTCCTTTTGTCATAAGACACTGTCAAACATCCAACCATACTATCCACACTCATATGTGTCCACACTTGTTATGAGAAAAAAATAAATCAAGATATACCGTGCACATACTCAAACATTCATTAAGTAATACATGGAAATAATTATTTTCTGTTTTGAAAATATTAATAAAACACTACATAAACAATTATGTTATTTCAATTACTGTCATAACAATCTTTATTGGATTTATCAACTTATTTATGGCTTATGTCACACCTTTTGTTTGTTACCTTATAATTGTTACCAGAGGTGTCAGATTATGAACGGTAATTAATATACAAAAAAAATTGATTGAATGAATGAATTATCTTTATTCTCATAAACCAAATCAATTAATACAGAGACATATAAATAATATGATAAATATTTACACAAAAGATAAATAAAAATTTAGATGTACTTACCAGGAGGATAGACTTTCACATATATAGATTTTATAAATACAAAGTTTCTCAAGCTCAACAATATTTCTACAACTTTTAATACGTTTAATACAGACCTAACGTTTTTTCCCATGTTAGTTTTTTCCCTTATTTGCTAAAAACTTAAATCATTCAATCTTAATGTGTGTGTTTTATTTTATTATTTTTAACCAGGATTTATATTGTAGGAACTATGGTCATTTCACGTTTTCGCAATAAAAATAAATCTAGATTTTTCTTTAATTGATATATTAAAAGATGAGATCTTATTATATTTTAATTCTAAGAAAATTCCCGTCAGGACAATATCTATATTTTTTGTAACATTTAGGTTAAAAATATGACATATCATTATATATTTCAAATCTGAGATAATTACTTAGAAAAATAAAAAAGTTACAAGCATTTTTATATGGTCCTTTCATTGTCGTTGTTGATCAGAAATGGTCATGTCACGTTTTCTAAAGTTTCTTATAAATTTTTTTCAATTTTCTTTTAAAATCTATATTTCAAATGATGAAATCTTATTATGTTTCAAATTTCAGAAAAATATTTTGATAAATAAAAAAGTTATTAGCAATTTCTTTTGGTCCTGTCATTGTCGAGGTTGATCCTGTCAGTCAGCGATGGTCATGTCACGTTTTCGAATGTTTTTGAAAAAAAATCTATATTTTTTATAACATTTAGCTTTCAAAATATGACATATCATTTTATATTTTAAATTTGAGATAATTCCTTTGAAAAATAAAAAAGTTATTAGCATTTTTATTTGGTCCTGTCATTGTCGATGTTGGTCCTGTCATTATCAGAGTTGGTCATGTCACGTTTTCTAAAGTTTCTTACAAATTTTTTAAATGTTTTTTCTTAAATCTATATATCAAATGATGAAATCTTATTATATTTCAAAATTGAGATCAATCCTTTGAGAAATGAAAAAGTTATTAGCATTTTT
This sequence comes from Mytilus edulis, assembly GCA_019925275.1. Taxonomy (NCBI): domain Eukaryota; kingdom Metazoa; phylum Mollusca; class Bivalvia; order Mytilida; family Mytilidae; genus Mytilus; species Mytilus edulis. Next base: position 17,285,328 of record CM034352.1, on the reverse strand, counting down.
CATTTGGTCCTGTCATTCGGTCCAGTCATTCGGTCCAGTCATTAGTGTAACCCAATAATAATGCATAATAATGTATGTACGTATATTCCTCCGTTTATTGGAGCACCATCCAAAGCTGCAATACCAGCACTGAATGTTAACCCATAAAATTTTCACTTTTGTTTTAACTGTGTACAAGCTTAAGTGGACTTCTTTTACTGTCAGGGGTACCAACCCATATAGACCTATTCTAAACTACCCTTCACCCTAAACCTTACCCTATTAAACCAATACTTAGCCTAACACTTGCTCTAATAATAAAACCTAACCCTAACGAGTCTAGAAAATCCCCTAACCTATAAACCATGACTATGAATGAACCCTATAGTTAAGGCTACATCAGATAGTTTTGCTAGTGCCCTCCTCCCCCTTTTTGTGGGAAAAATTTGGTAAATTATAAAGGGAATCGCTGAAGCATGACTGGAGTGGGTCCCCTCTAAGGTAGTCAATGGGCCCCCTTTTAAAAATTTCTGGATCCACAACTGTCTTTGAAATAAAGAGAGGGAGGGTATCAAAATTTTTCATCAGATACCATTTTTCCATCATGAATTCCCAAAATTGATGGGTTGTTAGTATGAAGCAAATGGTTGTTATAAAAAAACAAAAAAAAACACCTAAACTTGTTTTCCATCCAGTTCCATATTTTTTCTCATCTTTGTGCACCCAAACTTTTTTAGAATGCATAACCATGTAAAAGTTATTTAGAAACTCTCATATTAATAGTTTCAGTTAAGGTGTGAAAAATTCAAATTAGCATTGTTTTATAAAATTGTTAATGGTGAATTTCATCTGTGATGCACAGAGGCTCAAAAGCAACACCTATATATATATATAATTTATGTAATCTGGTGGTGATCCAATGGGGAGGATTAGAGGGTGTACAATCCTTTGATTGCCATAAAAAATATTATTGTTTTTCATAATCTATATGATTTTTTCAGTATAAAATTATTCAAAAAATTAATTATTGAGGGACATTATATAGTTTGTTCTTATATTGTACTGCTACACCACTATCCAAAGTAAGGTGGAGTTTTGCTAGAAAACATGATTTACCCTGCCATATTCTGTATGTTCCTATCCTAAGTCAGGAGCCTGCAGGGGCGTATCTAGAACGAAACGATGTGCAAGCAACTACCGCCGACGCGGAGAGAGGCGAAAAAAAATTTTGGACCCTTTTATGCAGATTTTTTTTTTTTCGGTTTTCGGTCATAGGACGGTTAAAAGAGGAGCTACATGTAGAAAGGACTTATAAACAATTTATGAATGAAAACTATTAATTAATCTTCTGAATAGAGTAAATCATGGTAAATTGAATACATAAACAACACATTTTTGTGATACCGAAATTACTCAAAATTGTCCAAAATCTGCTCTTCGGGTCTAGGCAGAAACGAACTTCTCTATTACTTTGTCAATATTAACACTGAATTCCCGATGAATATGCAGTAATGCTAGCGATGATAACCCGTCGTTGTTCATTGTTGATCGTACATTTGCAAGTTTTCAACAGACGTAGTACCTTGATATATCTCCACGGTAGCACTCGCGAGGTGTTATAAATCAGCGTACGTGTTCGCTATTGAGCGACCTCCCAATTGAATTCGTCAAATTTACATACCAGGTCAGTTTCGTATGTCTCAGAGATTTCTTCGTTTGTTATATTTCCAACAACACAAGGAAGCAGATACGGCGCAAAGAAGCGATTTTCTAATAATACCAGACGCGACTTCACTCTCCAGTTTCATTATCATATGGTCTATGAACGCAAAATATAATGAGACTTTCCAATACTGTTTTGGCGTGTTTGCAGGGTGATTGGGTCTTGTTGTCTGTCGAACACATCGCCTCGGGATCTGATAAATCTAATGCCGATTGGTACATCTCATTCCAAACAGATAAACCGTACTCAATAAAATGTGCTCCGAAACTACATGTCTTAGACTGAGTATAACAAATTCAAATCTTGTAAAAGATACAAGTTACTGTCCGATTTTGTCATGATCTCCAATAAAACTTTTATTTTGAAACCAAATGCCGTTATTTAATGACATTTCATTAATAAAAAAAAAGTGACAACATATGTGTTTCCTTTAATCATTTAATTAATATTTTTATTTTGCCATATTTTTTTTTTGATGCCGAATCGATGTGCACGCAACTGCGTGTTAGCGTATATGCAGCTACGAGCCTGGCCTGTTATTCTGTATGTGCCTATCCTAAGTCAGGAGCCTGTTATTCTGTATGTGCCTATCCTAAGTCAGGAGCCTGTTATTCTGTATGTGCCTATCCTAAGTCAGGAGCCTATTATTCTGTATGTGCCTATCCTAAGTCAGGAGCCTGTTATTCTGTATGTGCCTATCCTAAGTCAGGAGCCTGTTATTCTGTATGTGCCTGTCCTCAGTCAGGAGCCTGTTATTCTGTATGTGCCTGTCCTCAGCAGGAGCCTGTAGTTTCGTGGTTATTGTATATCATACTTGTTTCTCAGTTATTGTTTTGTTCATAAATTAAGTGGCCTTCAGGGCAATAGTTTTTCATCTGAACTATTTTGCATTTGTCCTTTCAGGGCCTTTATGTTTCCAATGTGTAATGAGGGTAGGGATGCCTTTACAGTCAGGCGTCAAATGGTCATTTTCCACTACCTTTAGCATCAAATTAGTTAAAACTTTACCGTGATCCATCAAAATCTTTCTGGTGATTTGTCAGGTCTGAAATAATTATTGTTAGGCCAAATAAAAAAGATGTGTGTTTCATATTACTGTACCCTCCCTATTTTTTAAGCTAAAAAAAATCCTACCCGAAAGAGTTTTTTGCCCTTTTTCAATAAGCACTGTTTAAATTAGAATGTCCCTCTCATAGACTCAATGTAAAAAAATAATGTTAAAATAAAAAAAAAATCCTACCTACTATTGTACCTACCCTATTTTAAAAAAGCTGTAATAGGAAACACATACATTATTTTTTTTGGCCTCTACAATTGTTTTTATTGTCTAGAAGAAATAGTACATTTTATCATCATGCACAATAAATTACTGTTAATGCCATTCTGCTATCATTTTTACTGATTTTCAACATGAAGGTACCCCCATTACAACTCTCAGTAATGGGTTTTGCTAATTTTTGAAAGATGTTGATGACTTATAGTTGGTAACTTCTAGTTGGTCTCAGGTGAAGAGTTGCCTCATTGACAATAATACCACATCTTCCTATCTGTCTAGTGTGTTTTTTTTAAATTTATAATGGATAACAAAAGTCCAGACAAAAGTTTCCACATTTGTATTATCTCCCTTTATAACAATTATATTTGTTACTTTTGTATAAAATCTTTCAAAGGAAAGAAAAATATAAAAACATAAAATACATGATATAAATTATAAACAAATAATAAATAAATAAAAATTTAAATGAGATATATTTAATGCATACTTTAGATTTGTTTTTAAAGCAATAAAAATGCCAGACCGCCCTTGAAATGTTTACCGGTAAATTGAATTTTGCTCAAACAAAACTACTTCAATCCTGTGTCGAAAAGAAATACATATCTTTTATGATTTTATTATCAGGAAAAGGAGCTGCTTTTATATCTTAGTTTTAATAACGGCTTCTCATATAGATGCTATCTTTTTAATGGATTAGAGGTATTACCTAGAACTCAGGGCTGTTAAAAGATTTTACCTGTTTGAGACAATACACCTTATCACTAAATTGACCCTAATCCCGGCTGACCCGGCCAGTTGAATTTTTGACGCATACAACAATCACTTTTCCTTTGTGGCGTCAGATCTTTTGTTTTATGACGTCAAAATTTTACGGGAACCTGTGTGATATGCAGTAATGGCGGACAAATAGCGATAAGGTGTATTTATATCTTCCCTGTCCCTTTACTTAGCTTCTACAGAGTTAATCTTAAATGTACCTGTTTAAACAATATCAAATATTTTGAGTTTTTTTACAAAGTAGTTTAAAATTTACAGACTGAATGACACAGAAAGTCCAAGAAAAGTGTCTCAGGACCGTGGTGCAACAAAAAATGAAAAGAAAAACATATCTTATCAAATGTGTTATCTTAAGTATTTTTCACATTGTTTATAGATTATAGCAACCTGGTTTTTTTTCAAATTTTGAACAAATAAAACACACTGATGAATCCTGGACAAATTTAAAAAGTATGAATATACTTTTTAACTGTCAAAATTTAAGATTGGACAATTCTTCATTACAATTGAAAATACAGTACAATTTTTTATTTCAAAACTTCTCAATATATCAATGAAACCCTAACCATAACACATACAGTTTCAAATACTGTTGACTGTGCTGTCCATCCACTCTATCACAATTCAAAATTAAGTAAGGTTTAATCTCATAGTGCTTTTTTTTTTTAAATGCATACCAGCTATTTTTCACCTAGTTAATTTGAATATGTAATAAAAAAAAATACCTTCATGTGCTTCTAAGTTAGAGATAAATGGTGTTGAAATTTTAGGCACTTACTCAATATTTGTTTTTTGGACATTTCAACCCTTTGGACACACATTCCTAACTTTTTGTTTCAAAAGATAAATTCAACTTGATTTTTGTAAAAACATTTGGAATATCTTCCTTAAAATATTCTCTAAATTTGTGTAAATTCTTTTTAATACATTTTCATGGTTTAAAAAAAATCTGTTTATTTATCTATACTTTATGATCAAATACATTTTGTTGTAAATCTATACTAGAAGTAAACCTTTTCAAGATATACAATACAAGAGGCTGTCATTGTGACAGCAAACCAGATTTATTAACATTTATTTGTGTTCTGGCAATATCACAAGAACCATTACTGATGAATGGTGAAAGTGAAAATCGTCAATATCAAATGTGACCTCCATTTTGTCATCAGTATCAACATATTAAAATTTGAAAAGCTTAGATTGAATGGTTCATGAGTAAATGCAACAACGTGAATGGAAACGCCATTTGACGATCTTTCAAGAACCATAACTCCTGAATTGTCATTATTAAACTTGACCTCTATTTTGTCATCAGTAACAACATATTAAAATTTCAAAAGCTTTGGTTGAATTGTTCATGAGAAAATGCACGGACACGACGGGAAACACCATTTTTCAATCTTTCAAGAACCATAACTCCTGAACGGTAGAAGTCAAAAAGTCATTATTGAACTTGACCTCCATTTTGTCATCAGTAACAGCATATTAAAATTTCGGAAGCTTTGGTAGAACAGTTCATGCATAAATGATCGGACACGACTGGAAACTCCATTTTTCAATCTTTCAAGAACCATAACTCCTGAACGGTAAAAGTCAAAATCGCCATTATTGAACTTGACCTCCATTCTGTCATCAGTAACAACATATTAAAATTTGGGAAGCTTTGGTAGAACAGTTCATGAGTAAATGCACGGACACGACTGGAAACTCCATTTTTCAATCTTTCAAGAACCATAACTCCTGAACGGTAAAAGTCAAAATCGCCATTATTGAACTTGACCTTCGTATAGTTGTCAGTAATAACATATTAAAATTTTAAAAGCTTTGGTTGAACGGTTCATGAGTTAATGCACGGACAACATTTGATTGCCCCCCGCCCGCCCGCCCAACCGCCCGCCCGCCATACATCCCCAAATCAATTACCGACATTTTTGTCACAAAAATCCGGTTAAAAATAGACAAAACTTGTTCAAAAATATAATTAAACCCAAATATTAATTCAAGTGAACTACTTTAAAATTCAATAATAACAAATAATAGTACACCACCGGTTTAAAAAATGATGGCAATATAAACATTTCGTTAAACATTCAGACTTAAAGAAATTCTTCCAAGATGATTGCAAAAAGTATGAATTATGAATAATTTGTTTTATCATAAACCAGTATCTAATGAAAGATGGTCAGTGGAGTTTCCTGGGGTTGGGCCAGGGGTTGGACCCCCTCTTTTTGTTTGATGATCAATGCATTTGAATGGGAACATATGGTTGGAACCCCCCTTTTTTTTTAAATGGCTGGATCAGCCCCTGATGGTATTTAAAATGAATTTTATAAAGCTTATGCTATATAAAAATATGGAGATGTGGTATGAAGGCCAATGAGACAACTAGTTCAAATGAAGAGGATGTAAGCAATTACAGGCAACAATACAACCTTCAATAATGAGAAAACCTATACCATATAGTCTGCTATAAAAGGCCATAAAATGAAAAATAGCATGGTTAAACATGTTTGTGAGCGCTCAACCCTTTCCTAATCTGGGATCAGACAATATTTCCCAAAGCTTGGCTATATCATAATTTTAAAAAGCTAAAATAATATAAATATAGCAATATTTTGTATTTATTTTAAGGGAGACATACATTTGTAAGATATCATTTTATATTAGAGTTTATTTTAAATACATACTTAAACATCTATCATATACAAGATGAAGGTGATATTAACATGAATATTGCTGAAAAGGATTATTTTATATATTTATTACATAAGTAATGCAGTAAAATACATATGTAATATTAAACATACACTCTGCAGATTTTTCAAAATATATTAAAATTGCCATCAGATTACACTATATGGTTCTTCAACATTTTTTGGTATACTTGTACACAATAACTTAATGAAAAACACATTTATTCAAAATCACAACTAATAATATAGATTTATTTTCTCTATTTTCCATGATTTCTAATCAACTGAAAAATGGCACAACATTTTATGAATTTTAAAATCATAATATTTATCTATGTGAACAATGTTTCTTTGAGATTCATGAATGTTATCAGGCGCGGATCCAGAGGGGGGTTCCGGGCGTTGGAACCCCCCCTTTTTTTTGGACAATCAATGCATTTGAATGCGGACATGTAATTGGAACCCCCCCCTTTGTCCTGGGTTAGGAACCCCCCTTTTTAAAATGGCTGGATCCGCCCCTGGTTATAAAACACTTTGATCTTTGATCGGAATGCATAAAATAAAGTTTGGTTTCTACATTGTCAACAATAATTGGTTGATTATGGCTCAATATCATATGTACTACATTTTCACTATAAACATAAATTATCATGTCATTTCTGTTTGCAACATTTACAAAATGTAGCCTTTGATGTTTTTCTCCATTTCCAACTTTCCTTTATCACAGTTTTATCTTCTGAGTTTTGCTAGTATATAACTTTTCCTGGAATCACAGTATTTTCTCTCAAGGGGTTGAAACATGCATCATATCTGGTAGGACTATCTTACGATATCTTTTCTCTAAACTTTGCATATACTTTATATTGTCAGCAACATGAAAACCATGAATGGCTGTTTCCTGTTGATAAAATAATAAATCAGTGAACATCAGTTGTTACAGAAATAGATCTAGACAGAAACAATGCACACCATTTCGTGTTTCCACTACAACATTTCCATGTAACTGCAAAGTCTAGATAAAACCGAATTTTTACATACCCCGATACATATTAAAAAATTCACATCATAATGAACAGTTGTACTAATTTTCAAGTTATTCAGACTACAACTCCATTTCAAACTTCCCTAAACAAAACTTTTAACTTGATATGGAATGGACAGACTAAACAATCTATGTAGAGTAGAAACAAGAGTGCTCCCTAATATTGTAGGCAGGATGTAAAAATGCCTCAAACTGAAGAAAATCTTTAGTTTATCATCGGTGTGTGGTTATTGTTGTGTTTGTCTTTATTCTTGTTTAACTTGTAAGTTTCATGAAATTTAACACAAAAAAAAGAAAAGAAACAGAGGTGTCTTAATGTAAAACAAAAAAGGTCATGTGAATTACCCATTATTGAATGTAGAAATTTTGTTGTATTTAAACAAATAATATCCTTGATGTTGAATTCAAGTCTTTATGTAGGAATCTGGATAGTAAGTATGTATATGTTGATCACCTTGCACTTTCACAACTTGACTGTGGTTTTCTACAGCAGTTTGTTCAAATTTCTGACCAACTGAACAGTTTGGTTTTAAAATAAAATGCAATGCAATGGTATAAAATAAAATACAATTCAGTAATAATTTTGAATATACATGTATAGGTATAGAGCAACACTTACAGTCAAGTCACAGTACACTGAAATCTGAGAGAAACTGGGCTTATCAAAACAACATTAATCAGCCTTATACTTTATAGTTAAACATACCTTTAGAAATATGATAAGATCCTGTGTTTGCATGTGTTCCATAATTTCTTTCTGTAGATGTCTTAGGATGGCAATACACAGATACACTTGGTAATCAACACCCATGACTATACTTATACATATGTAATGACAAATGTCTAACCAATCAAGGTAGTTCCAGAAACATTGCTTTAACCAATGCATACAAATCTGAAAAATGCATGTGTAAAATACAAGTTGGGTAAAGATGGGATAAAGATGATAAGGGCCAAAAAAATAATACTATTTTACAAACAATTTTTAGCTGGTAACTTCTAGGGACTAAGTCTGTTTTAAACAGTGCTTGTTCAAAAATGGCATAAAAAATGTTAAGTTAGGCACTAAAAATTAGGGTAGGTAGGGTGAGCAGAAACACATATACTATTTTTGTTTGCCTTATATCACATAACAATGATAATTTTGTATCTTATTCTTATAAACTTCTATTTTTGATTTACCCTTACATTTGATTTGGAACAAATTTAGAAACCCTCAAACCAGCAACCAGTTCAATATTGTCTCATCATTTATCTGACAGATAATGAAATTGGTGCTACAACTACTGGTATGTAAGAAAAGGGTATGATTACTATTTGGAATCATCTAATACGGTACATATATTTAATTTGTATGTAATATTGTTCGCAATCAATCTAAGTCAAAGAAGTTTCTGTAAAATTTGGTGTCTGGTTTATAAGTGACCTTTAACACGACGAGTGCCACATGTGGAGCAGGATCTGCTTACCCTTCCAAAGCACCTGAGATCACCACCAGTTTTTGGTGGGGTTTGTGTTGCTTAGTCTTTAGTTTTCTATGTTGTGTCTTCTGTACTATTTTTTGTCTGTCTTTTTATTTTTAGCCATGGCGTTGTCAGTTTATTTTCCATCTATGAGTTTGACTCTCCCACTGGTATCTTTCGTCCCTCTTTAATGGTTTTACTTTCATAAATTGTGACTTGGATGGAGAGTTGTCTCATTGACACTCATACCACATCTTCCTTTATCTATATAATAAGTGTCATTATTTAAACCAGTTGACAGTATAATTAAAAAGTAATTGTTGCATGATGCCAGAAGATTTAAATTTAGAAAGATCAAGGGCAAATTTGGAATACCAAGCACCTGTGTAACCTCAACATTTTGATGAGGGTGGTAAAGGGTTATTTTCGTGCAACGCGTTTTGCCATTTTTATTTCAAGTGCAGCCGTGAAAAATCACTGTGCAGGAAATTTTTTATTTTGTTTATCGTGAAATGGCAATTTTATTTCTCGTTCTTCCGTGCATATACCCTCCCTTCACTTGCCTCTTTGATGGGGTTCATGTTTTTATGTTTTTTGGAACTTTTGGGTTTTTTAGGGGGGGTTGTTGTTTGTTTGTTTGTTTTTATTTGCTATGCTGTTGTCTCTATTTCATCTACTTTAAAGTTTATGACTGCTCCCTTTGTATCCTCTTCACTTTTCACAAATATCAAGGATGAAAAGGGAAATAAACATCTCACCTGAGCTGCAGTATAACCAGACATTTTAAAAGCTGAAGCTACCAATGGGAGCTCTATTTGAAGTAAAAGTTCTATATTGTGTCCAGTACTAGAAAACATTGGTGATATACCACTGATCATTACTGCTGAGGGAAGGTGAACCTGAAATAGTAGAAACAAAAAAATGTTTTTAAATTGCTTTCAGATTTTTATTACAAGTGTAAAATTTTAACTTGATCTTTTAATTCTTTATTTACTTTTTATTTTTCAGAGAGAAACAAATTTCCTGCTGAAGTTTGGTGGTTCTTTCCAGGCATTTAGGCATCCTCCACCAATAAAAAATGGCCATCACATAATAGCTCACTTGTGCTCAATAGTGGCAGTCAAGACCAAATATCAATCATCAATCGATCATAATAACAAACCAAGTGTCCAAAAAGTTATTTTCTTCAAAAATTCATTCAAAGCAAAACATATGGATATAACATACATCACTTAGGTCAAATTATCAACACTTACAGAACAATGAAGCCTATGTGGCCATAGATATCCAGATGACCCTAAGCAGGAAAACTTGTGTAAGAAATGCCATGACTTCTCTACGTTTCCATTAAATATTAGAAAAACAGTTGCTGCAAACCAGTCAAATCCGGGATATCTGTTACTAATAAATTCTGAACAACTGTTAAGGATAATAGATCAGAGATAACTGTACTGATTAAACTGAGAAAAAGAACAATCAGAATTTGCCTAACTAGCAGCAGGTTCATTGACTAGCATTGAATCTCTTCAGTTAAGTCATCTATGTACCAAACCAATCATTTTCCCCTCCCTATTTTTTTTTTAATTCTCAATAAAGCAAAACAGTTGTGAGCACACTTTTATAATTTACTGCACATGTTCAAGAACCTTTGACCTTTCATGTTGTAAATTCATAAAATACTTTTTTTTCGAATTTGCAGAATGAATAGTTTTTTTTGTGTTGTTTGATTGCTGTCTTATTACATTACCCCATGCTTCCTTTTATTTATATTCCATCAAACTAATCAGTTCTAATCAGATTACACTATATTGGTATGACTTGTATGTTATAACTTAATGAAAAACACATTCATTCCAAATCAAAACTAATAATATAGATTTATAGCATAATAAAGTATATTTAACAGAACTTTTGTCATAAAGAACATTCTGTAGGTAAGTCAATAAAACAACAACTCTTAAACAATAAAACAACACATGTAGGGCAATATATGGTCTTCTGAGTCAAGTGTCTGTACCATATGTGATAGAAGCTGTACATTAAAATAATCTGGTAATAATTCAAGAAACAACTACATCTACCATCAACTTCAAATTCTTAAACATAAAAAAAAATCTAGCAAAAAGGGAATATAACAGATGAAACCCCTCTTACAGTAACACAGGTATACAAGACTTTATTTTCATTATAATAAGGATACTGATTTTAGCATGTCCCCCTCTTTGTTCTGGTCTTTGTTGTTGCTGTAGGTAGAAAGCACACTGCTTCAATAGTAATGTCAGTTTCTCTGTCACATCAGAGGAGGTGTGGATTACTTTCAGATGGATTCCATATCTATAATCAACAAAAATTGGTGAAAACATGACGACCTCCAAATATCAATTCTGTCAGGGACACAAAGAAAGTCCCTGTTTCTATACATAAATACTCCTCTTTTAATAAAAATCATTTACAATACGATTTGAAATACTTTCAAATCAGTTCCTAAATACCTAGATAGAAATTCTTAGTGAAAAACTTACATACTTAACATCAAAATAACCTAAGAAAGATGCTGTCAATGTAATATTGTTCATTCTCTTTAGAAGTCATCAAAACTTAAAATGGACTTTTTCACCTCTGTAACCATTTGAAATAATGAGCAAATTAAATGTTTAACAATTTTAACGTTATCGTTTGTTTATATTATCAAATTACTTATGGAGATAAAAAATTCATATATAATGTATGATATTATATCGTCGCTGGGCTTCTAAAATGTCGTATATGACTTTTTTGGTTAAAAATACTTTTTGACATCAATGGTCTGGGCGGGAAGAAATCTTTGGTATCACAAAATAGCATGCAGTTAGACCAATCAACATGTGTGAAATAAGACATATTACAAAATTGCCAATGTCAGTTGTTTGTAAAGTTTGCTTCCAAAATGTGGTATGAAAACTTGAAAATCGTGGTAGAATGGCTTTGGGAAAAAAATAATTGTACATTTCTTTATTTCTGTGAAAATAATTTAAGTTCTTGGATAATCCAGAAATGTCAACGTTTTTATTTCACTGCTATTTACAAAAATGTTCAAGTTCACATACGACATTTTGGAAGCATGCATTTTGCCAAAATTTTCAAAGCCTGTTTGTGAGAAAAAAAATTCTTGAAAAATTTGTAATTTACAACATTTTAGAAGCCCAGCGACAATATATTATTTGTTCTTTTAACTAAAGTATCAAATGAGTTGAAAGAATTTTGAACAACATATTTCTATGATTTAATTATACGAAATCTTCACTTAAACTTGTGTCTCCTTTCATTGTATCAAGATAAAGTTAATGCCACTTTTCTTTTTAAGTTAAGCTAAGTATAAAAAATGAAGTGGATTTAGAAAAATACTTATCACCAAAAATTTCAAATATCCAATATAAATACCTGATAGCAATCTTAATGCCTAGCTGTTGTAATGGAGTTAACTGGAATGATTTCAACGAATTCTCAGACCCTGAAATATAGTAATTAATCTGTTACATTCTTCAAATATCACAAGACCTTTACCATTAGAAATAAATTTCTTACTTTAATTATGCAATCAGTAATAACTTCTTGTCTTACTGATTTAGTGCCTTACTTGATATCATGATAAATATATATTCAGAAATTTTGGTACAATGTAATGTTTACTGGCATAATATGTGATGGGAAAAGTGCATATGTATATATTAAAAAGAACTTGCATTTTATTGCAATTATGTTTGTTGATTAACTAAAGCATGAACGAAAGCACACAACACTTTTTGAATTTACACTATTACTTCATTGTAACAATTTTCAAATAAATAGTTTAATTTGTAATGATTCCCTATTTAAACTTTTATCAAAACAGATTAAAAACCCAAGATTGCATAAAGTATAAATATTAAAGTCCACTTAATCACTAATATTCATATGAAGCATATTTATTAATTGATGTCTACTTTTATTCCTGTTTTTTTATTAATTAATGTCTACTTTTATTCGTTTTTTATTAATTAATGTCTACTTTTATTCCTGTTTTTTATTAATTGATGTCTACTTTTATTCCTATTTTTCAACATGTTCAACACAAAAAGCCAGTCGTTTTTAGAAACTTTTGTTGAAGGAATAGAACCTGATTTATAACAAGATGAATCTGAGATATATTTAAACTCTTATGCAATGACATACTGTGGATTCATTTATTTTCATGGGTACTAATTTTCGTGACTTGATGAAAAGTTGTTTATTTGAAGAGATTTGATTTTTGGATTTGCAAAAGTTTGCAGACTAGCCTAAAAAAAATGAAACTTGAATTTCATCTCCCAAATAACAAAAGGATTTGTAAAAGTTTGACATCAATACATGCATTTACATGTGGTATTAGTGACAAGAATCAATATCAAAATTATACAAGTACACATATAATAAAGTAAATATCTGTTTAAAACTACCTGGCTTCCAACTTTTCTAAACATTGAAATATAATGCACCAAAACCTAATCAAAACCTTACAAAAATATATATCATGTCTTTATTGAAACTATTACTTGCAGTACCTCTCTATAGCTACATGCTATGAATATTTTCAAATGTCTTTATTTAAACTATTTCTTTCACTACCTCTCTACATGCTATGAATATTTACAAAACTGAAATCAGACATAAGATCTAAACCAAAACCATCAAAATAATTCTACAGAAATTTCAAACTTTACTCAAATGCCATGAATATGTAAAATCTTTGTTCTTCTTTGCTGAAATACAAATAACATTGGGCTGTTGCAACTTGAATGCATCAGGTTTGAGAATATAATGTAGCTTTATTGACGCTTTAGACTAATATATTTTGAAATTTAAACCTAAAATTATTGATATAAACATCAGATGAGTCGATTGATCAAGTCTGGTCCCTTCGACTTCGACACAATAAGGTTTAACTGTATGAAAGAAATAGACATCCTACTATTTTCCAAATGACTTCCATAGTTTTTGCTGTAATTTGCCTTTAAACAATGTCTGCATTATCATGCCAACACTAAAGTTTTAGTCTGATTTTATCGTAAAGGACTAACAGTTCATTATCAAATATATCAATGCATTATATTAATTTTGAACTTAGGACATAAAAACTTCTTGTTGCCTAAAAATAAACTTATTTATGGTGGGAGTTTTCTAATGTAATTGTTCTCAATAATAGAGAACAGATTGCACTGTAAATTTATCCATTTTGCAATATATCAAGAAAATTAGTAGTGAACCCAGTCATAGATTTATTTCACCAGTACCATCTTCACAAAAATTGAAAACTTTTAAATTATGTTGTTTGAAAACCAAAATGTAGACGGCAAAACTATTTGGGACTTAGAGATTGATATGTGTCCTGAATATTGACCTTCTGAAGGTATGTTGTGTTATTGAAGCATTCAAATATAAAATAGGAAGTTCTCTTGCGTGAGGTGAACCCTTTATCAATTTTTATGCATATCAGGATTATTGTAATGTGGATTCATTTATTTTTGTGGATTGAGGAAATCTAGCATTATTGATATTTGATTTCATTGATTGATTTTCAAAGTCTGCATACATTCCTTTAGACAACTTGTAATTCAAAGTCTGTGTACATTCCTTCAGACAACTTGTAATTCAAAGTCTGTGTACATTCCTTCAGACAACTTGTAATTCAAAGTCTGTGTACATTCCTTCAGACAACTTGTAATTCAAAGTCTGCATACATTCCTTCAGACAACTTGTAATTCATTGAACATTTAAATCGTTGGTTCCACTGTATCCATGGGTTCCACTGTACCCATGAAATCAATGACAATTGGGATCCAACAAATATTAATGATTCTACAGTATTGATAATAAGAGAAATGGCTGGGTTCTACTGAACCACTTTGTCATATCCATATAAAGGTTGAATTGATAATAAGAGAAATGGCTGGGTTCCACCGACCCACTTTGTGATATCCATATAAAGGTTGAATTGACCAGCGTTGTCTTTGAATACAACTAACAATAATTTAGAATCAGTAAAAAGAGAAGGTACAGAGACAGAAAATAATAAGTTATCCAGCTGATTTTCCATCAAAAGGTGAATAGACTTATTTTTATCAAATGTTAGTCCAGGTACTGTATATTCAGAAATTATTGCAAGATTTTTTATTATTGCGAAAAATGCGACAGAGTTATACAAGAAATAATTTATACTCACATTTTTTTTCTTTTTGTATAAACTAAACAGGATTCTACTCATTATCGAAAAAATTGATATTGTATTTCAGTCTCAAATGACAAAATCGTAATAATAAATGCATTCAATAATTTCTGAATTTACAGTATTAAGACAATATATGAATGCTAAAATTAAGTTTGTTCTGTCTCGCAGACTAGTGGCTGTCCTGTTTAGGTTAAATGTATTATATATAATATATAGTTTTATGTTATTCTGATAATATTGTGCACATACTGTACTCACACATGACTTTAGATGATCTGTATATTTTGCCCCTATGTATAACTGTAATTTATGCAGATCTTTTTATAAATACACTATGTCGTTGGGTTGTTTTTTGCATACAGTGGATTCAGTATCATTTCGCGGTGACGAATAACAAATTTAAAGGTTTGACAAACTTTTAAGTCTATAAACTTGAAATCAAATATTCATGAAAAAAGTTTTTCATTAACCCGCATAAATTGGTATCCATGAAAATAAATGAATCCACAGTATATAGACACATATGTAGGCTTATATTTCATACACTTATGATTTGAGTACAGGAAAAAAATATTACTTCAGTCACCTACCAAATTATTCATTGATATTATTATGTTTCTTAAGTATCATTCAGTGATTTTGGAATGGAATAAAAATACAAATCCATTCCATAAGCTTAGTACTTATAACAAAGAAAACAATGATGTTTTTTTTAAATAAAAAAAAACATTAAAGGACCTAACAGTCAGCTAGAATTTCAAATCATTATCAATTGACTAGTTTCTGATGCTATTCATCCATAAGTTCTAATCAAGTTAAGTTTAAATCCATGTTAAGCTTCTCCAGATGTTTAATAAAAAAAAGAAGAAATTAATAGCCTATTTACATCATGTGAAAGCAGAATCTGACACCAACCTTTGGACCAGGGAGCTCAAATATACAAAACCCTGATTCTCAACCTTAATGCCAATTTCATTTCAAACTTTTTTTGTTCTTGTCTGAGATTGTCCACCTTTTTTTTACCATTGAAGTGTTATTGTGTTAAAATTCACATAATAAATATAGCTGAATTGCAACAAGTATATTATGATGATGCATACACATATGATACATGGAGAGCAACCATGAGGTGCAAGTAGAAAAGGGGTCAATGAAATGATATTGTATAAATAATGATTATCTCATACAAATGATAATGAGTTATCTGTCATCTTTTGCATGTTTTTAATTGGACACACCTGCTTCTCTTGTAAAGAATGAACAGTGAAAAGAACTGATAGAATTATATCAAACTGTTTCATATTATAAGATTATTCAAAACATTAACCAACAATGTTCCAAAATATTTAAGAAGCTACTTGGCATGATATTTACAATTACCTTTTTGTTTCTTCCTTATAATTGCAAATTTTTCGCTTTGGTTGGGATGAGGTAGAAAACAAATCCATATTATTTGCAATATATTATATCTTCTCACTAGCTGATTTTGATGCCATCACAAAAGGGATTTCATTAAAATTGATAAATGATTTACTTTTGAGCTCTGGTTATGTACAAACTAACTCATATTTTCATATTTAATTACTGAATGCTGTACAACCTTATCTGATTTACATCCCCCCAAAAAAACATGTGAATTTTGCAGATCTAGCATATTGATTGATAGACGACTGTTTAATGTCCAGTGGCAAATTAAATGTTATTTCTGGATAAAAACATTCTTGATGAGAACATTTTAACAGATATGAACATGAACCCTGCTTAAATAGTACTAGACAGACCTGCTGATAAAGATTTTGAACGTGCTTGTTCACAATATCATAGTCTACAGGAAGACATGTTATCCCAGCCCTAGTCTTACCTTTATCTCATCAATGCATGAATGCAAAGTGTCTATATATCAAGAGAGTCTTAGCTTTATCTCATAATTGCTGACGAGTGTCTATTTATGAAGAGAATTACTTACCTGTAAAATCTACTGAGGGAAAGATGGACTCTTCCTGTATCTTTGACATGATAGGTGTGGCTACATCTAATAACTGCTGGATAACTATAAAAATATAATAATATATGGAGTTAAAAAAGTAATAAAAGGAGTTATAAAAATATAAGATGAAATATTAATGAACCAAGAGACTGCTGGAATACTACTTATTATTGATGATAATATTCTCTTGTGAAGAGTTGTCCCATTGGCATATACATTTGTACCAAATTATCTTTTTCATTTTTTACAGTTGCAATAGATACTTATAAAGACTGATAATTTTTTCACAAGGAGCACAAACAGTTTTGTTTAAAAGCACAACAAACATAGTGACAAGAGAAGGTACATTTGCACAGGTTGTAAAATAAGTATCATTTTAATTAAGCCAACATGTTGAATAAAATTAATGGGGGTCTCATTGGAGAGTTCTGATCCCAGATCCTGATTACTGTTTTGTCAGATTCCTGTATCCCGCTTACACTATGTATGTAAGTAATTCTCACTTTTTTGTTATTTCCTGTGTCCCAATAGACTTCATTTCCCGTTTTCACAGCGCAAAAATTTGACTTTCACGCATCACGCTTACAGAAAATCTGCAATTCTTTGTCATGCTGACCCCAATCGGCCCAATGAGACCCATATTAATCACCACCTTTCTCAATACAATTTTTTTTTTTGTAATAAATCAAGAAATACTGATTTATCAATATCTGACGCTAAATAAACTTGGTTGATATGTTAAATCAGGATATAATATAACATTGGTAAAATTAAATTTAATTTATATCAAAATGGGGAATAAGCCATTTCTTATTAAAAAAATAAATAAAAACCTCATTGCTGCCCAAAAAAATGAATTTTATACCCATCATAAGACGAAGAAATAAAAGTCTCAGATATATTTAAAAAGAAAAGAATAGACTTTAATCAGCCATAAATCCTACCATTTCCTTTGACTAAATCTGCTCGGTTCAATAAAATCTTGATAAGGTTAACTCTACATTTGTCTAGCCAACTCTTTCCCTGGTCATGCTTCTTCAGTGAAAGGAACTTCACCAGGTCGTTCTCTGAAACAGTCATTCAATTCTTATTTAGGGTATATTTATACAAGGCATTCATTAACCATACATGTAGTAGTTCTTATGGCTTCATTGGATCTTATAACTTATAGTTATAGTGTACAAAAAATTGTATGATTAATGTATATCTGTTCTCAAACAAAAGATAGAATGCAATAAAGGCCTTATGTATCGTAATTTTTAACTGCAACTGGTATTTTATTTTTGACTTTGAATTATTCTTGTACTCAGCCACATTTGTTTCTTTAAAGATAGGTGTAACATAATTGTTAATAGACCTATTTAGTATTTTATCCTGATTTGTATCAATAATCTCAGTCCTAGCCTGTTGGTATAAAGTATATCCTGTTGGTATAAAGTATATCATAAAGTTGCAATAACTTGTTTCCCAATCCACTATAAATAAATATGTTTAAACTGAAGTAGCTACATCTTTTTTCACCTTTGGACAATTTGGCATTGAAATATAAAACAAAACTAAACTGGCTACTTTGAAACAGCTGATGAGACAGCTACAAAAAAAAAACATTGGTACTTTTCATATTAAATCTACTTTTAAAGTTGATGTTGATGATAATTGGATTAACTATAATAGCTTCAACTATATTCTACCATAAGAAAATCAAATTTTAGATACTATAGAAAAAACATATAAAAAGATTTCAAAACATAAGTGAAGAATACCCTATTGCTTACACTGCTATTTTACACATTGTTGTACAATACAATATTAACTTTGTTGAAAGTTTCCATTTAATATTCATATTCCATTTTTCCAAAAGCATGTGCAAACCTATTCACACTGATTTCATGCAAAACATGTTTTATAACTCCACAAGTTTCATGCAAAAGTCATTGAAAAAGAGTGCTGCATAAATGCCAAGTGATACCAAGAGTTAAATAATTCTATCAATTTGTCATTCAATTAACTGTTTATTTATCTTGAAATATTGCGTCATCATTAAATAATTGGTGTTTTAAAGCATTTGTCAAGCCATTTTCAATATGTGCAAGCAGATGCTTGAATCCAGATCACCAAAGTGCTTTCATTTCTACACAGGGGGAAATACCTTGAAGATCAAACAAAGCTTCATCTGATTCGGATTCTGTAAAAAGCATACTAAACTAAAACTAAACCCTTCTATGTAATAAAAAAACATTTAGCAAAGTAACTCAATCTAGGCTGTGACTGTCACTAAAAAATCTACAATGTCTAATAACACATGTGGATATGAAATGTATTCTATCTACTTTTCAATGCTGTTTAAATCATGAATTATAAAAGTTTATTCAAGTCAATTTAACTAAACTATACATATAATTTAATTGAAAATCACTTTTCATTAAAAAACATTATTAAGTTTCCTGTGTATATCTTGCTCTTATGGACAGATATTGTACTGATGAAACATTATAAATATAACCTAGCTCTTTGAAGATTTTACTTCTGACCGTGCAAGGGCTGTACAGCCAGTCAAGGTCGTTAAAAACTTTCATTTGTTGTCAGATTTTCTGTTCTTTAAATAATTAGCAAACCAAATATATTTGAATACAATTTACAAGCCCTATAGTAGTAGTAAAGAATTAGATTACAAAACATACAAGGAGAACATGTTCCCACAAAGACCACATATCTTTTAATCTTTTAAAAAAGGCATAGATGTGACATTTTTTTATGAAAATATATTTTATCTAATTCACCAATTCTGTTTAAATCTTATCCATCCCAACAGAAAAATAAAACTTAAATAAATCTCTTTTTTTCCAGATATACAAGTAACAGTTAATCGTGTTTAATCATATACTCCAATACATTTAACCTTTTTCAACATTTTATCTGAACCCAAATAGTGCTTTTATTTTCAAAATACAAATGTACTGCACTCTTTTTTATTTACACAGGTTATCAGACAGGTTGGAAATATAGAATGATTCAGTGTTTCCTCTGTGTTATACACAATTGATCTAGGCATTTTCCTAAAAATTCTTGGTCAATGGATTAGGAATACATGTATAGACAATATATGGTAACTAAGACAACAAAGACTTTGAATTGATTGAATTAAAGCAATTTTGATACCTTATTTGACTGTAGATTTTAAAACATTTAATAATACCTTGTTTTACTGTAGATTTAAAAAATTTAATAATACCTTGTTTTACTGTTGATCTAGCTCCCAGGTTAGGAATGTAAGCTCTGGGTACTGGATACGATGATATCAATGGATAAGGATATACATGTCCACGAGTGTCCTGTTAAAATATCATTTATATTTAAGAAATAAGTCATGGCACCCATAGATTTGATGTTATTTTACCATGGGGTGAGCATTTATATCCGATTATTTTATCCTGAGCATTAGCGGAACAGCAGTTTTGTGTGTTTCTGCGTTTGCGCTAAAAGTAGATATACTGTGATTATACTGGTTGACGATAATAGGTCCTCATATTAGAATTACAAAAATTTGTCAATAAATAAAAGAGCATAAAAGTCAATTGAATATCTTGAAATAGATGAACTAGAGGCTCTAAAGAGCCTGTGTCGCTCACCTTGGTCTATGTGAATATTAAACAATGGACACAGATGGATTCATGACAAAATTGTGTTTTGGTGATGGTGATGTGTTTGTAGATCTTACTTTACTAAACATTCTTGCTGCTTACAATTATCTCTATCTATAACAGTACTTTCTGTGGAAAATGTTATTGAAAATCTTCAAATTTTAAGAAAATTGTTAAAAATTGACTATGAAGGGCAATAACTCCTTAGGGGGTCAATTGACTATTTTGGTCATACTGACTTATTTTTAGTTCTTACTTTGCTGTACATTATTACTGTTTACAGTTTATCTCTATCTATAATAATATTCAAGATAATAACAAAAAAACAGCAAAATTTCCTCAAAATTACCAATTCAGGGACAGCAACCTAACAACCGATTATCCGATTCATCTGAAAATTCCAGGGCAGGTAGATCTTCACCTGATCAACAATTTTACTTCCTGTCAGATTTGCTCTTAATGCTTTGGTTTTTGAGTTATAAGCCAAAAACTGCATTTTACCCCCATGTTCTATTTTTAGCCATGGCGGCCATCTTGGTTTGTTGGCCGAGTTACCGGACACATTTTTTTTAACTAGATACCCCAATGATGATTATGGCTAAGTTTGGTTAAATTTGGCCCAGTAGTTTCAGAGGAGAAGATTTTTCTAAAAGATTACTAAGATTTACGAAAAATGGTTAAAAATTGACTATAAAGGGCAATAACTCCTAAAGTGGTCAACTGACAATTTTGGTCATGTTGACTTTTTTGTAGATCTTACTTTGCTGAACATTATTGCTGTTACAGTTTATCTCTATCTATAATAATATTCAAGATAATAACCAAAAACAGCAAAATTTCCTTAAAATTACCATTTCAGGGGCAGCAACCCAACAACGGAATGTCCGATTCATCTGAAAATTTCAGGGCAGATAGATTTTGACCTGATGAACAAGTTTACCGCATGTCAGATTTGCTCTAAATGCTTTGGTTTTTGAGTTTTAAGCCCAAAACTGCATTTTACCCCTATGTTCTATTTTTAGCCATGGCGGCCATCTTGGTTGGTTGGGCGGGGCACCGGACACATTTTTTAAACTAGATACCCCAATGATGATTATGGCCAAGTTTGGTTAAATTTGGCCCAGTAGTTTCAGAGGAGAAGATTTTTCTAAAAGATTACTAAGATTTACGAAAAATGGTTAAAAATTGACTAAAAAGGGCAATAACTCCAAAAGTGGTCAACTGCAATTGGTCATGTTGACTTATTTGTAGATCTTACTTTGCTGAACATTATTGCTGTTTACAGTTGATCTCTATCTATAATAATGTTCAAGATAATAACCAAAAACAGCAAAATTTCCTTAAAATTACCATTTCAGGGGCAGCAACCCAACAACGAAATGTCCGATTCATCTGAAAATTTCAGGGCAGATAGATCTTGACCTGATGAACAATAATATCCCATGTCAGATTTGCTCTAAATGCTTTGGTTTTTGAGTTATAAGCCAAAAACTGCATTTTACCCCTATGTTCTATTTTTAGCCATGGCGGCCATCTTGGTTGGTTGGGCGGGGCACCGGACACATTTTTTAAACTAGATACCCCAATGATGATTGTGGTTAAGTTTGGCTAAATTTGGCCCAGTAGTTTCAGAGGAGAAGATTTTTGTAATTAAGTTAATGCAGGACGACGACGACGGACGATGACGGACGACGACGCCGGACGCCATTGGCCAAGTGATGAGAAAAGCTCACTTGGCCTTTCGGCCAGGTGAGCTAATAAAAACTAACAAATCAGAAACTTTACAACAGTTTTATCCAAATAAATTATTTGTCATTTCTACCTTATTTACAACTTTCCAAACTATGGCGCAGAATCAGGGTAAAAAATCTTATTTACATATATACATAGTTATTTCTATTTCTATTCTATTATTGTAAAGCCTAGGTTGTCGAGTGGTCTAGCACGTTGGGCATATTGCAATGCAATTTGGTGCAACGATATCTCAGTAGCATGAGTTTTAATCTCGGCCATAGAAGAACAAGAAATATGCTTTCGCAAATTTACAGATGTTACAATGTTGGGCTGATATTTAGAGTAGACAAATCATAACTATTTTTGTATATACGTAATTTAATTTACATATATGGAATTCAATTTACATAAATACAGCATTTGATTTATTTGTTTGGTTTGCTTTTGACAAGGTTAACAAGTGAAAGCTAAACAATTCAGCATCCGTACATCAGACAACTTTATACATGTTATAAATATACTTACCATATCTAGCCCTCTTGGTGGCAGAATCCTTTCAGAAGGACCCCCTATTAAGAATGCTCTGACTAGTACGTAGTTTCTTTCTATAGATAACATGTCTATTATTATCTCTTCTCTGCAAAAAAAAAAGGAAAGATAAACTGTAAGCAAATCTAGGTAATAAAAAACGAAGTATATTCTCTTTTCTGTCTTAGAACATAAGATAAACATTGTTTGTTTGAATACATGACAATCATAAGATGGACACTGTTGTAATGCAGCAAGTGTGCAAACAGTATAGAAACCTCACATAAATCTTAGTTCCAAATTTCAGAAATTAATACTTGACAATAATGTGTTAGAATGTATAAGTATTCAGTTAATAGAAAACTGATGAACAATGAATCTGAAAATCCATCAAACTAAATAGATGCTTAAAAAAGCTTTATTTCAAATTTCAATAAGCCTTGATTTAAACTTCCTGATGAAATTGCATATTTTCCACCTGTGAGTTGATAACTTACCTGTCTTTGATATGATTTTCCACCTGTGAGTTGATAACTTACCTGTCTTTGATATGATTTTCCACCTGTGAGTTGATAACTTACCTGTCTTTGGTATGATTTTCCACCTGTGAGTTGATAACTTACCTGTCTTTGGAATGATTTTCAGCCTGTGAGTTGATAACTTACCTGTCTTTGGTATGATTTTCCACCTGTGAGTTGATAACTCACCTGTCTTTGGTATGATTTTCAGCCTGTGAGTTGATAACTTACCTGTCTTTGGTATGATTTTCAGCCTGTGAGGTAAGCAGTACATCCTGGAACTTATACTGTGACTGCAGCAATAGATATGTATCCAAACAGGAAATCATCACACTAAGACATCTGAAAAACATTATAATAGCAAATATTGAATCAATATACAGGTTCAGAACAAAATTATCAATCAATTACTGTATTCCAACTTATTTATTTCCAGATACTCTGTTTCATGTTTAGCCCTTTTTAGCTATAGCCCACTTCGCAGGGATTTAATTTCCGGATTTTTAAATTTACTTGATGCAGTTTAATAAGAAGAGATCCAAGTTTTACTTACTCATGACAATTCATATTTGTGTTATTTTTCTACTTGGGAAATTCGCAAAAATAAGTCTCTTAAAAAATATATGTAGTTTCTGCAATGTGGGTCAAGTATATTGAAGGATGATCAATTTGGAACACATTGAATTATAATAGTACAGATATTTTGTTTTGCCTTTGCCTGATCCATTAAAATGTGGTAACAAATCTTTAGACAACACTGATGTTTTTCATTTAAAATTAAATGTTTATACTTAAAAAACAAATATGATATTATATAAGTATATTTCTCTTACCTGAGACCAAACACATGAGACTGTTCAAAATTAAATAATGAATGGATTTTTGCCGGTGAGTCTACTATCACAAATCTGTCTACAAACTCCTAAAGATAGAACAAGTTTAAATAAAATATACATATTTTAGATACAAGAATGCTTAAAAAATATATCAATATCAAGGGTAAAACAAGAACTTTAATTATAAGGGAAAACTTTCTTATGCAAAAAACCAGCAAAATTCAAAGGTTTTCTGCTCTTTGGTAGTGTTTTTGTTTTTTAGACACATTTTACCAATTTCATTTAAAATTCTATATAAAAATTTGTATATGAAATATCTCTGATATTTCAATAAGAGAATGTAGAGTATGGACTCTACCGTACTACAGACTCACCAGGCGTTGGTTCACTTTCGTTTGTAATTTAATAAGAGAAGTTCAATATACTTTTTAAAATATCTAAACATTCTGGAGACACGAAACCATTTGGCAACAAAAAAATAAAAACAATTTATATCAACAAATCTTTATCTCCATATAAATAAGAGTGATAGATCCTTAAATTCTATGGATGAAGGAATTATCTATAGTATTTATTATAAATGTTCAATTATGTAATAAAACATTACCACAACTGAATCAGGAATTTCTCGAAAACCGTAACTTTCTTTCTTTGGTAAAGTTTTATCTCCCAATAATTCATACACTGCATGAAAGCTTGATAACACATTTAACAACTTTATCAAACTCTGAAATGTAAAAATAAACATATTATGACAAAAAACTGTTATTAAAGTTTTTAAATTAATGTCTCATTGACAAACAAACACATTTTTCCGTGTTGTTGTTTTTCTTTGCTTTAGAGGTATTGACAAACTGTTATAAATATTTTGCAGAAATTAAAAGAAATAAGATAAACCAGTATTTAAAGGTGCAATAATTGTATGCAATTATTAGGTGCAGTTAATTTGTTAAACATTACTTTTATTTCTATTCTTCATACTATTGCTATACCTGTAGATCAGTGTTGACGTATCTTAAATTTGCAAAATAAGCAAGTTTTATCTGACTTTATCCAAATGTATCATACATGCACTGTCTTTAAATTTAAAATACAACAAATATTTAAAGAAAGTTGGGAAAATACTCATTAAATAGAAATGGCAAACATTTTGAAAGATTTTGTTTTTCAATTTAAAGTACAATGATTAAATATAAATTACAATACAGTGATTTTTTTCTTCCATCTTATAAATGTGTTTATTAATCTTACCTTATGAGATGATCTTTCTATGGGATCGACTGGCCAGGCCTTTGGTGTAAACAACACTGTATCTAATGGACTCGACTCTATCACTGACCACAGCTCGGACAGCAATGCTTTAATATATCCTATAAATGTATTCCAATAAATTAACTAGTCATAAACATTTTATTCTGTACTCCATTTTTTCATCATAATTTGAGAGAGTTTTTACTACATGTAATTTGAGTTGTTTAAACCCTACACAGAAAATAAGTACATGAAGTAGTATATATTTTCAATAATTAAAAACAAGAGAAATGTATGCCCTGCTTGATTGATCTTGATTGATCATTATGTTGCAAATCTTTAAGATAAAAATATCTTCCACAGATATCTACAAACACTTAACATTATCAATATTTTAAAATTGGTATTCGCTGCTTTTACACTAAGCATGCAGCATTAAGGAATAAGGGCAAAAACTGGTCAGCTCAAATTCAGAATAATGTAACAGGTAGGATGACATGACTTACTGCAGTCTGCTAACTAGCATGTTTAAAACCTTGCTCAGTATGACAGTCTAGTACAATGCAGGTTAATATGCATATTACATTAACATGTTCTCGTCCTGAATATGCATAGAATTGACTTTAAACAGTCATCCATCATCTTTTGAATTCTTATAAGTGAAAAAATTCATATGATAAAATAGCTTTTCAGTTTTTGTCTAAGCAGTTGGTGAACAATGAAAAAGATATCATGGACAACAAACGCTAGATGAAATTTTGCAACACAAGTCATCTGTATACATGATATAAAGTATTCAGGTATTCCACCTTCTGAAATATACCCTGATTAAAATTTATATGTCGCACATTCTGCAACATTTGTATCAGGCAAGAAGAAAAACCAAATCCATAGAAAATGTTTTCTACTGGCAGATGCTTATCTAAAATGTCAACTTTAAATACATTATTATTAAGGGGATTGGAATAAACCATCTGTGACTACAACCAAACAACTTACCTGTTTTCTGTAGAGCAACCATACCAGGGGCAGTCCCTGCTACTTGTGTTACCATAAAACCATAACCAAACTTCTCACATTTGCTAACCTATACATATTTAAAACAAGAATGTGTCCTCAGTACACGAATGCCCCACTCGCACTATCATTTTCTATGTTCAGTGGACTGTGAAATTGGGGTAAAATCTCTAATTTGGCATTAAAATTAGAAAGATCATATCATAGGGAACGTGTGTACCAAGTTTGAAATCAATTGGACTTCAACTTCATCAAAAACTACCTCGACCAAAAACTTTAACCTGAAGCGGGACAGACGGATGAACGAACGGACGGACAAACGAACGGACGGACGGACGGACGGAATAACGGACGCACAGACCAGAAAACATAATGCCCCTCTACTATCGTAAAAAATAATTTACATAATAAAATAACTAAAAACTTTTGAAAGTATAGAATTATAATCATAATGAAAATCAGTCAGCTGTTATTATAATGATAATCACAGGACAGTAATATGATTATCATTACCCATGCTGATCATTCTTTTAAACTATTTAAACCTATTAAATTTACCTTTCTTTCTTTCTTTTTTTAATATAAAACATGCTGCCAATGCAGCATCATATTCTGCACTGTCAAAATCTGCCACACTATATAATTAACAAGAATGTGTCCCCAGTACACGGATGCCCCATCCACACTATCATTTTCTATGTTGAGTGGACCGTGAAAATGGGGTAAAATCTCTAATTTGGCATTAAAATAAGAAAGATCATGTCATAGGGAACATGTGTACTAAGTTTCAAGTTGATTGGACTTCAACATCATCCAAAACTACCTCGACCAAAAACTTTAACCTGAAGCGGGACAGACAGACAGACAGCCCGACGGACGCACAGACCAGAAAACATAATGCCCATAAATGGGGCATAAAAAGAAAAGTGTTTTATATGTTTAAGGTGGTATGGGTGTCTTCCT
Source organism: Mytilus edulis (assembly GCA_019925275.1). Classification (NCBI taxonomy): domain Eukaryota; kingdom Metazoa; phylum Mollusca; class Bivalvia; order Mytilida; family Mytilidae; genus Mytilus; species Mytilus edulis. The sequence goes on along the minus strand of CM034352.1, from coordinate 17,257,677 downwards.
CCATCTTGGATTGTAAAAAACAGAGAATCAAAGGTCCAGATTTTCCATCAAGTTAGCAAAATTTGATGCAGGAATGCAGATGTTTAATGTACATTTTCATTTAAAAGTACCAATTTATAAGAATATAACTTCTAAATATTGATATTTTTGCAAATGTTAATTATTTTTGGATTTTAGCCGGAAAAAACGTACGGTATCTTTTCTTTTGATATTCTCAAAGCAGTGTCTGAAAGCTATCTTTTCCTGAAGTATTTAACAATTCTATCATTTTGTTTAGTTTCTAATCACAAAATGGTGTTTTTTCCTGTATAATCCATACAAAATGTGTCATTTTGTCCCGTCCTGTAGCTTGAGAAAATGCGCGGTGACCTATCATTTTTATTATATTTTTCAACATGTATCAATAGATACAACGTTTTGACAAAGTATGAACAAATTCTATCATTTTTATTTTAGACTCCCATACCACCTTAATGATTATATTTATGTCAATATATTTTAATTATTTTCTAATTACTATTTTTAGGGTGGCTTATGTATAAGCTGTTGTTTACCTTTTATATATGATGACGTAACATATAGGTTGTATGCTTGTATATATATTTCTTTTAAGTTTATGTGTTTTTATTCAGTCTCTTGTTTTTTCTTTTTAGAGTGGCTTATGTATACGTTGTTGTTAACCTTTAATAAATGTCTATGTTTTATATGTATAGTATGTACATAAGATGAGACTTTAATAAAGCATTTGTTCTTGTCTTTTCTTTGTCTATCCAATGCATTTTTAAGATTTCTTAATTGAGGGTACTGCCCTTTAGAGTCAGGCGTCAAAATTCAAATTGATTAAAATTTTACAGTGATTCTCCAAAATATCCTTATTATTATTCATCAGAGGTCTCAAATTTCATTGTCATGCACAAAAAATACCGTTAACATCATTTAGCAAGAATTTTTACTGTTATTTTTCATGAAGATTACCCCAATTACCACCTTCATAATTGGTAAGTCTTACCTGTAATTTGTTTTTATATCTATCATACATATAGGTCATACATTCATTCATAGCTTTGGTTTGTTGCAACAACAATATTCCTTTAGCAGTACTAGCAAAGTTCAGTAAATTATCTCTCAGAGTGTCTTCCCAGGCATTTCTGTAAATAATTACGACCAAAAGGTGTTTAATAGAAACACAATGTGCTTATAATTCATTATGACATCATGTGTTACAAGAGATATAAATATTTGTGCTGTGTTTTGATTCTTTCTAGATAGTGTATATTCTGTCTTCATATGATTTTTATAAGACCATTTACCAGTTTGATATCAGAATTGTGATTGTAATTCTACATGTAAATCTACAATGTTGGAGTTTGGTTCTACCTGTAAATCTACAACGTTGGAGTTTGGTTCTACCTGTAAATCTACAACGTTGGAGTTTGGTTCTACCTGTAAATCTACAACGTTGGAGTTTGGTTCTACCTGTAAATCTACAACGTTGGAGTTTGGTTCTACCTGTAAATCTACAACGTTGGAGTTTGGTTCTACCTGTAAATCTACAACGTTGGAGTTTGTTTCTACCTGTAAATCTACAATGTTGGAGTTTTATTACATGTATATCTATTTGGAATAATTTCTAAATATACAGTAATAATATGAATCAATGAATACTAAGTAAGATTATTTACATGTCATATGCTTTAGTTGTAGTTGCAGTAGAATCAGAACTATCATCAGACATGGTGGGTGTAGCTGTTCTTTCTGCTTCAGAGTAGGCCTGAAAGTATAAGCAGTTTATTTTAGTTAATGAAATCACTTTATTTAATGGAACTTGGAAGGAAATTTTACCTCAATCTCAAAGCATACTAATTACATTAGATGTATGTTTCATATAATATCTTATTTTGATTGGATAACAGCAACCTTGTGTCATTCATTTCAAAATAAATTGTAACATTCATGATAACACACATTTGAAAAAAAATGCACAGGTTAATAAAAGAAAAATTTGATAGTAATCATGTTTTCATGATCACAGCGGGAAAAATGTAATTACGGTATAAGTATTGAATGCTTCTTTAAGTAATTTCATAGGGTTGTAAAAGTGTTGACTGATCACAAATTATTAGAATGAAGCGCTTCTACGCTTCATACAAAAAGTACTTCAGTCAACACTCAAACACCCCAATGAATTTACAAAAAGAAGCATTTGAGATATTTTTATAAGCCTCCTTCTCAAAATGATCTCCCAACTTTCTGATTATAGGACTCCTCTGAAGTTTTGACGAGTTGTAACCTTTAAACAAATTTGTAAGGATCTGACCAAACTTCACTTTACTGTAGACATGAGTAAGATGGGATTTGTTTTTAAGTCTCCAAATGACAAAGGAGATCAAAAAATTAGTATCTACTGATAATCAGTCACCCAAATGTGTAGAACATCCAACAAAATATGAAAGCCCTATCATAGCAACAAAAAGTGATGAATGATGGACACACTAATGAATGGGTCAAAAACAGTATATAAACAACTTTGGTGTATTGAATTCATTCTTGTAATATTTGACACTTGGCAATTTAGCAAAATGCATGTACAATCAATCAAAAATATTCATATACTATTATTCTATCAGTTGTTTTGATGATGTGATTTTTTTGTGATAGTAGCAATATACTAATCATTAAAAACAAAATTCTGTATAAAAGACAAACCTCTCTCCAGGCTTCAGCTACAACTTTATGTAGTTCATACTGATATAGTACAAGTAATCCTTCACATGTGTTGTATAACTGTCTACAGATATAAAGGAATGCTCCAATCACAGCCTGGGAAGGCTTTGGTCCAGATTGTTTTGGAAGTTTGTCTAATAATGCCCTCTTGGTAAACCTTGCAATCACATGGGCAGCAGACGATCTGTTAAAATTTGGATAATATAGACTGATAAAATTAAAGAATGCATAAACCAAATAGAAAAAACAAAACACATAGTAAACATCTAAATTTTTCATCAGTTATATGAACTGAAATAAGATCAAGTCTTTCTTCTAAATTCCTAATGAATATCTTAATTTCGAAGAACAGTAAATATAAAGTGAAACTTGTGGCATCCCTATGATGGGCAATGTTGTTTTGTGTGTGTACAATTTGTTTAAAGATGATAACAAACTGGAAATGAAAGAAAAATTATTTTCAAACACACCATGCCTACATTAGATGTATGTTTTGATTTATGTGGCAAATATTAAATGTATGGTATCAACTCTTGTTAACATAACTTTACAATTTTTTTAATGTTTACATTAAGGTATTACTGGTGCCATCTTTGAACTGATGTTAATATTTATATTATGCCATTTCACTTACACATTTGGTTTAGTAAACATATCTTTCCTTTCACCATACATCAAGTGTCGTCTGCCCCTAGTACTTGATGCCACCATGGCAAACAGATCAGCCACATGTAACATTGTATTCTCACTTGGTGCATAGTTATGCTTCTAAATACAAAGTAAGGAGAAAGTAGTATACAATGAGAAAAAAATAACTATACTTCTTTAAAATATATATATATGTGGACCTGAAAAATAGCTGCATAAAATAATCTACTTCTACAAGAGAGCCGGTGTTTCAGATAAGGTCTGGAATTTAGCCTTAAAAATGAATATACAGACCCTAACCCTATTAATTAAATTATAGATATTATCCTCCTTCATGCAAATACCCTGGAATTCTTCCAATACATTCTTTAATTGTAACATTTCCATTAAGACCAGATACAAATGCATATATTTATACATGGCCAAATTCAATAATGATATATATGTTGGTGAATTGTATATTTTTTTAGACAAATATTTCTTCCTTTTGATATTTGAATATAAACATCACCAAAAAACATTTCCTTGAAAAACAAAACTCTGAATATAGGAAAGCAAAAACTATCAATAAGATTTTGTACAATCATTGATTTGGAATGGAATTATTCAGTTATATATTATGTATGCAACGGAATAGTTTTAACAAACCTTTTTTAAAGTTGGAAAAGGTTTGGTTGCGGTATTTAAATCTTTCTAGACATGTGATTTTTCCAAATTTTAAAAACCAACTTATTATCCAGGCTTATAAAATTTTTCATGTTTAGCCCTTTTTATCACAATTTAAAGCAATTTCATTTTGCAATTATAAAATTAACTTGATGTAGTTATAGACAAGGAACAATCCAGGTTTTAAATTTTCATGAAGATTCATATTAACGTTACTTTTCTTATAGCCAATGTCGCAAAAATAAAACACAATTGCGAAAATTAGTAGGCTTACAGTATTAGAAGTACCAACCTTTGGTTCTAAGTAATGTGATACAGGAGCCAGTAGAGCTGTAACTATCTCATCTTTATACATACATATCTCACAGACTTGCTCTGAAGTACATATTCCTTTAACAATCTCTGTCACTAAATTCCCTGGCTCATATACAACTAAAAATAATATTGAAATCATATAACACTGTGACACCTTTAACCCTTTCAACGCTACACAAAAAAATAGAAAAATGGCTGCTGCTGCTGCATTTTTTTTGTGTTCATTCATTAGAACAGTATATTCCTTTTCAGACTGCTGTATCTTTTTTATTATAAGAGATACAGAAAAAGTTATTGCATGAAAAATGCTCAGGAGAGTATGAACTGTAATGTTAGGCAGTTATTTCAGTAAAATTTTTATCAGGTTACCTGCATTTTCAGGTAATTAACAGGTAAAAGGTGTAATTTGTTACATTTGTGTTGAATTTTGAATAAAAACTACTTTTCGTCTTCATCTATTTTGTTTTTTTATCTGCCATATAATAAAGAAGACACCAATTGCTCAATTCCGTAGCGTATTGCACCATACACAAGGTATTATGTAATCATGGCACAAATCAGTGGCTCCGTCCTCAAAATTTTCAGTCAACCTCCGTTTTCCCCCCTTTTTCTACGTCTCGTAATGATCGATCAAATCATATTTCCCACACGAATTGAATGTAATAAACACTTTGAGATAACAAGAAACCTTTTAACTAATCCTCGTCATCAGTTTCGCCATAGAAATGCTGAAATATTTCCATATTTACAGCTTCGTTTCCGATTTCTGCCATTTGCATTTTTCAAAATATTTGTTTTTATTTTCCTTCAATTTTCCTTCTACTGCATGATTTTACAATAAGAATTGCTGGAATTTCAAGCGCAAATGAGACCTTGCATATCCTCGATTCATACAAGGAAAAATTAGAGAGGACCCGAATGAAAACCGAATGGTTTAAGAGTCATTATGAAAAATCCGTTGTCATCGCGGCATATGCCGCGAATAGCAGTGGCGGACGGCATATGTCATCGCGGCATATGCCGTGTATAGCGTTGAAAGGGTTAAGCCCTTAAATCTAATTAAGCACAGGATTTATAATCTATCTATTATCAATATTTTTAATACAATTGTGAAAGAATTCAAGATTTATCAATTTCAATTTCTTTTAGAAAAGAGATGTTCATGTCATAAAACTATTGCAATTGGGTCAATGTGTGCAATAGTTTCTCCATAGGCAGTTATGGTAATGTTTTCTTCTGTTGCTCAGTCCATATCGCTAACTTGGATAAGTATGATGCCTTGTTTTGAAGCTGAGACATTTTCACATATGTGGTTAAATTTTCAGGGTACAAAGTGTGATTACTTTTTTTGTTGATTAGCAAAACCTGAGTATCCTTTTGTGATGCGGCTCCTCGTGGTGAGAAAATCTTTTTTTCAACACAAGATGCTCTTTGAAAATTTTATACTTTGAACACATTTAAAAGCTCCATAGTTTTTACAAATTTATTCTATGTTCTACTTTCTAAATCAACACAAATGGTTAAGCTCAGTCACTTGTTTATCATAGAAATGTGTCAAATATCACTACACAGAGATTTTTTGTTTACAAACAACTTTTGAGTTCCTCATTTCGAGTCGCATTTGTGATATTGTCCCAATTTAGAGGCAAAGTACTTAAGTTTTACTGATAAGAGAATAAGGAAAAGAATGTGAATTCAAGTGATGTTGAATCAACTTTCACTTTTACTTTTCAATAATAATATTGTTCAATTTTACATGAAGTAAACCAGCAGTCAGAAACACTGACAGTGGCATTTTTATTACAAACTAAATGCCATATGGAATGTCAGGTTCTATCATAGTGGAAAATATCTTCCATTTTCTAAACATAATATTCTCCTTAATCAGAACTAATGTCCTAAAAACATTATACAAAAGTTATTATGATGCATTCAGACACATACTAGTGTTGAGTGCTATATTTTTTTTACATTTTTCATGCAATTGAGATTTATTCATTATTTCGTTAAACCTTCATTGAATGGATGAAATATTGCTAGTACATTATATTCTGATGAAGCATGAATGTATACCTGATAAATGTTTCGATGGAGATGGATCAACCAGCACTACAACCATGGATACAAGTAATTTAGTCACTGTTACTGTTTCTGAAAATAATTATAGCATAAACTTTTAATATAACCATTTATAAAAAAAACAAATTATTTTAAAAGTAAGCTATGATGATACTTAAGCTTGTTAATAAGAACCATCTTTAAAATACATGTATATGTATTAATCAAGAAAAGGTTGTTTTTAAATAGCAAAGAATTTTTAATCTATAAATTAGCAAATTTCTTCCATCTAAAAAATGTAACATTTAAAAACGGTTTAATGCAAAGAAGCAACTGTATAGTCAAATCATACATTTTTATCATTATAAGTTTGTTTCATATTCTTATTTAATTTTCTCTTTACTTTTATGTTATTCACACTTCTATGCCAAGCAATATCACTCTGAATCATTATCACACGAAATCACATAAAAACTGAAATAGTCATATAAGTCTTATATCTTTTTTATAAACTGGAAACCATAATGAGTTCTATTTCAAAGTTCTTCAACAAGTTTTATGTTAAATGACAAGAATCAAACAGCTCAACCAACTTTATTTTACTTGGAAGCTAACTATTTACTACCAGATAAGTTCTTATGACGAAATAATTAAAATAATGGCACCAAAAATTAGGGTAGTGGTGCACTTTACATTCAGGCGTCAAACGGTAATTTTCAGCTTCTGTTAGCGTCAAGTAAGTTAAAATTTTACCTTGATTTGTCAAAATATCCTTATGGTGATTCATCAAGGGTCTTAATAAATTATCATTACCGTCAATTTGTTACGAAATTTGTTAAAATCAATCCATTTATTTATTCATCATGCACTAAAAATTATTGTTAACGGCATCTGGCAAGAATTTTTACCAATATTAATCATGAAGGTAACCCCATTACGACCCTCATACATGTCTTACCATCTGCTTCCTTTAATTTGATAGGGAAAAATCTTCTTCCATTCACAAAACACATCATCCTACCAAGCATAAAGGCAGAATGAACAAAGAAGGCATACTCAAGCTCAGCTTCTGTATAGTAACTTCTTCTGTTATCTGGAAATAATTATCACAAGTATTGTACAAAAGAAACACAAATATTGTACAAAAGAAACACAAAATTGTACAAAAGAAAACACAACAAGTGAAACTGCGAGCTACTGCTCACTGATGATACCCCCGCCGCAAGTGGATAATATTAATAGTGTAAAAATATGCAAGTGTTCTGTAAACAGGAAGTTGTCGAGTGATAAATCTGAAAACGCATCACACGGTATAGCTGACTTATATAAATCCTGAAACCAAATTTCAGAAATCCTTGTATTGTAGTTCCTGAGAAAAATGTGACGAAAATTTTCAACTAGGCTATCATGTGTAAAATCATACAAGTGTTCGGTAAACAGGAAGTTGTCGATTGATGAATCTGAAAACGCATCACACGGTATAGCTGACTTATATAAATCCTGAAACCAAATTTCAGAAATCCTTGTATTGTAGTTCCTGAGAAAAATGTGACGAAAATTTTCAACTTGGCTATCATGTGTAAAATCAGACAAGTGTTCGGTAAACAGGAAGTTGTCAAGTGATGAATCTGAAAACGCATCACACGGTATGGCTGACATATATAAATGTTGATACCAAATTACAGAAAGGGTGGATGTGTAGTTCCTGAGAAAAATGTGACGAAAGTTTCATGGGACGGACTGACTGACGGACGGACTGATGGACGGACTGATGGACGGACGGACGGACTGACAGACAGAGGTAAAACAGTATACCCCCCCTTTTTTAAAGCGGGGGTATAAATATTGTACTAAGAAATCACAAATTTTGTACAAAAGAAAACACGAATATTGTACAAAAGAAACACAAATTTTGTACAAAAGAAACACAAATATTGTACAAAAGAAATCACAAATATTGTACAAAAGAAATCACAAATATTGTACAAAAGACACACAAATATTGTACAAAAGAAAACACAAATATTGTACAAAATAAATCACAAATATTGTACAAAAGAAATCACAAATATTGTACAAAAGAAAACACAAATATTGTACAAAAGAAATCACAAATATTGTACAAAAGAAAACACAAATATTGTACAAAAGAAACACAAATATTGTACAAAAGAAACACAAATATTGTACATAAGAAAACATTTTCAGTAAAACACAATATGCTTATCGTCAAAATAAACATATTTAAATTGAAAATTCAACTGTGGTAGCTTAATTGAAGCTCATCAATAAATAAATAATGACTATTGACAATATGAAATATGACCGGTTGACTTCAACACTATTGCTTCAGGTCTATTTTTAAGTCAGCTTAGCTTGTCAAATGACCATTGACTATATGAACCTTTGACCTGTTGGCTTATACTAACCTATTGCCCTGGCTTCAGATCTATCTGTTAAGTCAGCTGAATGTTTTCTATGTAGTGAGAACTCTAGGCAATGTCGTATGGCGTTAGTTACCTGAAACATACAATCTCAATGACAATCTGACATTATATTTTAATCTTTTGATATAAATTTTTTAAATATTACAATAGGTTCTTGCAACTCTCCAGGATTACTCCTTAAGAAATTATGAATAATTTGTGATCAACTCAAATCTTAAATTGGCATCTGACTCTAATTAATCCATGTTTCATTGTCAAATAGACAAGAGATTATCACATGAAATGTATAGATGGCATGAAAAATATGTGCTTGTATGATTAATAATTATAGCTGTGTTTTTCTGTTTTAAACAAGACAAAATATACTATCTTGGTTGGTCGTTTTATACAAGATAAACTATAATAACTTTGGTTTTTTGTTTTATTCAAGATAGAATACGATATCTTTGTTTCTCTGTTTTATACAAGATAAACTATAATATCTTTGGTTATCTGTTCTATACAAGATAAACTATAGCTATGATATCTTTAGTTTTCTGTTTTATGCAAGATAACATATTATATCTTGGTTTTCTGTTTTATAATTGAACTTACAAAGATAGAATGTAACGAAAAATAAATATAATGCTTTAAAAATACATTTCCCTGGCTTGGAGTCAGTTTGATTGACTCAAAAGATATGAGAAGTTAGTTAATACACATTACTCTGCTCAGTGAGTTTGTGTTTGATAATACTTACTATTGGTCTGTATTTCTCTAACATTCGAAGAAGACATTGTCTACTGTAGTTTCCATGCTAAAAAATATATACAGTGTTTACTATGGATACAGCTTGTTTATAAACAAATATGTATAAAAAAATCAACAACTAATATACAAACATGGACTGAAGAAATAAATTTGATCCTTCACTATGTTAATATGTATTATTTAGTAGTATCTTGTTTAGACTTCTTTATAGCTAGATTTACAGTATAGATGCTTGCCCTTCCTTGGAGACTATGATTACTTCTAAATGTAGGTTTATTGAGTTGTTTGGTTGCTGTATCATTGACATGTACCCCACATCTGCTGGTATTCACAACATTACAGTATGTGTTTGGTTGCTGTATCATTGACATGTACCCCACATTTGCTGGTATTCACAACATTACAGTATGTGTTTGGTTGCTGTATCATTGACATGTACCCCACATCTGTTGGTATTCACAACATTACAGTATGTGTTTGGTTGCTGTATCATTGACATGTACCCCACATCTGTTGGTATTCACAACATTACAGTATGTGTTTGGTTGCTGTATCATTGACATGTACCCCACATTTGCTGGTATTCACAACATTACAGTATGTGTTTGGTTGCTGTATCATTGACATGTACCCCACATTTGCTGGTATTCACAACATTACAGTATGTGTTTGGTTGCTGTATCATTGACATGTACCCCACATTTGCTGGTATTCACAACATTACAGTATGTGTTTGGTTGCTGTATCATTGACATGTACCCCACATCTGTTGGTATTCACAACATTACAGTATGTGTTTGGTTGCTGTATCATTGACGTGTACCCCACATTTGCTGGTATTCACAACATTACAGTATGTGTTTGGTTGCTGTATCATTGACATGTACCCCACATTTGCTGGTATTCACAACATTACAGTATGTGTTTGGTTGCTGTATCATTGACATGTACCCCACATCTGCTGGTATTCACAACATTACAGTATGTGTTTGGTTGCTGTATCATTGACATGTACCCCACATCTGTTGGTATTCACAACATTACAGTATGTGTTTGGTTGCTGTATCATTGACATGTACCCCACATCTGCTGGTATTCACAACATTACAGTATGTGTTTGGTTGCTGTATCATTGACATGTACCCCACATCTGTTGGTATTCACAACATTACAGTATGTGATTGGTTGCTGTATCATTGACATGTACCCCACATCTGTTGGTATTCACAACATTACAGTATGTGTTTGGTTGCTGTATCATTGACATGTACCCCACATTTGCTGGTATTCACAACATTACAGTATGTGTTTGGTTGCTGTATCATTGACATGTACCCCACATTTGCTGGTATTCACAACATTACAGTATGTGTTTGGTTGCTGTATCATTGACATGTACCCCACATTTGCTGGTATTCACAACATTACAGTATGTGTTTGGTTGCTGTATCATTGACATGTACCCCACATTTGCTGGTATTCACAACATTACAGTATGTGTTTGGTTGCTGTATCATTGACATGTACCCCACATTTGCTGGTATTCACAACATTACAGTATGTGTTTGGTTGCTGTATCATTGACATGTACCCCACATTTGCTGGTATTCACAACATTACAGTATGTGTTTGGTTGCTGTATCATTGACATGTACCCCACATTTGCTGGTATTCACAACATTACAGTATGTGTTTGGTTGCTGTATCATTGACATGTACCCCACATCTGCTGGTATTCACAACATTACAGTATGTGTTTGGTTGCTGTATCATTGACATGTACCCCACATTTGCTGGTATTCACAACATTACAGTATGTGTTTGGTTGCTGTATCATTGACATGTACCCCACATTTGCTGGTATTCACAACATTACAGTATGTGTTTGGTTGCTGTATCATTGACATGTACCCCACATTTGCTGGTATTCACAACATTACAGTATGTGTTTGGTTGCTGTATCATTGACATGTACCCCACATTTGCTGGTATTCACAACATTACAGTATGTGTTTGGTTGCTGTATCATTGACATGTACCCCACATCTGCTGGTATTCACAACATTACAGTATGTGTTTGGTTGCTGTATCATTGACATGTACCCCACATTTGCTGGTATTCACAACATTACAGTATGTGTTTGGTTGCTGTATCATTGACATGTACCCCACATCTGTTGGTATTCACAACATTACAGTATGTGTTTGGTTGCTGTATCATTGACATGTACCCCACATCTGTTGGTATTCACAACATTACAGTATGTGTTTGGTTGCTGTATCATTGACATGTACCCCACATCTGTTGGTATTCACAACATTACAGTATGTGTTCTTCATATATACCTCAGGTTTTTTTCTTCTTCTGAATACTGAGTAGACTCCAAGGTAGGAGTGTCAAACTTCCCGGTTTTAACATGAAAATAATATGTTTGTAGATTGTATTTACTGCAATAATTTATTGAAGATTTCTCAGACTTCAGTGAACACTAAATTAAGGAGGTAGACCTAGGTTGAGGGATATAACTCTTTAAATCATCTGAAGGTTTGTGTCAACCATTTGCATAAATATATTCTATAAATGAAACTGGACTTATCTAAAACATAACTGATTTAAAGAGTTATCTCCCTGAACCAAAATATGAGGTTTTACAAAGCTTCAAAAGCAAACGTGACAAAAAATTTAATCAACAGTATAATAATTAATGAGCATTTCTTTTTTCAACTTACAAATAGAGAGATTTAAAAAATATTAATACTACATACCATCCATTTAATAAACCACTGTGCCTTTGGATCTATTAATGCTATAAAATGTACTGGTGATAACTGTAGTGAAGATCCACCTTGGCTCCCGTTCTGATTAATGGCATATAAAGTTAATGTACTCTCAATTATCTCTTCCAAATATCTGAAAAATAATTATATATGTTTATCATTATGGAGATTATTATATAGAAAGAAGTTTATCATATAATGTTTTACTTTTTCCTGTTTTACATTGTCAAAATCTTGAAAATATTAGGCAATGACGTTATTTATCAGTGTAAAAACATCAGGTACTGAAGTCCACCCACATCCAATTATCAATGCAGTGCATGTAAATTCATTCATACAGCCATACAACTATCCAAACATTTTGTACACATTAAAGTAGATTTACTAACTATTTCATTATTCTTCATATTCTCAACCAAAAAAAACATTCAGTTAACACAAATTGCTGATTAAACATTTAGTGGCATTTTATTTTTCGATATTGACTCCATCAGCTGGAATATCAGTTCGCCCTGGCGTGCTTGCTTGATATTCTTGCTGAAAAAATCAGCATCAAAAACAAAAATGCCATTATTCTATATGTGTTTACTAACCTGTCAGGATATCTTATCCAATAGTTTATGGTTTCTTGTTGGAACTCATTCAATAAACGGAACTGAAATATAATAAAAAGTAATAAATTATCTTCTTGTTTTTTACTAATGTATACATCTAAGTAAAATACTTTGTCAAATTATCTATGTTACCTTCAGTTCAAAAATAAATTGAAAATAAAGGAATTAGAAATTACTTTTTTCAATAATATTAAATATTTAATTTAAAGTCAGGCGCAGATCCAGAGGGGGGGTTCCGGGGTTGGAACCCCCCTTTTTTTTGGACGATCAATGCATTTGAATGGGGACATGTAATTGGAACCCCCTCTTTGTCCTGGGTTAGGAACCCCCCCCCCCCTTTTTAAAATGGCTGGATCCGCCCCTGAAAGTAGTTGGCAATCATTGTGTTCAAAAATCAAAATAACTAATAAGGCTTTAAAAGTTTTAAGCAACAGCATCAAAACAATTATTTGTTCATCTTCATATATTCTATTTATAACTTATGTTTTCTATCAATGTTTTCTTCACTAAAGGTATTTCAGAAAAGATTTATGAATAGTCTTTTGTGTAATATGTTTTAGTCACCAAAATAAAATTATAAGTGGAAACATCTGCATATTCTGTATAAGTGTTTTTGGCTTGTTACAGTGGATTCATTATCAGTGATACTTATTTGGTACCAATTTACATGGTTTCAGAAAAAAATAATTTTCAATGGATATTTGATTTTGTACTTTTTGCTATAGTCTGCATACTAATTTATAGAAAATTTGTATTTCGTTGAACATTAAAATTCATGGTTTATCTTTTCCCACAAAATCCACAAAAATTTGAAGCTCTTGAAAAATAGGGAATCCACAGCAGTTAAAATTTGTAATTTATAACAACACAATTAGATGTACAAATTTCGATTTCATCTCATTTCATTATTTTTTAATTTCAAGGCCCATATTTCAGTTTTGTTAATTTTTTATCAAATTCACTTTATTTGTAATAGCTTCAAATCTATGCCTGTACTGCGTTGATTAGATATATAGAAAGATGTATGACAATTTATACCAAAGACATAAAATTATTTCACAATTATTTTTTGCCTAAAATACTTACAGCTTTCATTAATTTGACATTTTCTGGATTGGTGAAGTCTAATCCACTCTTTATATTTGGTATGTTGTTTCCCTTCTTTGCATTGAACTGGGAAATCAAGTATTCAACTGTTAAAACAAATACAATTGCTATTATATGTATAGGAAATTTCCAATGTTTATTTCATCATCCTGTTCCAGTGCTGAAATCTTTTTAAGATGCACAAAATAAAAGGGAAATATCACTTATAATCTTACTTTATATTAGGCTATTTTTGTGCCACAAATTGAACTCTGTAAGCCAGTTAATCTTTAATTTAGTTCATTATTCCTATTTTTAAAAGCTTTCTACAGGTCAGATAACAGAACAGTAAAATAATCATGTAGGGAAATACCAAATAATTTAAAATTAACCTAGTAATAACTTTACATGAAGCTTGATTGCAAATTTGTTATTTGACGAATCCTAAAAATAATTGTGACCAAAACTGTATTACTGCCCCTTAACTTAACTTCATTAAATTATTGATGAATTGCTAATACCAACCTAATAATGTATACACTTCTCTTGTCTGTGGTGATGTGTTGGTGAAAGCTCTTGTTATAAATTTGGTACTCAAATGCTGAAATCAAAATAATGTATAAATAACTAACATATAACCAGTAGTTTTGAAATGTAAAATTCAAGTCCAACAATATTCCTATTTTTTATAACCAATCCTGAATTATTCACATATGAATGCATTTTAGTAGCAAAATATATAATTTCTTCAGTCTTTACAAACAAATCAATTTTATCCATAGTCTTTATTTTAACAATTTTAATGACATCTAAAGTCTAATTTTTTCTAATATATTATTTAATTTCAAGAGACAGCAAATTCATGCTGAAATGAACTGCAAACTGAAAAAATTATAAATGCATTAGAATGATGTATCTCTTTACTTTTACGAGTAAATAACTTAAATACATCCAAAAAAATGTAATTTCTCAAGTTAATATATTTCAGGTAAAGAGATTTGCAAGATTAATTAAAATAATCTCTTAATCCTTTTTCTTTCTTATTAATGTGTACAATATTGTTTGTATTCTAGTCTAATGCACGTACCATTATTTGTACATTAGATTCATCAAGAGCATCAATGAGGTGACGTTTCATTGTTGGCCAATGATCGCTGCTGATAAAGTCTGCTGGTAAATTCTGATTCAGAGTCTGCAATGCTTCTACTCGTACCTAAAATTAAAGTCAGTTAACATTTAAATATAATGAAATTAAATACTGTAAACTTAGAAACTATTGCGTGCATTTGTTATTGCAAATTGATCATTTTAGACTAAAATGCGATTTTAATTTTTGTGACATTGCAAAAGTTCCTGTTTAATTCATATTTAAAATTTCAAAATGTGAATTTAAATTACTGAAATTATAACCCTGTAGCATTTTTCGCAATAAATTCTGAATTTACATTAGTGTTTATTAATCATACATCAATGATAAGATTGTAAATTAAAAATCCCTAGAAAGTGCAACAAGGAATATTTTTTCCACTGCTTTATTTGTTCATTATGTATTTATAAATCTTTCCAAAACATAATGCCAAAATAGCAACATTTCTTAAATAATGAACTTGATGCTTATGCATATTCAGAAATAAGAATACCTGCATATTGGTAAATTAAACTTTGTATTACAGAAATCAGAAGTGATGTTTAAAATGTTAATTTATTCCTAAAGGTGCCTAGAATCTTACCACATTATCTCTGTGGCGACTCATCTTCTCTGCAACTTGCTGCATAATTTCATGGTTGTTGAAAAACATACCCTAGAAAATATCAAATAATAAGTTATATCATACAAATAAGGTTATTAACACTACAGGTCAATAATTTGATAATGTGGTTAGTTTATTCTTACTTAGATCAAAGAAGATGTGGAATGAGTGCCAATGAGACAACTCTCCATCCAAGTTACAATTTGTAGGAGTTAACCATTAAAAGTCAAAGTATGACCTTCAAATACAGAGCCTTAGTTTAAACATATTAATTTATAGTGGATTGGGAAACAAGTTTTGCAACTTATATTAATCCCTTTCCACTTTGCGGGTGCGAGTGCTGCCTTGTAGCGGCATTAGCCTACTCTTTTTTCGAAATCTACAAGGGTGTCTTTAACGTGCAAGAGATATGGCTCTCTCTTAACACGGGTCAGCCATTTATTGTCCCCTTCCGACGGACTATCATCGTTTCCTCAAGACCATACTGCAGATGGTGTCAAGGGAGAGAAGAAAATTGAGTTCCTGAAATTTTCATCCCAAACATTCGAACCAGGAACCTTTGTGTTCGTAGTCCGATGCACTAACCACTACACCAGAGCCTTGGCTCACACCTAACAGTAAGCTATAAAGGTCCCCAAAAATGACTATTTTACCTTTTTTATCTTTCCCCTTTGCCTTCAATTTAAATGGGCTGATACATTAACAAGTTTTCAAATTTGGCAGTTTTCACCAAAGACTTTTTTAACATAGGTGTTGAATGGTCTATTAAAATTGCTAACTACCTTATAGCAGATGTCTTTTTACTTTAAGACCATGAGATAAATTCAGAAAAAAAACAACATATATTACCTGACCAAAAGAACTGCCACAAGATTCATCATCTTCATCACTCATGTAAGACCTCCGTATTGGATGATCTGAGGTCTCATGATGGCTATTACCGCCAAACTCAGCATCAAAGTTCCTTATCAGCTCATCAACAGCACCCTGAACATTACCTCTTAACTTTTTTGACAAGTCATTATAACTGGAAAAAAGAGAAGCAGGAGATTTAACCAAAAGTTCTAACTATCATTGTTTTTTCATTCAAACTTAATGATGTGACACTTTTCCAAATAAATTTTATCAAAATCAAATGGTTTGATAATAAAATGAATTTAACAGTGTTCCAACTTCCAACTAAGTCATATTCTGACAGCATATTGTAATATTTTTTCGGTGATGCTTAAAGCTGTTTTTCACTCTAATATTAGGGCTCTCACATATTTTATACCCTATTCCAGGATGTCAAAATAAAAGGGCAACTTCACCTATTTGATTTGTAAAATTTAATTACTTCATGACAGCTTTGGTACCAACATATTGTTTCGTTTCTTTTTGTATTTTTTTTCTCTTTTTTTTTTTTATTTTTTTACCAACATATTATTATTAAACCTCTCATCAACTTAAAGCAATATACATGCATCTAAAACAGTTAAAAATATGATATCAAATCCTTAAAAATTTGTACAGAATACAATTATAGTAAAGTTTAGTTGCATTCAAAGTCATAAAAAGGGGTTTATTTTGTTGATGGCAAAAAGAGGGGTCAGTTTTCATTAAAAGCAACATCAAACCTGTTCATAAAAAAATTTAATATTTCAAATTTCTTTGTTTGTGTCAGACTATTGAGTTTATTACATACTGTCTTGAGTGAAGTATTTTATCTGTAATTTTGTTGATGAGTGTCTCTTGTCCATTGGAATCATGTATACTAGACTCGAATCTTTCTATCTCTTCTTCTGCCAGTGGACCAATAATGTCTTCTATTTTCTTCTTAACACCTTCACAAATTCATGCCTGTAAAATAAATTACAAGATCAAAACTGATGCACCATACCTCTATTCAGAAAATATATTTCTTCTCAAAACCAAATAAAATTAAGTGAAATGTATCAAAAGTTAATTAATAATAAAAAAAAAAGTAAATTCATAATGTTTTTACTGTTTCCAATATAACAAAAATAACTGCAATTTTTTCATGGCATAGGTTTAAGTACTTTAAAAATTCACAGTAAATTTATGATTTTGCCAATTTCTATTTAATTTTTTTTTTTTTATATAAAAATAACATGACCAATATTCTGTACGTATTCCATAGATTCATTGAAATTAATTGTAAACTTATTTTTATTGGGAGTATTATGAAGTACATTTTTTCCTGGAGTTTGTTGTACAAAATGCTAACAAAAAGAAATTATAAGAGACCATAAATATTTTGTTTTATATTACATGTATAATCAGCCTTGATTATATCAAATGAATCCATCTAACACTTATTTATGAAAATTATAAACATTTGTATCTGGTATATATAACACACTGTTAAAAACAACAATGTGAAATAATTTGTATATATTCATAAAGAAAATGTAAAACAGGTATTAAGTCTTTCTCTATCGAAGAGAAAATATAAGATTTAATACTCTAGCTGGGAGTATTTAGTACAAGAATTATACAAAAAAAATTTTCATGAAATATTATGCTGATGTGTAAAGATAGATCACAAAAGTTTTACAATAAGGATCTGACAGGTATAACTACCCACTTTCTGCCATCATTGCCATTAGTGTATGTTAATAAAGTAAATGATGGTACAAAAGTCAACATGATCAATGTTTTAGAAATTACAAAAATCATATCTGACCTATGGAAATGTTCATCATTTTCCTCTAGATGATACAAAGCTTCTTCTGATTGGTCAACAGTCCCAGCTTCTCTTATCTGAGGTTCAAAACTAATGACCAGTTGTCTCAGATTCTGGACCAAATCTTCACCCTCCAAACCTTTCCACGACATTATCTAAATACTGTGTCTACTCTGGAAAAACAAATAATATATTTATTGAATAAGAGTTTCAATAATTTATATTGATCAATTTAAATGATAGAGCAGCAATATGAAAAATATGTGATATACCAAGAGAGGAAAGTCCTATTTTTTGTAAACAAATAATGTTGTCTAAAATTTTTCGTTTGTTTATGTAATTTATACGTGTTTCTCTCATTTCTCGTTTTTTTTTTATATAGATAAACCCCGTTGGTTTTCACGTTTGAATGGTTTTACACTAGTAATTTTGGGGCCCTTTATAGCTTCTTGTTCAGTGTGAGCCAAGGCTCCGTGTTGAAGGCCGTACATTGACCTATAATGGAATTTTTTTTTAAATTGTTATTTGGATGGAGAGTTGTCTCATTGGCACTCACACCACATCTTCCTTTATCTATGTAAGCACTGAATGGTAAAGATTGCTTCAATTTATCAGGGGGAAGTAAAGTTGAATATTGCATTTTATAAAGCATTGGGTGTAGTGGATTTAACAGTCTGGACAAAGGATGACTTTAACAATGCATGACATCATTCATATTTCTAAAACAGATATTAGATTCCTGCACCTTTCAAGTCGTGTAAATTTCTTGTCATGTGTAACATCATTTTGTGCCTTGAATATCTGAGCATATATTACATCGATAAATTTCTGGAAATGTTCAAGGGTAGGATTTATAGAATGTTATGATCAATGCACTATATTTTGTGTACCAAAAAGGTAGTGATCAGCCTTGGGAAATAGGGAAAAAAATTGTGAGTTGTCCATGGCGGTTTACAGAGTGGTCTTATAGACTACTTTCCTGTTCAATGTAGATATTTAGTCTCTTAATCTTATGACTTGTTGAATTAATAACTTAAATATTATATTTAGGTCACATTTATAACAATAGAAGACAAAAAACAAATTGGGGGTGTTTGGTAGTGAAAAGATACAATGTACGCAACTGACTCTCCTCATCAAAAAAAATAAAAATACATTTGTGTCTGTATTTTTATCTGTATTTTATTTTTCATTTACATGTTGTATTGTTAAATCAATCATCCTTAATCAGAACGATAGTTGTATGTGTGAGTGTATGCGAGTGGGAGAGAAAGGCTTTTATTTTTATGTTATGTGATTACATGCTTGTTATGATTGAGCCCTATGATTAGGAAATAAAATATCTTTATCTTTATCTAAAAGACCTCCTGACATGACTGATTAAATTGTTTTAGTTATATCAAGGACGTATAACAATATACGTCCTTGGTTATATATTCTACTTATGCTTCATAAGGAGGGGGATAATAATAATAATAATAAATTCTTTAATTAAAGAGGGTAAACTCAGTTAGTTACAATAAACTAATCTTCCCTAAGGCCCGATAGGACCTTTATCGGGACTACAGGATCAGGTGTTTTTAAGCTCAGAATGTCTGGATTGACCCTTTCAGGATTCAGTAATTCTCTTTTTGAATTTCAGGATGACAGGATTTTCAATTTATTAAAATTCAGGACCTCAGGATTTCATGTTTTTAAGGATCAGGACCCATCCTACCCCCTCTCATTATATATATTTAACAGTCATTTCCAAGGGGATAAGTCTCGGTCTTTTTATCAGTTAATGTGTATGTGGTCCCATTTTATGAACATGCATGCAAAGGGTAAACATGTGCTAAGGCATAACATGGTAGTCATGAGACAGCTAGTGATAGACTAATGAGAAGTTTGTCCCTGCTAATAAAATCCTAATACTACTTTCCAAGTGAGTGTACAAAGAAACAATCAGTTGATGTATATTAAAACAGTCTGATAAATATAAAATTGTCAATTTTAAATGGGAAATAAATATTGTTTACTATTTCCGCCATATTGAAAATGTTCCTAAACTTCTTTTCAAAGGACAGCGCTGATTGGTTAATAGCAAACTTTTGACCAATGAAAATTTATTTTATAGAAATTTGGTTGTCAATCAGCATCAGAGGATCTGATAGGGGAAATTATAACGTTATAATATGATTTTTATCAGAGTGTTAGATAAAAGTATAATATTTTACAATGTAACATTTTTGTATGATCATGTATGTTAATATTTATTGTACATGCAATAGGTCATAATTTGTAAAAACAACATAACAAAAAGTTAAATTATTAAAATATTTTTGGAGTGTAACCAATTCTTTAGATATGACGGGTAGCAGCTGACTAAAGTTCTCGTCAATTTATTTCCCTGAGAAACAATTTCCCCGGGAAACAAAGTAATTTTTAAAACCACCGGTAGCCGATGGAAATCCATACGCACAAAATAGTGCACCGTACTTCTAGTTTAGCAGACACTGTATACTGATTACATTACGTAACACAGATCACACATAATTAATTAATAATGTTTAAATTTTAAGAAAAGGAGTCATATTCATTTATCATAGATTGATTAATTATTTTTTAATGATTCTAGTAGATAGTAGGGGAAACATTGTTCATGTCAAACAAGTTTGCATTATGTCCGCCCATTCACTATTGATCACTGGTTTGACATTCTGTCCGTCAGGACAATTTTCCAAACAATTTATTGTTATGTATCAGTATGTATGGTCGGATTATGTGTCTGTGTGAAAGAGAGAGTTGTACCCCTTTTGCCAGTATGTTGTATTAATGTTTGTGACGTCATTTTTTGTCTGATTAAAATGTAGAAAATGAAAGCTGTGTCTTTTTATGTGTCCGTATGTTATCGTCTCCATCCATGCTACCAGAGCTATTCCCCTAGTCTGTAATATTATCCTCATGTTTGAATATATTTATTAGATATTTGGTATATACCATGAACATTTAATAATGCTATCAGGGGGGGGGTAATTTTTTGTGTTTCAAGTTCAAGTTAAAACATTTTTTTTGTGTTTCCAGAGGAAACATATTGTTATGTTTCCAGGGGAAACATATTGTTATGTTTCCAGGGGAAACATATTGTTATATTACGGATTACAAATGTGTCGAGGTTTCTGATTGGATAACAACACAGAGATGTCAGAATATATTCAGGGAACTGCCGGGGTATATACGACGTTTTTATCCCCAATTGGAACCTCAAAAACGTCATCATAACACCGGTTACTATGTGACGTAGTCATAAGCTATCAGACTGTCAGAGGCTCACAGAGGGAAAATAATGACGTGCTTCAATCAATAAAACATTTTTGATACAAAATCACGCAATTACACTTTAAATACTTTAATTTAATGTTAAAAGTGTTATTATAAATTATTTATACATACACGATAAAATTATGTTCACAGCAAATTAAAAAATCCTTCACATATGCCGAACATATCAGGTTGGGTTTTTCAATATATATGTGTTTTCAACAAATACCTGCACTGGAAAATAACATTAAGTCAGGGGTAATTCGTAATATATGTGTAATTCAGGTCTCAGAAAGGGTATATACTGTGACATTCCCGGCTTA
Source organism: Mytilus edulis (assembly GCA_019925275.1). Taxonomy (NCBI): domain Eukaryota; kingdom Metazoa; phylum Mollusca; class Bivalvia; order Mytilida; family Mytilidae; genus Mytilus; species Mytilus edulis. Next base: position 17,235,531 of record CM034352.1, on the reverse strand, counting down.
GGGCTTATATCCACTTCGCCTTCGGCTCAGGGGATATAAACTCTAAGCCGGGAATGTCACAGTATATACCCTGTCTGAGACCTGAATAACATATAATGTTTCCAGGTTTGTCTAAAAATTTGTTAACTACTTGTCAATCTTCCCCCTTCCTAGTATGGGTTTATCTTAGAAAATTTTCATGTTTCCAAGGAACACATTTCATTCTTTTTTATGTGTTTGCAGGGGGAACACAGATTTTTTTTTGTGTTTCCAGAGTTGTCTAGTAATTATTTTTTAACTACTTGTTAATTTATAATGATGTCGCCTAGTATTGGTTTCTCTGCTCCTGAAAGATTTCATTTTCGTGTTTTTAAGGGAAACATTTTTTGTTTGTGTTTCCAGGGTAAATTTTATTTTGTGGTCCAGCGGAAACATTTTTTTTGTGTTTTCAGGGGAAACATTTTTCTTTATGTTTCCAGGGGAAACATTTTTTTTTATGTTTCCAGGCGAAATTTTTTTTTTGTGTTTCCAAGGGAAACATTTTTGTTTGTGTTCCAGGGGGAACATTTTTTTTGGGGTGTTTCCAGGGGAAACTTTTTATTTTGTGTTTCCAGGCAAAACATTTTTTTTGTGTTTCCAAGGGAAACATTTTTTTTTTGTGTGTCCAGGCGAAACATTTTTTTTGTGTTTCCAAGGGAAACATTTTTGTTTGTGTTCCAGGGGGAACATTTTTTTTGGGGTGTTTCCAGGGGAAACTTTTTTTTTGTGTTTCCAGGGGAAACATTTTTTTGTGGTGTTTCTAGACGAAACATTTTTTTTCCAGGGGAAACATTTTTGTTTGTGTTCCAGGGGAAACTTTTTTTTTGTGTTTCCAAGAGAAACATTTTATTTGTTTCCAGCGTTGTTTAGTAATTATTGTTTAACTACATGTTAATTTAAAAAATGGTAGTAAAATAATGTTGATATTACTTTTATTATTATTAAAAAAATCTAAGAAATTACTAAAATACACAAGAAAGCATTAAAACAAATAATTGTTGACAACCGAAGCGCTATCCAAAAAGCATACCACTCAACGGATAAAACACAAATCAGCTTTGGTTTAGCACCGTTAGTTTAAAAATTCCTTTTGAAACTTTAAAAATATGCTTCCCCTGTAAGAGAAACCAATACTTGGCCTCAGAATTATAAATTAACATGTAGTTAAACAATAATTACTAAACAACGCTGGAAACAAATAAAATGTTTCCCTTGGAAACACAAAAAAAGTTTCCCCTGGAAACAACAAAACAAAATGTTTCCCTTGGAAACACACAAAAAAAATGCTTCTCCTGGAAGAACCAAAAATAATAAGAATTGAATGTCCCTTGGAAACATGAAATGAAATCTTTCATAAGTAGTTAAAAAATTATTACTAGACAAAAATAGAAACATTAAAAAAATGTTTCCCCTGGAAGCACAAAGAAAAAGTTTCCCCTGGAAACACAAAAAAAAAGTTTCCCCTGGAAACACAAAAAAAAAATGTTTCCCCTGGAAACACAAAATAAAGTTTCCCCTGTAAACACCAACAAAAAATGTTTCCCCTGGAAACACAAAATAAAATGTTCCTCCTGGAAACACGAAAAATAGATACTAGAATCATTAAGAAAATAATTAATCAATCTATGAAAAATGAATATGACCCCTTTTCTTAAAATTTAAACATTATTAATAAATTATCTGCGAAAATAGAAGTACGGTGCACTATTTTGTGCGTATGGTTTTCCATCGGCTACCGGTGGTTTTAAAAATTACTTTGTTTCCCGGGGAAATTGTTTCTCAGGGAAATAAATTGACGAGAACTTTAGTCAGCTGCGATAAATTACGTGCTTTTGACATAAGTACTTGGGATAGAACAATATTTTAGTCCCCCCCCCCCTTTTTTCTAAAATCGGATATTTTTTTGTTTTTCGTTAATTTCAATTTTTACAACATAAATATACTAAAAATAACTTGTATTTTCTATTTACTATCAATTCCAAGTTTACTATCCACAGCAATCACAGATATATAGAGAGCTCCAAATAACAGATTTTGAAAAAAAGGGGGAGGGCAAGAATAAAATGTCCTGCCTCCAAGTATCTATGGCTTTTGATGTGGTCATTCTATTTCGGTTGATAATTTTGAATTTCCAACTTTCAACACTATAGCTACACTTCCACAAAATCTTATCGAACACCAATTTACCTCTCTAATATTAAATGCATGGTCGTTGAAAAAAGACTTCTTTTAAAATCTAAGAATACAACTCAAGTGTTATTTCCTATTTCCATGTTAACTAACAACCATTCAACGATTTTTGTGATAGCCGAGTGATAAGTTTGACGGTATTATAACCCAGTATGATGCCTTTCTTTTTTTTTTTCTTTTTTTTTTGAGAATATGAATAAAATTTAAATATTTTCCATAGAACCAATTAATGAAGAACAGATATATAAGTCTGAAGTTAATCGTATCAACCCACAATCTAATCTTGGAACGTCATTGACGTTCATTATTACGTCTCATTCTCTTGCCTTAGTTACGTTGGAGAAGTTGCTGCAGATAGTCATATCTTCCTAGATAGAACAGACGTACAAAAGTTCCGAGCGAGAGAAAAAAACACCAAAAAACAGCAATTTCGACCATTTGTGATAGAAACCTTTACATGTAAGTTATAATTAGTTTCGTGATAATGGTCTTGATATAGATTTTTTAAGAGTTAAGTTAAGGAGAATTTCCATGCTGATAAGCCTTTACTTACCGAGTTTCTTTGTTTGAATACATGTTTCAAACCTAAAATTAATTGTCGTTCATAACGATGTTTCTTCAAGTCCGTCAGCATACCCCATCTTCTTAATAGTTTTAATTTACCACAAAATCAACGAAACTGAATGTTATTGAACATATTGAGTGAGAATCGAAAGGATTCAGGAATACTGTTTGTACGTTTCGTTTGGTATGAAACAATGTAGACATTTTATCTGCAAACCGACTTTCGGGCCTGGACATTTTTGGGGGCTTTTATAGCTGACTATGCGGTATGAGCTATGTTCATTGTTCATACGACCACCAGTAGCTTTCTGAGCAATTTTGGTCTCTTGTGGAGATCTAGAGTTGTCTCATTGGCAATAATAACGCATCTTCTTTTTTATATTGATTTACAAGATAAGAACATTGTTCATCATCTAAATCGTTTTGTCTTCTCCATAAATGAGTTCTACAAAAAGGGTAAATTTATATAGTTAGGTGAATATTTTAAGAGAACACAGAGTTTTATACTGTTGATATTATCATCGCTGTTTGTGGACTAACCAACCGATGACAGTTAGAAATAGCATTTTATCTTTGATTGGTATTTGTCTTATTGTGCTGTTGGTATATAAAAATGTATAGAACAGTAGAAATGTAACTGTTGTCGCGATTAAGTTCGTTGCTTGTCTTTAGATTGTAACACAGTGATGACTGCTGTAACCATATTTTGACTATTTTACCGATTGTCTGTTTTGTTGACGCATCGTCGTAAAAATAACGGAATTTGACGCGACTGTCATAAACGTGAGAGGTTTAGCGCTATAAAACCAGGTTCAATCCACCATTTTCTACATTTGAAAATGCCTGTACGAAGTCAGGAATATGACAGTTGTTGTCCATTCGTTTGATGTGTATTATCCTTTGATTTTGTCATTTGATTAGGGACTTTCCGTTTTGAATTTTGCTCGGAGTTCAGTATTTTTGTGATTTTACTTTTTGCTTCTGTAACCATACTGAATAATATTTATAGTCTTAATTGTACACCAAATTTTATTTGAATGTATCTAGACTAGCTTCGTAATATAAAAGACACTACATGTACAACAAATCATATTCCAATAATAGAACATGAGTTTGTCCTTCCCATATAACTACTGCAAAAGTGTATTAATGATAACTTGGGTAAGTTGTTGTGCCACGTACATTCCCTCATCAATGCTTTGTCTAGAAGCATTACATATTGGATTTAATTGGAGTGCTACTTCTATATTTTTTTTTATCTAACTTGCGGAAGACATTTTGCTGCACACGAACTAAAACAGCCATATGTAAACAGTAAAGAAAAGCAAGAAAAACACGTACATGATGAATTAATTATTATTTTTCAGAATTTTTGACCTTATGAACATGATTACTGGATACCAAACTAATTATTCAGAAAAGTTACTAGGAGTAGTAGTTTCATGCCAACAGTTCATTTCAGAGCACATAACTCAATATCTCACCAGTTTCACAGAGGTTACCATTTCAACACAGCAGAATATAGCTGAGAACACTAGGAACTATTTTGACGTCTTATCAGACACTTATATCAAACCCAATGATTATCCATTGGACCAGGCAAAGATTTACTACAATTCAGCCATTGACTACAACAATCAGACCACAAACTTGATGAATCATTATATAGATGATCTAGTTCATCCAATGTTACAGACAACAGATATCACAACATATACGTACAACAACTTAGTCCTACCAGCTGTAGAGAACACATCAAATTGTATACTCGCCTTTATTTCCTTGTCGGAAAATGTAAGCAAACCTCTTCAATAATTATCTTACCTTATGTGTTTTATGTTTTTGAAATGATCCATTCTATCCTATTAACATACTAGCCTCCATCATGCAATGGTCGACTGATATTTATGTTCACAGACTCACCTGTTTAACTTATGTTTTGTCATCATTGTTTTGATTTTATTTAATTGACACTAGTTCGCTTTTAACATATTTTTATTTCTTTGTAACTAGTGTTATTTGAATTCATTAGTACACAGTCTCTTATAAAACAGGGGTGACAGATACCAAAGGGACAGTCAAACTCATAGATCGAAAATAAACTGACAACGCCATGGCTAAAAAGGAAAAAGACAAACAGACAAGTTATAGTACACAAGACACAAGATAGAAAACTAAAGACTTAGCAACACGAACTTCTTATCGTTTGTTTGCTCTATTCCTATTACTAAACTTCTTTCTTTCTCTCTTTTACCTTCTGTTCACTGCCTTCTGTCTCATTGCTTTCCTGTATACAGTACCTGGCTTACTTCAGTAAACTACAGTTAATCTGTACTCTGCTTATCTTCTTTCTATTCTTTGGGGTGCGATGGAACGTCCTGCTAACAAGAAACATGAAACAAGGTGTTGTAATAAAATTATTATATCTCTTTATGTACTTGCTGTAATATAAAGCACGCTTCCAAGTGTCAATTGATGCGGTACTCTTTTATGCGCAAGTGATCAATATGATATTATACATCATTTGTTTTTTTCAAATACAGTCATTTATTGCACAATTATATGATTAAACCAAAGAGTTCATACATAAGGCACACTATATGCAGATATATGACATTTTTTCAATGAAACCGTTTTTACATGTATTTCTGGATTGACTTTTCTATACGTTCGCTGATTCGAAACAAAAATAGCGCATATCCAATCAACTATAAGTCCCATCCCACAAGTCAACACCATTTACTGAGGTAATTTTCGTTGAGTAGTAACCGTTAATTCAAGGTGGGTTTTTTATTAATTTTTTTATAAGGAATGAAATTATTAACAATTTTGAAACCATGCTGTTTCTAAAATCAAGTATCACTCCGACTTGATGAAATACAATGATTTATCAACCCGAGAGGTATGACATAATTACATAGGCCGACGGTTGAGGTTGAATGTCATATCTCTGAGGCTGATAAAAAAAAAAATTCACTCAGTTTGATTTTTTTGCCATTCTCCGTTTTTTAAAAACACAAAAAAAAAACGTGTTCTTACATCGTGAAGCCTCTTGACCTGGCAAAACTAGGTATTCTTAATGTTATCATATTTTAATATATCAATCAAATATGACTCTGCCACATTAAGAAACATTTTTTTCTTCTTCAGATATAAACGTTTATCGACGCGTTATGAATAAATCATTGTGGCAAAATGATAAGTTATTAATCGAGGTTGAAGGTAAGTGTAAAGCATAAACACGGTAGCTAGTATTGTTTTCATCTCTTTTGTTGATTCAGCAAATTTTGAACCACGAGAGTAATTTATTAGTAGTTTCGTCGGTATTCAATTTTATTGAACATTTTATTTATTTTTTTATATCACTTTTCTTTTTTTGAAAGTTAATATTTTAACTTGTTCGGGATACTTTTCTTTTTTTGAAAGTTAATATTTTAACTTGTTCGGGATACTTTTGTCTTTTTTCTTACAGTGTTGGATGTAAACTGATCATTGAATCGTTACATTTGTATTAGAAATTATTGTTTCGATATTTTAAAGCAATACAAGCAAAACACTTAAAATGTTCCTTTTTTCTCTCCATAATTTGAGTTAAAAAAAAATAGATTTTGACATACGTTATAAATTATTTAAGAGCTCTGCAGCCGCCTCAAAAGGAATAAAGAAAAAAGAATTCCCAAAACAGTTTCTCGTATTGAGAAATTGTACAAATTGATGGACAAGAGTTACGATAATAGAACTCGACTTCTTGACGAGCTGAACTATTGGAGTCCAGTAATCATGTCCCAAGAAACGAAGTTGAGGATGGCAAACAAGGCTATGGAAATCAATGACGAAAACAGCAGTGTTCAAGAAATTAGGAATCTTGGAAGCCATGTTGGTATGTAAATAGTAATTTCTTCCAAATACTGCCAACATTCAACATGATGAATATTCTGTTGATACATAAAATAGAGAAGGAAATGGGGAATGTGTCAAAGCGACAACAATCCGACCATAGAGCAGACAACAGTCGAAGGCCACCAATGGGTCTTCAATGTAGCGAGAATTCCCGCACCCGTAGGTGTCCTTCAGCTGGCCCCTAAAAATATGTATACTAGTACAGTGATAATGGACTTCATATTAAACTCCGAATTATACACAAGAAACTAAAATTAAAAATCATACAAGACTAACAAAGGCCAGAGGCTCCTGACTTGGGACAGGCGCAAAATTGCGGCGGCGGGGTTAAACATGTTTATGAGATCTCAACCCTCCCCCTATATGTAGAAAAGTAAACGCACAACAATACGCACATTAAAATTCAGTTCAAGAGAAGTCCGAGTCCGATGTCAAAGGATGTAACAAAAGAAAATAAATAAAATGACAATAATACATAAATAACAACAGACTGCTAGCAGTTAACTGACATGCCAGCTCCAGACCTCAATTAAACTTATTAAAATATTATGTCTTCATCATATGAATATCAGGCACAATCCCTCCCGTTAGGGTTTTAGTATCATACTATCATAAAATAATAAAAACATAACCCGTGTCATGCCAATAACTGTTTTTTTTTTAAATAAATGTGTTTAGTTACAGTTTAGATATATAGGAAATGTGTTTTCACAAAAAATACAACAATTCAGCAATAATTGACATTGACCATGTTGATATAAAAAAAGAAGATGTGGTATGATTGCCAATGAGACAACTCTCCACAAGAGAACAAAATGACACAGAAATGAGCCTTCTATAAGAAAGGCATATTTGTCCTAATCATTTGTAAAAGAGGAAGAAGATACAAAAAAGTGGGATCAAAACTGAAGTCGAAGACAGACACTGACGACACTACAGAAAACTACACAGGAAAATTTCTTTAAGCATCAAGAACCGCATCGCAAAACAATGACGAAGTTAGCCGTTCATAATGTTACAACGTGTTATGAAAATACTTTTGAATAATAAGATAGACATTGTGGCTATAATTCTACTGGTTGATAAGAAGCTTCTTTTGTCAGAAATACAAAGCACAAGTAGTCAACCATTACATCATATACATTGTATAGCAAATATTATCTCTCCCTGAACATGTTTGTCATATCGGAGTCTTTATCAATGGTCGGGTTGTTGTCTCTTTGACACATTCCCCATTTCCATTCTTAATTTTACTCATAATTGAGGGCGCCCATGTCAAACAAGCTAATCATTCTGGTTTTTTTTTAATTTTACATAAATTTGATAATTGAACTCTTTTAAAGATGTTTTATTGTATTGCATTGTATTGTAGTGCATTATGTTGTATTTAATAGTACCATTGTTTGTTTGTATTGCTTAACCCTTATGGTGTAATTTTGCAATAAAGATTATGTAATACAACCAAATTTTACAGTTTACATGGTATTTTATAGAAAATAAATTAGATTTATCCTCTTTCGGGGAAACGAACATCAACAATAAGTAAAACGAAAATATCATGTAGACATAATGATGGAGGTATGTAAATAAGGGCAACAGTAGTATACCTCTATTCGAAACTCATAAATCGATAGAAAAAAACAAATCCGGATTACAAACTAAAACTGAGGGAAACGCATTAAATATAAGAGGAGAACAACGACACAACATTAAAATGTAACACACACAGAAACGAGAATAACAAATATAACATCAAAACTAAATACATGAATTTGGGGTAGAAAAGTACCGTGACACGTCTTATAGTAATGTGAATTCACACTCAAATATAAGAGGAAACAAACGACACAACAGAAACACAACGTAAAATGTAACACACACAGAAACGAACTATACTAATAATATAACAATGGCCATATTCCTGACTTAGTACAAACATTTTTTTTAACTATAGATCATCTTACGTTAGAGGTATGTTCAATTTATACAAGCTGATAATAATTTTATTTTTTTCAGATCTGGATTTAATTCGAATAAAATATAAACTAGACGAGATGACAGTAGGGGTAAAAAGAGAAATGAGTATCACCGCCAGCCTGTACGATGAATAAGGTACCTTCCACTCTCAAGCAATCATAATATATATATTCATTTCTTAATTTGGCGTATAAATATTCGCATTCGCTTATATCCGCAGTAATTCGGTTTTCACACATATATATCTGGATTTCGCGCCTTTTCTCTTGTCGAGAAAAATTTACTGATCAGATCGACACGTATACTGACCTTGGTAATATGAGTGAACCTGAACCGGAATCGCCTATAAGAATTCAACGCAGTGAAGAACGTGAAGGGTCTACTCGATTTTCACCTGAGGATGCCTTATCGCTGTTTACCCAGAGCCTTGATTTGACATTGAGAAAGCACAAAGAAGAGTTATTCAAGGAGATTGACACGCGAATTGGTGCTAAAGAAGTTGAAAGTGTTCCTCCGGTAAAACAGATTCCTAAATTCAGGTACGACGGTAATGAAAAGCAATTTAGTTTTAACGGAGAACGTTTAACAGAACTTGAAAAGACCCTCAAATTCATAGAGAAAGATTCCCCGGTTTTAGCCATTCAGTACCTAGAAAAGAGCATAAAGGCCCTAAAGGAAAGAAATAAGCTTCTTCGAATAGCCGACAAGTACGGGTGGGACGTAGTGGACGAATATATAGACGACCCTATTACAGAGGGGACCGACGACGCAACAAAGTTAAGACAAGCCGACTATCGGGCCAAAGCTAAGAGACGTAACAAAGTAAGCACCCGTCCTGCTCCTTATATTCCAGAACCAGAGAGTCTCCTAGTTCCTCAAGATGAGCCTTTTCGTAAAACTTCATCAGCATCTACAAGAGAAGTATCTAGAAACTACAAATACCCGGCTGCCCAAGGATCACAAACCCGCACAGGACCTCGTAACGGTATCTACAACCAGAATGAGTACTTCACCAGTTCACAACCAACAGACAGGTGTTACTACTGCAATGGAGAGGGTCACTGGGCCTATCATTGCCCAAAGAGACGGAGGTTCCAACCAGCCGAGATCAGTGGCTCTTCAGGAGCAAAGTGATGAAACAGTTAAGTACAATTTATCTCCTTTTATAAGTCACGATCAAGATTTTGAATTTGAGTGCTCCTCAGCCAGCTCTTTTAGAGTAGATAATTTACGGAGAAATTTAGATTTTTGGAAATATACTTTAAATGCTAATAATTTTGTTCTTAATGTTGTCGAATTTGGATACCTTATACCTTTTTACAAATTGCCACCGTCAGCTTTTTTAAAGAACAACAGTTCAGCCGTAAAACACACATCTTTTGTTGAGTCATCAATTATAGAATTATTGTCAACAGGTGTGATTCGTGAGGTGAAAGATCACATTCCTTTTATCGTTAATCCGTTATCGGTGTCAGTTAACGGCTCAGGTAAAAAGAGATTGATTTTGGACTTGAGGCACGTTAATAAGTTTAACGAAAAAAGAAAATTCAAATACGAAGGTGTTACTGAGGCTTTGCAATTTGTATCAAATCCAGGATTTCTGATAAAATTTGATTTAAAGAGTGGTTATCATCACATTAATATACACGAAGATCATCAAAAGTTTTTAGGTTTTTGTTGGATTTTCCCAACTGGCCCCCGTTATTTCGTTTTTAGATGTTTACCGTTTGGTTTGTCTACAGCTGGTCACGTGTTTTCTAAAGTGTTGAGGCCACTAGTTAAGCACTGGAGATCACAAGGTTATCGTATGATCATATATTTAGATGACGGTTGGGGGATTGAGTCCTCTTTTGAGGATTGTGTGAAGCTTTCTAAGGTCGTAAAGCATGATTTATTGTCAGCAGGTTTTTTCCTGAATCATGAAAAAAGTATTTGGGACCCCACAAAAGTTTTAACTTGGCTTGGGTTCCGTTGGCATTTGGACACTTTTAATTTAGAGTTACCTGAAGATAAGATTGAGCGTTTTAAATCTACTATAGACGATATTTTTAGCAATATCAATAATATAGCTGCTAGACAATTAGCACGAGTTACTGGCAAGATTATTTCATTTATTCCCAGTTTTGGAAACATTTGCAGAATAATGTCTAGGAATATGCTCATTCTTATCGCCGCTAGCGATTATTGGGATTTTCACATTCAGTTAACCGACGAAGCTATTTTTGAATTAAACTTTTGGAAGAATAACTGCACATCACTTCCCAGGAAATCTCTCTTACCCGTTTCATTTTTGCCAGATAGAATTGTCTTTACTGATGCAAGTGGTTTCGCTTGTGCGGGGTTTGCTGTTGAAACGTCAAATAAAATTGTACATAAAATGTGGACTCCCGACGAGGCAAAGAAAAGCTCTACATTCAGAGAACTTTCAGCAGTATTTATAACCCTATTTTCCTTATTGCCCGATTTTCAAAATCGTTTGGTGAAAATTTATACGGACAATCAAAATGTAGTTAAAATTGTGCAGGCTGGGAGCATGAGATCAGAATTACAAGACATCGCTTTGAAAATTTTTAATCTATGTATTCGTAATTGCATATCCCTTGAAGTAGAATGGGTTCCCCGTGAGCTTAACACTACTGCAGATTTTTACAGTAAACTATTTGACTTTAATGACTGGTATGTGAATGATGTGTATTTCAAGTATTTTAATTCTTTATGGGGTCCGTTCGATTGGGATGTTTTTGCCGACTATAACAATCACAAATTACCGATTTTCTTTTCGGCGTATTGGTGTCCAGATACTAGTGGTGTTGATGCTTTCGGGTTTTCGTGGAATACTTATAACTGTTGGTTAGTTCCCCCTGTTCACCTTGTTGGTAGAGCATTAAATCATATGTTAATTTGTAAAGGAAAGGGTACTATCGTTGTTCCGAAATGGACCTCGTCATGTTTTTGGCCTTTATTGTGGTCATCATCGAACAACCAATACAAATCTTTTGTAAAGGATTTTGTAGAGTACGTTAAACCATCTGGATTTTTTTGCCAAGGTTCGGATAAAAATAGCATTTTCATTCATTCTCCATTAACTTTCAACGTTCTTGTTTTAAAGATTGATTGTAGTTAAATCCGTAAGTATATCACTCAATATCCATTTAAATATTTATTTATTTTTTATTAGTTTTATTTGTATTTTTTGTCGGGTGTTATACTAGTAGTTTCAGACCAATCCTGTTTTGGCATAGTAGTATTTAAAAATTATTTTGCGACACGCATTTGTTGAGCATACTTAAAATTGGAGTTATGCATTAAATACGCATTTTATAAGATATGGAATCGTTTATACCGTCGTTTGCACTTACAAAAGTTCCGTTTGGGCATAACTTAGGTTCATTTATTATATTTTATTCTATGTCAGAGATAAGTCCCGATTGGGCTCTCTCGTGTGCTTATATGAGTCCCGTCTTGGGCATTATATTGATTTATTCTTTATTTGTTCTTTAATGGAGAGATAAGTCCCGTTTGGGCCCTCTATCACATTAACATAAGTCCCGTTTGGGCCCTCTATCACATTAACATAAGTCCCGTTTGGGCATTGTATTGTTTTATTTTGGAGAGATAAGTCCCGATTGGGCATCTAGCACGTATACATCAAAGTCTCGTTTGAGCATTATTCTGTTTTATTGTGTTCGAGATAAGTCCAGCTTGGGCCTCTAGTATGCATGAGTTATGTCCCCTTCGGACGTCAAGATATTTTATCATGCATTGTTGAATTTTACAAAGGAGATAATTTCATTTTGGTACTCTCAAAATGCCATTTAATTTAATGATTTTCTAATTCATATTAATACATTTAACCCGTTAATTGTATACTTGTAAATCAAATTGAGAGTATTTTGAATAAATTCTTTTACATATAGTGCTTCGCTATATGATTTTTTAAATCAAATTAATTTCATTAAAAATTTATTTTTCAGTTTAGATTCAAACATTCACATTGGGAATCCTTAAGGCATTTTTCTAATCCTGACTTGAAAGCTCTAACAGTTTCTTTGTGTTCAGTAGTAACTGCTTCAAAAAGCGAAAATACTTTGAAGAAATATAAAGGATATTTCAAAAGATTCAAATACTGGTGCTTAAAGTACAATCTACCGTTTTTGCCTACCACTGTGTGTACAGTTGCTCTTTATCTTAACTATTTGATACAATCTGGAGTTTCCACTGCCGTTTTAAACGCAGCATACTATTCAATTAAGTGGGAACATGATCTGAATTTATATGACAGTATATTAAATGACAAATTACTAGACATGGTATTAGAAGGTGGTATAAGATTGTTATCTAAACCTTTGAAAAGGAAAGAACCCATCACCCCTACGATTTTGAAGAGTATTATTGCAAAATTCGACAAAAATGACAATCTGCCAGGGTTGAGAATCTGTGCTATGATGTTGTTAGGGTTTTCCGGGTTTTTAAGATACGATGAGTTAGCACACATCCGATCTTCTGATTTAACGTTCAACGATTCTCATCTACAAATAAACATTCAAAAAAGTAAGACTGATAGATATCGACAGGGTAACACTATTTTGATTTCTAGAACTGGTACAGACCTTTGTCCAGTTGCTATGCTACAGAAATATTTTCGCGTTGCAAGTTTGCCAGTTGGGAGTGAAGATTACATCTTCAGAGCTCTTTCATACTTCAAATCTATTGATAAGCATAAACTAGCTTGCACGAATAGGCCGCTTTCTTACACTCGAACTAGGGAAATTATTTTAAACGCGATTTCTGAAATAGGCCTGAATAGTTCTTTATTTGGCTTACATAGTCTAAGGAGCGGGGGCGTTACAGCAGCTGCTAGTAATTCTGTTCCCGACAGGCTTTTGAAAGCTCACGGTAGATGGAAGACAGACAAGGCTAAAGATGGCTACATAAAAGAAAAGTTAGAAAATAGACTTAAAATTTCTCAAAATTTGGGATTATAATTATGTGATTAGAACATCCTTCCTTCCTTTGTTTTTGTCGAAACTGATCAGTACAATTTCTCATCCCAAATTGCTTTTTGTTTTATTTATATATAATTAAGACAATTTTTATGTTCGTATGAGTACAGCGAAGAAGAACATAAATTCATTTCTTAATTTGGCGTATAAATATTCGCATTCGCTTATATCCGCAGTAATTCGGTTTTCACACATATATATCTGGATTTCGCGCCTTTTCTCTTGTCGAGAAAAATTTACTGATCAGATCGACACGTATATTTTGCATTGATGATATGTAATTGCAGTTATTTCTGTTTCTGATGTAACATTTTTATACTTGTAGATTTCCTACCATTATTCGGAGATCCAGAGACCACGACTTACATGACCAGAGTTGTCACAATTTATTTCTATTATATATTAAACTGATCAGTACAATTTCTCATCCCAAATTGCTTTTTGTTTTATTTATATATAATTAAGACAATTTTTATGTTCGTATGAGTACAGCGAAGAAGAACATAATATATAAGATTACACTTCCACTTGTCGTATCACTCTCTCTATATTTTTTTATATTGTTTAGTCTAAAATAAAGCTCATTCTTGTTAATACAAACCATACTATGAAACATATTTGATTCACCCTGTTTATATCCAATCACTGGCCTTGTTTTATTTCCACTGGACTATTGTCGTATCGATGTTAGGTGTTTATATCTCACATCTAGTCTATTTCAATTTTAACAAACTCAATTCCAATCACTGCAGGCAAAATAATATAATGTTGGTACAAAATCAGAACCTAACATATTAAAGATAAAATTACACAAAAAACCGACTGTAAATATGTGCTCTTAGAATGATAAATATCCAAAGGCAAGCATTTTTAGGTTTGGATAGTTGGATTTATTCAAATTATAAACAAGGGCAGTACTACCGCATACTGAAAAATTACATATGAACAAAATACCTTTCATGTTTCATGTTATGTTATTTATAGAATTCAATTTTATCTTTATCAGATGCATCACCAGCGAAGAAGACATGTGCTTGATAACTATGTAAATAATAAATTATGATGCCAAATCAAGTCATTGTTATCTTATTAGTTTTTGTTTACTAGAATATTCTTTCTTTGGGAACTTTTTTAGGGGAAATCATGAACTCTGAACAGTTAACATAAAGATTGGACAGATACGATTTTTTTTATGTACAAGTACCGCAAATCTAAAAATCAAAAGAAATTCCGGATACATAATGAGTAACTTAAAATGGAAATCTCGACAAGCAAGAACAAATGGAATAAATAACATGTATAGTGAAAGATACCAGTGGTAAACCTTTAAAATACAGTAATCACATCATACACAGGGAATTTGTTCACATTAAAACAGTCGCAAAGATACCAAGATGGAAATTTTTTTTAGAACTATACATAATAGTAATCAGAATATATTATAGGACAAAACAAATACAAAATATATCTTGTTTTTTTTTTAATATCTATATGTGTACATTTGACTATAGCACCCACTAAATTATTTACAGCAATATTTCATAGTTCTAATCAAATACAGTAATTAATATTTCACATTAGGCAGTAGCTTAAAAATAGTATATTTCATATGAATAGAAGCAATGCGTACATAAAATAAATGTCACAAATAGACTAAAAGGACATACATCATAAGAGTTATTCATTTTAAATTGTTACTCTATCAAATCATATATACAAGAACAAAATTCCTTTTATAGTAAATTTTTAAAAGTTTTACGCATGGCTGTATAAACAACATAACAAACATAAAACATCCTGTATTAATAAAGTGTATCTATTTATATTCTATTACACATTTGTATAGCTTAATCCATAATTGGAAACAAATGGAAAATTTTGGTCATCAATTCTTTAAGTCCATTTTCGATTTGACCTTTAAATTTTTTTTTATTCGAGCTAAGCTTATGAGCCGTTTGTAGACAACACGCGCGTCAGTCGTGCAAATTGTAAGCTTAGTATCTTTGATTATATAAAATAGCGATCATTATAATTAAAATATGTAGTAAATACTGAAGACCAAGCATAATTCATTTATCGTTTTTAATTTTCTTGTCTCACTTAAAATTTAAAAAAAACCAAAACAATTCCATTATGATGACAAAGTCGAAGAAATTGTCTTTGAAAATACACGAATGGAAAGAATCTTCATAAAAAAGCATTAATTTGTATTAATTCTCGCAAATAAATCATATATGAATTGGTTTCTTCAATTCCATGATCAAAATGTATATACTTGAGTTTGAAAAAGCAATTAAATTAATCAAATGTATACTAAAAATCCTTCAATAATTTAAGTTTCTGAAACTGTTGTTATTGCATGTAGCTGGTATTTTTTTTTCTTGAAACGTGTGACTTTAGTAAGTATGTTAGTTTCGTAGGGTTGTATTTCTTTATGACACTTTCAAACTAAAAAAGTTACCAGAATCATTGAACTTAAAATGAATGGAAGTTTAAACATTTTAAATTTCTTGATTCATTTTCCAATAAGAAATTCTATATACTAATTTGTCTACTTAAACATATTATATACAAAATCATTTTTTTTTTTTAATTATCCATATGAGAAAGGAATATCAAACATCATTTCATCACTGACTTTACGGACATTTATTTTCTATTCCTCAAATGCCAATACAATCCTCATATTTGTTGAGTTTTTCTCACATAAAAGCAACTGGACAATAGAGAGGACTCAGGATCTCTGTCAAAGTAGCACAGTTTACCTTCCTTGTTATCATAATAAGTCCAGTCATCAACCACCTTCAACTTATCAACAAAGTGAACATCTTTGTAAAGTCGGACAAGCTTCAACTCATATCTACAATATCAAAGTAAAGAAAATCAGCAGTCTGTAATTTACCAGAAATCCGTTACATAAAACCAGGTTAAAACAACCTTTTTTTAAAATGTCCTGTACCAAGTCATGAACATGGTAGTTGTTATCCGATAATCCGTTTCTATGTATGTTGGCCTTTGTTTCGATAGCAGTCCATTGTTTATGTTATCCCGTTATTTTCCTCTGAGGTGTTTCCCTCGGATTTGGTTTGTAACAAGGATTTGTTATCGCTTAATCCATTTACTTTTGAACAGTGATATACTACTGTTGCCTTAATCACGGCGAACATGAACTTCTAATTTTAAGTTAAGCATATGCATGATCAAAAGTAATATAAGAAAAAACGAACTCAAATGAAAATTAAAATGGAACGACCCTAAAACAAATAATGGAAAACAACTGTTAATGCATGCCTGACTTTGTACAAGCATTTCCTTATGTAGAAAATAGTGAATTAAACCTGGTTGTATAGCTTGCTAAACCTCTCACTTGTATGACAGTCGCATAAAATTGAAAAGAATGTATGAACAAAACAAACTCCCACAATACATGTTTATAAGAACACAACAGAAATTTAATATATTTAGATAAAACGTTTTCCTTTTAAGTAAGCTTCCTATAGGAAATTAAAATGCTCATTGGGTACAAATAAAAAAATAAACTTCCGTTTTTGAGGAAATGATTTGTGGTTATTTACAATAACGAGGAACGGCAGTAAACTGTTTTAAGCATAGCAGATTGTACATTGAGAACCTTGCCGAGAACCGCTGAAATTAAATAGTACTAGAATGAAGCCAATAAGAAATGTTACATCTCTATGGAAAGGATTACATATTCGACATCTAGCCGAAATAACATTGTTAGACAATACACCAAACCCACGACAGTAGTAAGTAATACACATATAATTCCTTGACTTGTATCTGTATTAATAATATTTAGTTATTACCAATGTTTTACCATATCTCTAACCAGGTACACCAATGGTAAAACCCTTTTGAAATATTTTTTTTCACGGGTTTGTTAATTTGTAATGACAACAATACAGTAGCTACATAATCACAAAACAAAAACGTATACGTGTTACATTTTCCTAGCAGGCCATTGCTATTGATTTGTCGAAATGTTATAATGTATGTTCAATATGAAATGCAAAAAACAGCCAAATTATATTGATATTACTTTATTTTGGCGATTATTCTGGAAAGAAAAAAAATATCAGACGTGAGGTGAACTTTAAAGTCGTCTGTCCATTAGAGATGAAACTTACTTATGTTCGTTGAACTGAACAGTTTCTGGTAGATCCTCACTAGAGTATGTTTCTGTCAAAAGTCTTAAGTGATAAAGGTTAATAGGAAGAAAATACGGAGGGTCTTTAATTCGTCGAACCCTAGATCCCCGACACTCTTTGCCATTCCTGTGAAATAGTAAGTTAATACAAAAAATTATCCATTGAATACAATTTTATTAGTGATTTCTCTATCTACGTTTTTCTGCTTTATTGAACCCATTTAGAACTGAATTAAAAATGAAATAGTGTTGTCCAATGTCACTGTTGTGTTGTGTATACATTGTTTTCTTTACATACTTTATAACTGATTGAAGTTTGTTGTAAATAATCTTGTCCTTCTCAGAGAAGGGTCCGATTACTTTCAATGTAATTGATTAAATTACAATTACTTTGTCATTTGTACGATTGAATTAAATTAATGATTACATTGGCAAAGTAATCGTGATTATATCTGATTACAATGAATTAGAAGAAAACAAAAATATTTTGAATGATGTGAATGAATTAACGTTTAATATAACTAAAGTATTTTTAGAAAGGATTTTTTTTATAAATATTTTAAAATGATAACTTCCAACTTTATATATTTAATAAACCACAAAAGTTCACTACAGACATATATGAACATTATGTCACGCATTACACATTATTATCATTGATCTCTGAATTATTTTGACAAATATATATGTACATCTTTTATGAATTGTGAATATATGTACAATATTTTTTACTCAGGCCTTCTTAGGCTAATGACGACTTTTTAATATTGTAAATAAACTCATCATAGATACCAGGACTAAATTTTATATATACGCCAGACGCGCGTTTCGTCTACAAAAGACTCATTAGTGACGCTCGAATCCAAAAAAGTTAAAAAAAAAAAAAAAAAAAAAAAAAAAAAAGCCAAATAAAGTACGAAGTTGAAGAGCATTGAGATCCAAAATTCCTAAAAGTGTTGCCAAATACAGCTAAGGTAATCTATGCCTGGGGTAGGAAAGCCTTATTATTAAAAAAAAATTCAAAATTTGGTAAAAAGTTAATTAATAAATATAACAATATCAAATGATAATTCATGTCAAAAGTGCTGACTACTGGGCTTGTGATACCCTCGGGGAAATAAATCTCCACCAGCAGTGGCATCGACCCAGTGGTTGTAAATAAACTCATCATAGATACCAGGACTAAATTTAACTAAACTAACAGTTTATTTTTTACTGAAGTATACAAATCAATTAACATGCTTGATAAAGTAAGCCATACTATCTTAACTTGTTAAATATCTATAAAATAAGAATAACAAAAAGGTTCATTTATTGACCATAAACACAAATCAAGATTTTTTTCATTGTAATCAGAATGTAATCAAAATGTAATCAGGAGTCCAAGGCATTTTGAAAATGTAATCAGATTTTTGGGTGAATAATGATTACAATGATTACTTGAAAAATTGTAATCTTGTCCTTCTACATTCATATATGATTTTGATGCTTGTGCATTACATTCAATACATTAAGATCCGTTCCTTCTAATAGGACAAATTTTAATATTAAGAACCAAACTAATCTCATGTAATGCTTATGCATGCAAACTACTATATATTTACCTCTGTATAGATCTACATTCACCCAAAGTTTTCATCAAGTAAGAATTTATCTGTCGTTCTATGATCTCTACCAGTGGCTTTCTACAAAAGAAATTTAGAAATGAAGCAAAATTACAGTATTTGGAAGTTTAAAAGAGGACAAACCCTCCAAAATAGCCTGAAACTTTTATTTTTTCTTATTTGACAAGGAAACGACTAAGCGCATTTGTGTTTCTATTTCTATTGCAAGTCATGTCTACTTTAAGAGAGAACGATTTGTTCTGTTAATAGAAAACACAATTGTTATTTTCTTTGCTGAATGTCTAGCAGCATATACTAGATGCATTTCCAGGTCGAAGATCAACTTAAACAACAAATCGATACAACGTGCTGCAATGTAGACCAATCAAGATGAAGGCGACTGTGTCTGCAATTTGAAAAGAGTATGTTTGGTAGGATCATACCTTGCAATCAGGTACATACGGACTTCCTAAAATCGTTGTTGAATTAATTCTTCTTAGGGCATGGAACATTCGGACGTTTTATTTCGTGTATTAATACATACGACACATCTAAACATTTTATTCAATAATTTGGAGCATACGCTTATACGCTACTAATAAACGATTTTGATAAATATCCATGCAATAGGCAAGCAGAAGAGTAAGCATAGTTTCTGTAATGTCACTCTGTCAATATGTCTTGATAAGCAAATTATATAGTTAAAATGTATTCCGAGCATGTCCATTCTTCCCTTTTCAAAACTATTTACAAGACACGTATTTTTTTTCTGGTTCACATACGGTCATTATCGGAAAAAACTCGATAGTCTTTAGGAAACACAGCTATAAATAAACATAAATGAACCCTTCATCTTGTCAATATGTAACGTACCCATCAGTTTTCCAAATTGTGAGTATACCATGTGGCTCTTTACTCATTATTACACTAAGGCAATCGTTTTCGGAGCACCGAATTTCTGTCAAAATTCTGTTTTTGCTGAAAGTCGAAAATATTCTCTCTCTTTCTTGTCCTTCAAGATTAATAAGTGTGCTACCACCAGGAATCATATCACCATACACACACCACAGAATCTTTCCTCTGTTACACTCTCCTCTTTCATAATGCCTCCAAATATTATAAAATACCTAAAAATAAGCATGGCATTATTATTACTGTAATCTAATAGTTTTAATTTTCGTCATTTATTATTGGTCTTTTTTGTTAAGTTAATTCTAACAAAACAGATATACATTGATTGATTAAGCGTCGGTTACTGCGTACTGCGTACACTATTATATGGACTGTTGTTTACTGTTCATTGCATCTATTTTGTCCAAAGTGTTGTATGTATTCTTTTACTTATCGTTTTTTTGGATGCACTATTGGTATGCATTCTACAATTATTAACCGTGTTTGATTAACCACATTTCAAGTGCTCATTTAAGTAAATAACAATTAATACCTGATGCATTTCGTTAGAAGTTGTTTCAAACTGTCTTCGAAGAACAGGATCAAACTTAAGTACAATGTATATCATCACTAAGAAACCATCAAAGCAACACGTGTTGTACAAGATGATTTTCCCATTCGTAGCACCTTCAGAAGGCACGATTAGACCATGCTTGCTGTATGGTATCTTATTATCATCTGTTGGAACAAAAAGAATAATGAATGAAATGGGAAAATGCATAGTCTAAAAGAAAGGCTCAATTATGTTCAATTCTTATTCAATATATCTGTTTGCCAAAGTAATTTTAACACATTTCAAAAACGATAACATAATAAATCCGTATATTCCTTTTAATTACACAAGAACAATTGTAAAAATAACAAAATAAGTCCATTTGCTTGTAATCGAATAGTAATTTCTAGCAGAAATTGTTGGAAATGTACTGAACATTATTGAAAAAAGAAATAGTGTTATCGTAGTTTTTCCAATGCTTTTCATCTGGATTTTGATTTTGATTTTAAAATTTGAAAAAGGACAAGTTTAAAAATGCTTATGCGACATCGAACCGTGCCTAATATTTTTGTAGTTTTGAATGAAAAGGACATACATTGCAAGGACGTGATGTTGATACAATCAGCACTCACATTTTCCTTTAACTAAGATAAATTTGTTAACAATACTGCTGTTTAAGAAATCTTTCAAGGTGGATTAACAGTATGATAAGTTTCATTTCATACGGTCATTTCTTAAATTAAATCCATTTTCAAAAGGAAAATGATCAGATAATTATATATAAAACAGTATGCAATAAAGTTTGTCGCATGATTCACAAAAAAATTGAGAACAACACATTAACTTTATCAAGAACAAAACTTAGATTACATTGAGTAAAAACACAGCATACTTACACTGTGTGGCCGTATGTTTGGCACTCGAGGGACATATTCTCCAAGTCTCATCCTGATCTGATGATGGATGTACAATAGTCATAGTTCTACTATGAATGCTAACTATTCTCTCGGAATGATCTGCAGCATCTGATTGTTCAATAGAACGATCGGCGACACCGACAAAGATGACACCGGCGCCGTCGGTAATGGCATCCTCGTTTATGTTGGTATCTTCTTGATATTCATAAGCTTGAGTACAGTAACGTATACCATGGTCTTTAATTCCTGTTTCCTTTTTACGTTTATTTTCTTGTTTTTCTCGAGACGTTGATGAAGTAACCACATTCGATGCATGATCTGCAAAATGAGATTGGAAAAAAGTTTTCCTATCTGCTTTTCCCCTAGAACTAGAGATTGAAGTAGGTAAATCTAAGGTAGAAGGACAGCTAAATCTGGGTTCCTTTCCTACAGATAATTTGGTACATTGCATTTCTTTGACTCTTTCGGAATAATCAGAAATGCGAACAAAGGTTGTTCTTTCATCTTTCGTTGGGTGCAGTAGCTCATTTTGTGTAGCAACAGTTATGTAACCTGCCATATCCAATGTATTTTGAGTAGGAAAATCGCTAATATTGATGCTGTTTTCCGAAATATCAGATGTTTGGATCATCTGGATAGTCTTTTGTTCTACACTGAAAACTTGCTTTTGAGTTGTGTATGTCTGTAGCATTGCCATATTTAGATTTGAAGCATAACTTTCTTCTCTATTTTCCCTTGAACATTCACCAAAATCGGAGGTTTTGCTTCGAATGCAATCTTCGTCGAAGTTTAAAGATTGAAGAAACATTTCAAAGGTATTACCAACATTCATCTTTTCTGGAATTTTGACTCTAATCTGATTTAGAGAAAAAGCTGGAATTTTCAATGTTTTTGGTAAGCAAACCAATTGACCGCGATGTTTGATAACAGGTATACCTATACTTCGAAAGAATGCGTCTTGAAGAATGGCAGGGTATTGAAAGATTTGATTGATGACATTGCTGGCACTGCTCGAGTCAGTCATTCTAACTAACATTTTTTTCATCGGGAAGGGTATGTAACAAATCTTTCCTGTTGTTTCATTTGAAAAACTTTCCAAAATGTAGATTCAAGCAACTGTAAACAAACCTGCTCTCCAGTAAGTTGTACAAATTCGACAACCATGCAATTAAATCGTTTTGATTCATCACGACGTAACTGTCTCCCTCTAGGTCTGTCATTCTCAAATTCTAACACACTGTTATTTTTTCGAGTTAGCATTTCATGTAATGCCAATAGAGCATTAATATTTCCTTTCGATATTTCTATGTGGAACATGACCCTCGATACTCTGTTATGTTGACACAACACTTGAAGATAGAGAGTGTTCATTCCATTCACTTGTTTTGATTCCAAAGCTATCCAAACTTGAAAGATGTACTGCTTTGCAAAATATCTTCTTGGTACTATTGGGCAATTATTTACTACACCAGGGTTTGTGGTTTTTACCTCCAAATTTGCATTAGGCAGCTCAAATGTTGTGCCTGTGGCTAGTAAATGGATTGCTGTAAAACATTGGCTCAGGCTTTGATCCGAAGGTGGTGATGTAAATAAATATTCTTGAAGATTATTTTGAAAATGTTTCGTCATGCATCCACTTTGCCCTTTGCTCAATATAAGTGACGTCGCTCCTCTCACATCTAACGACAAATATCTTAGTTGCAGAACAGAGTCATCAAAATCAAGATGAAAAGTCTTGTGTTCCATGTAGCTCAGTGAATGATTAATTCTTTCTATTTCAGAAGTAGCAATAAAAGTAAGTCGTTGATCAATGGTGTGGTTGTTAGTTTTCTGAAGCACCCAATGTTCGCCGTCTTCAACAGTCGTTTCTGTTCTTCTTGCTTTATAACTATCTGAGTTAAATTTTATTGAAAATTCACATGTTTCAATAAACACTTCTGACGGTAAAACGGTTTCAAAATCTGATCCGTTCTCATCGTCAGATAGCTTCGTATAATCATTTTCCATCTCTCCATCTACCTCTCTTAGAAATTGATATTCCATTCCGTGTTTATTTGTTTCTCCATGCTCGTTTAAGTCATCATCAAATGGTACATATGTATTACTTTTGTCCTTTAAGCTTTCATAAGTATCTTCAAAAGATTTTTCCGACATTTTAAGGGACGGTCTTTATATCATCATTACCTGTAAATTTAAGAAGATGATTTGAATTTTTCTATCCTCTATTTTGTACATGCAATTTTTTCATTTAAAAATGCCAGGATTACTTGTTTCAAGTCGCACACACGATTTTTTAAAACACATTTTCGTCTGCAACAAATAACGTAAGTAACAAAAAACTAATGTTTAAAAAAAAATAATGAACAGGAAAACAAATTCATACAAACTAACGGAAACATGTATAAACAGTTTACGAATTTCATAACGATTGCATGGTTGCACACCACATATAGGTGTGTAGTATCGCATTTTGGCCCCTATGGATTTTTCAAGTAAGAGCGCGTGTTTACAATAAAAATCAGTTTTGGACAGCTGTAGATAAAAATAGACTACATAGTGGGATAATATGGACATCAACATTGTGTAATGTATGTAAGACCGTGTTCACATTGACCTAAACTCAGTGTTGTGTTAGTGTAACTCACACATAAACTAAACATAATTACGTTCCCATTGATAAAAATCAATGTTTACATGTAGTTTAAATCATGTTTTGTTAACATGCAGTCGATAGTCGATGTAGGCCTTGTTTAGGTTAAGTATACACAAAACTAGGCATTCAGTAGCCTTTTTCACAAAAAATCTTAAGTGTAAAATTTATCGTAAGTCTAAAATATTCCTTAGCAATTTAACTAAATATTTCTATCGTAAGATTAATTTTACACTTAAGATTTTTTTGTGAAAAGGGCTACAGAACTGTAACTTTCCCATGTATATGTAAAAAAGAAACGATTTTTATATAAAATTGATACTTATAACACTTATTAATAAAGTTCTTTACAGAAATATTTGTCTAAACTTGATATATTTATTTGTTACAAAAACACTTTACGTAGCCTTATTAACCCCTTATCTTTGCCACTGGACGTTAAGCAACAAACAATCAACCAATCAATTATTAACCCCTTATCAAGACTCATCCATCATCATTGCCGAACACATAATTCATTTGAAAAGGTCTTCCCAAATCGACTGGACGTACACACTGACAGAAATATTTGCCACTGGTCTTTACTCAAACAACGATTCACTCATAAATGCATTACTGAAAAAAGGTGAGGTTAATTGTTTGTTTGTGTAGTATCTCAGATCCGT
Source organism: Mytilus edulis (assembly GCA_019925275.1). Lineage (NCBI taxonomy): Eukaryota > Metazoa > Mollusca > Bivalvia > Mytilida > Mytilidae > Mytilus > Mytilus edulis. The sequence goes on along the minus strand of CM034352.1, from coordinate 17,210,431 downwards.
TGAAATACAATTAGAAATAAAAAGAAACATTACCCTCTCCCTTTGCCAAAAACTCCTTGGAAAAAAATACCATTTGAAACAAACAGAGATAGAAATGTAGTGATCATTAACATCGCAATTCTTTTTCTTTGTCTGTAAGCACGCTGATGCAGCCTACGTTTTTAATGCTTAATCGAGACATCTTTAAACTACTGCAAATCATCAAAAATGACTTTCTTAAATGAGCAATTACTTAAAATAAAAAGGGGGGGAGGTTCTGAGTCGGAATTTTTTTCTCGTGCGAAAGTTTATATTTATTTATTTTTCGATGGTACCAATTCAATATTTAACACTATAATGTATGGGACACTTTGGATTCAGAATATTTGTTCATTCTATTCATCTGTACGACCCGATTTTTTTAAATCGAATTGTGGAAAAATCCATTCCCCCCTTTTTTTTTAATCAAATCGTCGTTTCCTAACTGCTAGAAAAGTTGTTCGAAAATTTGAATTTGGTTCTATGTAATGAACATTTAAATGACATATCGTTTACAAGTGTGAACAAATCTGATGTACAGGTAACTAAAGAAGGTGTATAGATGTGAACAAATTTAATGTGGAACCAGTGTACATTACATTAAACCAAATGTAAACATGTTTACTGTACACGGTGCTTGGTATGAACACGGCCTAATAAGGGCAGTTTTCTGTATGACAGTCTTATTCATATCCATACCAGACATTGACGAAACGCGCGTAAGCGTATTAAATTATAAGCCTGATACCTTTGATAACTATTTACACCACTGGGTCGATGCTACTGCTGGTGGATGTTGCGTCAACGAGGGTATCCCCAGTCCAGCAATTATATGGTCATTGTTATGAACTTTTTGTTTACAAAAGTATAAATTTTTCGAAATACTGAAGATTTTCTTATCCTAGGCATAGAATACTTTAGTCGTATTTTTCACAACTTTTGGGAATTTTGAGTACTCAGTGCTCTTGGGTCTTATATAGACGAAACGCGTGTCTGAAGTATTAAATTACAAGCATGTTACCTTTGATTACTATTGGTCCTGAAATTCTTGTAAGTTTATTTTCCAACTTTTTGTCGCACGACTTTTGTCATTGAATTTTCCGAAAAAATAAGACAGAAGACACCCATTTTTCCTTTGATCATTTGGTAAATTGGATACACTAAAAGGGAATTTTATTTCATCATTATATCAGTTGAAAATCAAATCTATGAAATATACTGATTACATACATCTGCAGATGTATGACACAAACAGTTGATTAGAATAGAAGATGATTAAACATTGTGTAGCTCGAATTTTGTTTAATTTATTTTTAAATATGGAGTGCTACCTTATGGCACTCCTGAAAGCACAGAAATACATTTTAAAAGATAAATCACGACACCGTTGACTGTTAAATTCTTATCAATGTAGCACACCACAGTTAGGTGTGAAGTTTCGCATAACTTTTTTGAAAACTTAGAGCATTTTTGGATAGCTGAAGATATGAGTAGAGTGCACATCAACATTGTGTAATGTAAGCATTATTGGCTGCTTTCTGTATAACAGTCTGTATTTTCATATTCATACCAGACCATGGTTGACAATTATTCAAAGTTTTTTTCCAAGTTTTTGTCGCACGAACTTTGTCATAAATAGTTATCAAAGGTACCAGGTTTATAATTTAATACGCCAGACGCGCGTTTCGTCTACATAAGACTCATCAGTGACGCTCAGATCAAAATAGTTATAATCCCAAACACGTACAAAATTGTAGAAAAAAGAAAAGTTTTCATTAGATTGTAAACAACAGTTAATCAATGCCCGATACATCGGATATCACAGTTTCTTTTCACAGATATCGTTACGTCATACTAGTATCTGTATATATTACAAAACAATAGTCTATAAGGCTCAATCAATAACAAATAAGATAAATAAATTCCAGAATACACCATAATAACAATTAACTTAATTCGCAACTATAAAATAAAATGAACTACATAAGTATTATATATCGTTAAAAAGACTTCATTATGACATACAAGTTCATGGGTTAAACTTAGAATTAGTCAACACGATCAATACTTATACATTTGCAAATCCTACCGGATGTCTTGGCTGCTTTAGTAGATTGATGGACAATGCCAGAGATGAAAAAGGACTATTTTACACTTAATATATCCAGTACAACAGTACAAATTATGTAGACTATACACACTTACCTTCTTAAAACGTTTGTGTACAATATGCAAAAAGTTATTTCCGATAATAACATTGGAAATTCCCGGTCCTTCACTTCCGTTATTCTAATAACAAAGAATTATTCTTTTTAATATACGACAACTTATCAAATTCACCAAATAAATGTATAACAGTAATTTCAGTAAAGCAATTAGTATATTGTTACCATAATAATTGCAGGTGTTTGGACAAAGTGTGTATATGACTATAATAGCTTCCGATAATTGATAAATAATCAGTTAATATTTACTTCCTGATGTACTTACAAGAACTAGAAATGGGACAAGAAGATTTTTTGAAAATGTGTGACCTATAATTCGCATTTAAATGTAGATACAATAATAAAGAAAAATTAAAAACCAATTGTTCAGAGAACAATTGAAGGTCTTTCCATCAAAACAATGTATTTTGATATGAAAAGTTGTGAAACTAAGTTTAAAATGTCATTTCAATCGTCAAATGATAGCTTCTAGTAAGCTGATTCCAAAAATATATTGTTTCCATACATTTTTTTTAAATAAGGGAGATAATTTGTTACTTCCGGTTTGAAAAATGTTACTTCCGATTATGTTTGAATATTTACTTGACACTGATTCCAAAAATATCTGGTTCTATATACTTTTATATTAATAAAGTACAAAAAATAGCTACTTCCGGTTTACAAAAAGTCACTTCCGGTTGTTTTTTTCAAGGTTAAATGGTTTGATACTTTTTTCTAAAAGTTGTATATCTTTATCATGTATACATATAGAATAAAAGCAAAGGTCAAAATCTAGAACGTCAAATTAAGCTATGACCTTGAGATCAATTTCAAGGTCATAAACCAAGGACCTCAAATCAAAATACCATAGGCCTTAATTATATTTAGTTAATGAGTTATATCACCAAACGCGTATTTTTAAATACAAGAGGGGAGAAAACTCACTTTTACATTCAACGTACGCTTGCAATCAAAATTTACATCTTACGACATGTCGCAACTAACAATTTAGTAAAAATAATTTGTTGATATCTTATACAGTCTTTGGATATAAGTGAAAATAAGCCAAATTCAAATATTAGAATATGACCTTGACCTTTGACCTTGACCTAATTTTCATTTTTTGGGACCAAGGACCTCAAATCAAAAGATCCTAGGTCTCTATCACTTATGGTTTATAAGATAGAAATTCATATCACTTATATGAGATGCATAATGGGAAATAACTCTCATATGGAGCGGTCATATCGCTTCGGTCAAAATAGGACAAATCATGCGAAGGATATAACGAGCAATTTTGTAAAATAAATTTGTCATAATCTTTAACGGTTGCGAAGGAGATGCCATAACAAGGAAAACAGTGTTTGGGGAGATAACTCCTACAAAGAAAAGTACTCGTTTACGCAGGGTAAATTTCAAAAGCGCATAAACTGTTCGATATCATATACAAAATATCTAAGCGACATATTGCGAAACAAATGTTTATCGCAAGAACAAAATTAGGCGGAAGAAAAAAAAAATAATCAGAAGAAAAACAATAGGTCTTTCCACAGAAAAGTGGAAAGACCTAATAAAGATCCCTACAGGAAGTCAGCTGACAGTTTGAATGTATATCGTTCTATAGAAAAATTACAATGGCATCATCCTGATTGTATTTACTAAATAGTAAAATATTGAATAATATTTTATAACGTCAATATTTTAACATAGATGGAAATGGTAAGGGTTGCACTTATTTATACTTATACTTAACTCTAAACGATTTCAAAAGTTTTATAAGTTAACTAAACATTGTCCGAATAACTTGGCTTGGGAGGTAATTTGTGGAAGGGATGATGAGGCACTGAAATACTGCTTCATGATATTGATAAGAAACTAATCACATGTTGATTTTTTTCACAGATGCGATAAAAAAAACACTGTCTAAAATATATTAAAAATTTGTGAAATATATTTATATCTCTAAGAAAAAAGTATTTTTTGTAAAAGAGTAACTTATAGGGTATATTTGTTTTGTGTATTTAAAATGCATAAAATGTATACGCAAAGCGTGAGTACCGGAACTCTCAGCACTCACCACTACTACCAAATGATTAGGGACAGGCTACTAAGCTGGCTATATCCTCGTTGACCAACAGTTCACAAAGAGAAGCATCAATCAATTGGTATTGATAACGTAACGGTACCAATAATTTTTTGTAGCGTTGATACATTCGTGTGACAGACACAGTTCTAATATGCAGTTTATGTTTACTGTCCTGAATTGAATATAGTTATTCGTTGTTATTATGTGGTTAACATGCGGAAATTAACTACTATGATATTTTTTTTATGTATTTCTCTGTCCAGAGTGTTGTTAGATATACTTGTACTGTATTCCCGTCATATAATGCTGTCATTTTAGCCGTATATTTAACATTGCCATAAACGCAAGGTTTGGCAAGCCATTAAAACAAGCTTCAACCCACCATTTTTTCTTAAAATGTCCTGTACAAGATCAGGTATATGGCAGTTGTTATATAACAGTTCGTTTATGTGTTTTCTTCGGTTTTAATTAGTAACCCGGATTTGTTTTCTTTCAATCGATTAATGACTTGAACAGCGGTATACTACTGTTGTCTTTATTTACTACACCAGAATCGTGTTCGGACAATAACATATCTTTAGTGATGATTTAGGAAAATACAAACTTTGAAAAACTGATAAACCAAAGACGGACTGATATTCGCCAAACTCTGACAAATAATCAGAGTTTGCATGCAGGGGATATCATTTCTCTATTTGAATAATTTCAAACTATTATAATAGCACCTATTAATAGACAAATATCAGGCCAATACCAAAGTACAGGCTACTGGGCTCGTGATAGGTAAAGGGATCGACACAGTGGTAGTAACAACCATAAGCTGTTACTATTTTACTGCACAAGATGTGTGTCTAGACACTTATAACCTTCCATGATGTTTGAGGTCAGAATAAAATATAAAACCGACCGCAAACGCTGAAGAGCTGGTATACCAAAAAACCAAAGTGAAGCCTAATCCGAACACGGAGTCAGAGTTATGCACGATTGAGGAACATGAACTTATTTAAAACGATTTTGAAATTTTATCAAACATATCCGTATTAAGATGCTGGGATCAAAGTACTGGCTCCTGGAATGGTGATACAATTAGACCAGTCGAAGGTAAGCACTTAGAAAGTAAAATAATAAGAATTGTATTTGACTGCCATGCAAGTCAAAGGAACAGCTAGCTTTAAACCAGGTTTAATAATTCATTTTCTACATAAGAAATTGTTTGTGCAAAGTCAGGAATATGACAGATTTTCGCATACGTTTAATGTGTTTGAACTTTTTATTTTGCCATTTGATTAGGGACTTTCCGTTTTGAATTTGCCACGGAGTTCAGTATTTCTGTGATTTTACTTTTTACCGTGAAACGGATCACAAAATACCTATCTTGTATATAAAACCTTGAATTATATACTTCTATAGTAAATATATACATATTTTTGTGATAGAATTTAGTAAAGTTTTGAACAATTTTTGAAACACATATCCTTGCAGCTATTGTGTGAATTTCTTTCTAAACGGTAGAGTTATCAGTACTGAATAGTTCATTAATGCCAGATACATGGTATCGGTTTTAATGATATATTAAAAAGTTGTATGCATATTCTTTCATATGCCATTGCTCCTTCTGCTTAAGTATGGGTATGCGTGCTTAAACTTTGAAACCAAATCATCATTCAAAGTAAAAGAGAGGCGAAAGATACTAGTCGGGCACTCAAGCGCCATGGATAAAAAAAGAAAATCCCAACAGACAAGCACTAGTACACAAAATACAATACAGAAAACTAAAGACTGAGTAAGATGATCTAAGGAAAGTAAATTAATAAGAATTTCGGTTTTTTTTTATTTCTAACTATATGGTATATGATTAGTTTGTTGCTGAAGGTTCTAAGGTGAAATGAAGTTGCTAATTTCTACGTCATTTTGGTCTCTAGAGTTCGTTGGAAATCGTACCGCATCTTTTTATGTTCATATTCCCAATTCATGCTTTGAACAATATAATACTTTAGTGACACCAGTTGATGAAGGATAGGGCCTGCAGAGCATTAAGTTAAATCAAACAAGTGACAATTTTGAAGAGTCATGAAAGGGAACATTAATTGTAAAATAGTATAGAATTCAAAAAGTTCTATTGTCAAGTCAGAATAATTATGCAAATGAAACAGTCTTGCATGAGGCATCTGTCGCCCCTTTTTTTATGATTTACTTATAAAAACTATCGCAATTCAAATTTGGATCAACATTGATTTCAGCCCAAAGAAAACTATAAAAATTGCTAACTCCAGGCTCTCTTAGCCTCTACATTAACCTCCAATGCTACGATTCTGTTACTTCAATATATTATTCTAACATATCTGACCACAGAGACGATGCTACTGACTAATTTTATTCATCATTCTCATTTTTTTCTAAAATGGTCGTACTCTTTCAAACAACTTCACTATCGTATCAGAGACACACGTATTATAGTACAAACTATGTCTCTGATCTTATTTTGACCTAATTTGTTGATCTTTTCAAATATAAATGCTTTTTTTTTTCAAATGAATTGAAATATAAATATTTATCATTAGAATTTCTTTACTTATGCTTGGATATGAAATTTCCTTTAACAAGTACTAGATGAATTTAGTTTATGACTCTGCATGTGATATGATTATTTTCTGTCATCGTCATCAAGTTAAGGTGGTATGGGTGTCTTCCTCCATCTTGGATTGTAAAAAACAGAGAATCAAAGGTCAAGATTTCCCATCAAGTTAGCAAAATTTGATGCAGGAATGCAGATGTTTAATGTACATTTTCATTTAAAAGTACCAATTTATAAGAATATAACATCTAAATATTGATATTTTTGCAAATGTTAATTATTTTGGGTTGTTTTTTTTTTTTTTTTTTAAATTGGCATTTTAAGGGGAGGTAACTCTAAAAAAGTGCATTTTCTGAAGGATTCTGTATAGAATTTTCCTATTTTGTATTTTAGCCGGAAAAAACGTACGGTGACCCTATCTTTTCTTTTGATATTCTCAAAGCAGTGTCTGAAAGCTATCTTTTCCTGAAGTATTTAACAATTCTATCATTTTGTTTAGTTTCTAATCACAAAATGGTGTTTTTTTCCTGTATAATTCATACAAAATGCGTCATTTTGTCCCGTCCTGTAGCTTGAGAAAATGCGCGGTGACCTATCATTTATATTATATTTTTCAACATGTATCAATAGATACAACGTTTTGGCAAAGTATGAACAAATTCTATCATTTTTATTTTAGACTCTCATACCACCTTAAGAACATTAATTCGTGTGCCAATTCACCATATCATTAGTTCGTAGATCATTTATCCTTTACGATATTTGTGAATTAATTACTGCGTCAAAACTATTTGTCAAATATTTATACAAAAGAAATCCAGGATTTGTGGGTTTACCTTTTGGGTCATGATTTTATTCACATAAGTGCTTTATTATTGGCTGATTTCGTATGGCCATTTTTACGTTTAATTCATTGTCAAATAGATTGTTATTTTATATAATTAATTTCCTTCAAATAGATTATCATTTAAAATAATTAATTTCCTTCTAATAGATTATTATTTTAAATAATCTATTTCCTTCTAATAGATTATATCACAAACAAAAGATAGCAATAACAATTTCAAAGCTGAGAAGTCAACCAGATTTAAAAATCATTAGCTTAGTAATAGCTTCCTTTACAATAGATTCAGTTTTGCGTACCGTAGCGAAACTATTGACTGAATGTTTGTGTTATGTTAATTTGGCGAGTTATTATTTATTTTAAAGTTTGTAAGAATTGTAATTAACATATTTTTGTTTAGAATGACACTTGTCGTGTAGGTAATTGAAAGGTTAAAATTATTTGTGTGTTGATCATTCCTTGGTTACTTTCAAATCTGTCTAACCAATATCAAGAGTAAGATAAAAAATTATATAGGAAATAAGATTACCATTAGCAATAAAAGTACAGCGTCAAGGTATGTATTTAAAAAATATTTTACATGCTGAGAAAAAATAACAAAATTCAAACTGTCAACTTACAATGTTTTGCTTTACCCAAATTAAATATTTGTTGCATGTGCAACAGCAATACTATCTAATTCAATGACTTACCAAAATTGTATCGAAGCCGGTATCTTCTTCAAAACAATTTTATATTTGATTTTTGGTCATATACTATTGAAAACCAAATATAAGCAAATAATCAAAAACAAGTTAAGACATACAAAAAAAAAAAAATCTTTGACTTTTCAAGCTGAAGATACAATATCTAGTAAACTTGCATAGCTATGTTGATTTTGTTGAACGAGGAATACTGCTTTCTCAAAAGTTGCTAAGACAGGGCTATGAATCAATCAAATTAAGGTCATCACTTAAGAAATTTTTCGGTCGCCATCATGAGCTGATTGGCCATTATGACAAAAGTGTGTCAGAAATCATATCTGATATTCTACCTCAGTCATAATAACCTTCCGTCATTACCGAACTGAACAAAGAAATAACACGACGGGTGCCGTATACGGTGCATGAAATGATTATCCTTCCGGGGCCCCTGATTTCATTCCCGGTTTTTTGGTGGAGTTCGTGTTGTTTCTTATTTATCATTTATAACTGTTGATGTGAATGTCCTTTGGTTTTATGAGTCCTTGTTTACTCCTTGGTTTTTATTGTTATTGTCTCTATGGTTTGTCTTAAAGTTTGAGTATTGATTACCGCTGTACCACTACCATCGATTTTGCTGATTTCATTTTTGTTTAATAGCATCCAAATAACCTGTATCCTCATCTTCATTATTAGCATTTTATACTATCAAACACCGATCTGTAAGTACAACTTCCATTTTGTATGTGTCATGTATTTATTTTCATTTTTTGGAGAATGAAGAGATTAAAATTTCGTATCTGTATTTATTACCCACCTGGGACAGAAGTAAGGCTTTATGTTTCTGATTTACGCGTCCGTCCTGTGTCATACTAATGTTTTTAATCACGTTGGTTTCCCATGAAGTTGTACTCACATAAATCTGAAACTAAGTAGACATGTTTATTAGAAGCTAACTTTTTAAATTATATAAAAACTTACGGTTTTGACCTAGATTGCACTGTTCACTGAACTGTAAAATGTGATCTTGCGAGTGTCCTATGGAAATATATTGTTGTTACATTTTTCTAATAAAACACATTTATTTTTTAGAAAATGTCATCTAAAGGTCGAGTTATGATTGCTGCAATCGACTTTGGTACAATGTATTCTGGATACGCATTTGCTATCATTGATTCTTCTCAAAAAGGACAAATTTCCATTAATATGAACCAACCTTGGAATGCTGGTGGACACAACCTGCTTTCCATTAAAACACCAACGACTCTTTTACTTGACTCAAACAAACAGCTTGTGGCTTTTGGGTATCAGGCTGAAAATAGGTATACGGAATTAGAAATGGATGGTAAATTTGACGGCTATTATTACTTTCACAGATTCAAATTGAAATTGTTTGAAAAAGAGGTAATTTTCGTTTGCTAGTACATTCTAATAAAGATTGCACACAATCAGATTTGTTTATTCATAATTAAGTGAGCTAATGTAAAAATAAAAGTTTTCAATAAGTAATTTTTTCCTACAATACTTTTAGTCGCGCTGGATACGTTTGATGCGATTGGGCTTTTAATTTTGCCATTTTTTAAAAGACCTTCCGTTTTCAATTTTCCTTGAACTCGATTTATTTGTTATCCTACTTTTTGATAAAACTGCTGGTGGACTTTTACTCCCCGGAGTTATCATTTACTAAGCAGTTAGTGCTACAGAAGAGACATGATTTACCGTAAAGCGGGTTTTATCTTTCTGGGTGTAAATATTTGTTTATTTTCGCGGATAGAACAAAATCGCCAAAATAAATTCCGCCAATTTAAAAGTGCACATGCAACATTATTGACAAAAGTTTTGAATTCGTCAAAATATTAATCGCCAAAATATTTCGTATACCATATTCAATGAAAATCGCGAAATTTTACACCCGCGAAAATAACCCGCTATACGGAATTGCATTTAGAAATGCTTCGTTTAATAAATCAAGAAATAATAATAAATTAAGGTTCCAATTCCTTTAAGCAAAATCGTCATTTGATGTCTTTGTCTATTTTTTTTTATGTATTTTTGTGTAGCTTCCGGTGTTATATAACTCCTCGTATCATATGGTACCTCACACATTCGTGAAGTTTTAAAATGATTTGTTGAAGCATTTCTTAATGATTCCGGATGAAAGTAAATTCAGAAAAAACGCGTCGGACGCACGAAACCTTAAGTCTTTTTTTTTAAATTGTTTCATAACTGTTCGAAAATCAAAATATAGACGATCCCCAAACTTGAAACAAGCATTACACCTTTAACTGGCGGTTATAAATTGATGTTCAACCGGATGATGTTAATAGTGCCTTTCTATTTCTTAAAACTGTTGCCTCTATTTTTCTGCCTTCAAATTTAAATCAAATCTGTATTCCAGTAGAAAACAGCAGCTTTATCTGAAAGCAATGCTAAAACTAATGCATATAAAAGTATGCTGAAAATTAAAGACCTTATCTACGAGTAAATTAAATCTGCTTGTATTTAGATAAGGATGGCTTTATTATGTATATTTCTAAATGTTGATTATTTTGTCCAAGTAGGTTTCGTACAAAGCTAGAAACATTGCAAAAAAGCTCAATGTAACATTTTAAGCATGTGCCAAACTGAATCTGATAAATCAAAATTGATCCCAAAAATGGAAAGGGCAAATGCATCTAAATTTATTACACACTAGGACTGTTTTCAAAAAAGTCTTGCAACAATAATTTATTAACAGTTTAACATCTCAATATATAAGATATAAGATATTACAAAATTTTAACTAACTTCTACGCATTTCATTATATCATTAACACTCGAAGTGACTTGGTACAGGACATTTTAAGAAAACAATGGTGGGTTGAAACAAGCAATACCTACCAACAATATTATTATTATATTTGTTACCAATAAATTTATTGAACCAAAGAGGAATATTCAAAAAAATAAAACCTATTGCTTTATCGTCAAAATTTTGAATATCAAGTTTGGTCTTTCCAGAGTCTATCAACTGATTCTGAACTATCAGATATTAGAGGAAAATCAGTTCCAGCAAAAGACGTATTCGCTTCTTCTATACGATTTTTAAAACAGCATTTGATTAGCAGTTTATCTAGACAAGGTGTTGATGTGGCTGACTTTGGAATCCAATGGGTACTAACCGTGCCCTCTATTTGGTCAGATAGTGCAAAGCAATTCATACGGCAATGCGCAGTAAAGGTAAATAGTTATCATAGATATCAGGCTTAATATTGTATACGACTGAGGTGCGATTTGTCTGCAAAAGCCTCAACAGTGATACTCGAACCAAAAAAGTTGAAAAGGGCAGAATAAAGTACGAAGTTTCAGAGCATATATATACACTCATTATCAATACTAAACTGCGTCTTGTTATCTTTAAATTGCATACAAAGTCCAAGACGTTACATTATTTTGTCAATAATCCTTGCAACTATGTATTAATTTAACTTGTTAAACGTTTGAATCCCTTGCGAACCAGATTCCAATAAAAATGAACACTGTATATATTCTAATTTCTATTAAAACATTAAAATTTAGGATGAAGAATTAGCATGCCGATGTATAATGCAATTTCATACATAATTGAATTGGTCTAAATTATAAAAGAATTGGGACGAAGAGTCGGGTCAGTTTTCAGAAAAAGAATACATGTTATAATATTATGATGTATTTAGGCAGGTATACACAATGACAGTCTGGTAGTCTCCCTTGAATCAGAAGCAGCTTCAATATTCTGCCATCACATTTCATCAAACCTGTCGGTCGGTACAAATACAGGTGTTTTGTCCTCGAAGAAGGGAACACAGTACATGGTTGTCGACATAGGAGGTATAATTTGTTTTTAAACATACAAATATAAATGTTTGCATGAAATGTCGGTCACAAATTGAAAGAAAAAAGTTAATGGTTTTTGTTTTTAAATGTTCGAAAGAAAGTTGAAACATAGAAAAACAATTGATCAAAGAAAAATTGCCTTGTCCTATTTTACCTTCTTAATGGCACTAATAATGTTAATCTCATGAATGGTAATTGGCGAAAGTGTTTACATCTGTGTGACAAAGAAACAAAAACATAAAAAGGAAATAGTCAATTGTTTATTTTCATCATTTTTCTCTGTTTTTATAACAATTTAAACAGGCTAAAAACATTTTGGTTGGTAGACATTACTATTAAAGTGCCATTATCTAATCGCAGGTGGAACCAGTGACATCACAGCTTTGGAAAACATCGGCAAAAACAAATTGAAAGAAATTTGCAGGGCATGTGGTGCTGATTGTGGTGGAATTGCCGTTGACAATGCATTCTATACAATGTTTATGGATATCGTTGGACAAGCTGTTATTGATGATTTAATTAGTTCGAGTCCTACAGCTCACTTGGATTTGTTCAGAGAATTTGAATGCGTTAAGCGATCTTTAACTCCCGAACAAACAGGAAAAGTTACCATGTCGATACCTTTTCTGACCTTGACTCAAATATGTGAAAAACATCACCATAAAGATTTTGTAAGCTTATTAAAAGCGTCTAAATATAACCAACAAATGACGATAGTCAACGACAAATTGCGAATTGAAGTTGATTTACTAAAACTTTTATTCAAGCCAACTACAGACAAAATTGTTAATCTGATAAAAGATAAATTACACGACATTCAAAATAAAAAAGCTATCAGTGTAATTTTAGTTGGAGGGTTCTCCGAAAGTCTCATTGTACAACATGCAATAAAGACTTCTATTCCTTCACATAATATCATAGTTCCAAACGAAGCTTCTCTCGCTGTTTTGAAAGGAGCAGTAATTTTCGGAACTGATCCAAATGTTATTGTATCTCGTGTTGTACGTCATACATATGGGTTTCAAGTTTCGAACGATTTTGATCCAAAATTACACGAATTCCATCGACAAGTTGAAGTTGATGAATTGGAACTTTGCGAGAAAGTATTTGAAAAGTTTATGGTGATCAATTCTACAGTAAGTCTTGGACAGAAAATTAAAGAAACTTTTACGACCACCAAAAAATTCCAAGAGCTTCACTATCTACCTCTTTTCACTTCAACGAAGAAAGAACCAGGCTATACTGATGACAAAACATGTAAACATGTTGGAAATGTGGTAGTAAGAATTCCAAACCCCACTGAAAAATATCGTGATATAGATGTAACTATTTGTTTCGGACATACTGAACTTCAAATCGAGGCTGTCGACGTTGAGTCGGGTAATAAGTGTCAAACGACGTTTGAATATGTATGAATTCAAAGTGCAAATTATTTAAGATTGTTTTGGGTAACTGATATACTCCTAATTTATCATAACGAATAGCATGTTTAACTGTGTTTGTCATATGTCAATTAAACATTCATTAAACCTCCGCTCCAAAGGAAGGGATATACTGTTTTCCGTCAGGTCCCATCACATTTTGGTGGCATTCTTCAAACCTCAAGTCAGAGTTTCCGCAATTTCATATCAAGCTCTATGTTAGCATGTCTTACTGTGTAGTGTATTTTCAAATTCCTCGCAAATCAACATCCTGTGCATCGACTACTTGTGTATTCTTTCAAATAATTAATTCGTATGAAATTTTCGTCGTTACTAAGAATATAGGCTCTCTGAAATTCAGAATCATATAAGAGCTATATACCATTTGATACATTTTGTAATCCTTTACTCATTAACTTTCTGATTACCGAAAACGTATAGCGCATTAGCATCAAAATCGTCATATCTACCTGGCTTAAACTTTTGTTCGCGCGTTTCGTCTACAGATATATCATCAGTGACGCTCGAATCAACAAATTTAAAACAGGCCAAATAAAGTACAAAGTTGAAGAGTATTGAGGACCCAAAATTCCGAAAAGTTTTGCCAAATAGAGCTATATTCTTAGGGTAACCAGTTGATTTATGATTATGGTCATGTCAGCTAATATTTATTTTAACATTTTGAAAAATAGTATATATTTAAAGTAGAAGATATGTTTTTCTACAAGCTAATCAATAGGATATAACCGCGTTGAATTATGTTGTGTTTCCTATTCTATGAGAATTCCGTCATCGGTCACGGTAAACAATTAGTAGACTACATTTTTGTTTTTATAAAACGAATATCAATGAATTAAGGGGTTAGTTTGTCGTTTGTATGTGTAGGTAATACATCAAAACCTCAAAAATGAACAATAGAAACCAATGTAGAAAGTGAAAATTGGAAAAACAATATGCAATTGTGTATTGTAATACCAAGCCCAAAAGTTAAAACAATCATTCAAACCACTACACATCCTAATTGTGTAAACCTATGTGATCTTTCTTAGAATCAAATTACAATTGTTTTTTCAGATCAACGATTTTTTAAATTTTTTACTACTGATCGATATAAACGGTTTAAAAACAAATAAGTAATTACTGTTCCAATGTGAATAGGTAAGGAAGTTTATTATTTTTCATACAAAATGTATTTACTTTCATTATAACTACATTTGGTATCAACATTATACGTTTTCTTATATCATGAACAGTATTACATTTAATATATCATGATTATTAGTTTCTAGGTTCAATAATAACAAAAAATCAACTGAACATTTCTGAAAAGGAAACTTTATCAATTATATGGCGACCGTCGTCGTCTGTAGGAATTTCGTATGTTTGCCTTCGTCTTTTTTTTTTTATCAAGAAGCGGCATGGCATTATGGCCCATAGTTTTCTCGTCGTTTCCATAGAAATGACATAGAACTACTTGGCTGGTGTGACCCAAACTTGTCATAAAACATGTATACAAGGTCGTCTAATACAAATGATAGATCAAGGTCAAATGAAACAATACGACCATCCATGACAATCGTTGACTCTGGCTAATTTTCAAAAAATATTTTCTTTACAACTTCAATTTATGCGAGCCGTGATGAAACTTGACGATATATATGATTTGTAAACCCTCCCCAGTTATCCTCGTTCAAGGTTGTTCCGGTTGCTTGCAAACATGGTTTAGTTTTTGGAACAAAAATTGTCACTGAAACCCACAGGCACTTGTCTCCGAACAAGACTGACACCTTTATACTTTAATATAAATTATTGCAAGTATAGAGGTAAATCATTTTCAATTATGTGGTCATTCAGTTTATAAATTTCCTGTTTACAAAACTTAAAATTTTTCGAAAAACTAAGAATTTTCTTATCCCAGGCATAGATTACCCTAGCCGTATTTGGCACAACTTTTTGGAATTTTGGATCCTCAATGCTCTTCAACTTTGTACTTGTTTGGCTTTATAACTATTTTGATATGAGCGTCACTGATGAGTCTTATGTAGACGAAACACGTGTCTGGCTTATCGCGTGTGTGTTCGCGTGCTCAGCTTATTTCCTAACATTTATTTCTCAAATACAAAACGAACTATCTATAGTCAAAAGGGAAGTAACTTAGTTTTTCCTACTTCGAAAAAAATACTAATTTGTCGGATTCGTTATTATTTGTGAAAAGAATCAGATATCAACTTTTTTTTATATTTATTGATATAAATTCAATTGCAAATATAGGGTAAGGTTTTGATAACTTATGTTTGCCAAATAATATTTTCTTTCGTATAACTTTTTAAACTAATTACACGCTACAACTCTTTTTTTTCAATCATAATAATCTGTCTTAATTTTGCACCAAAAAAATATCACTTTATGTAAATAACTTAACTTTAATTTAGTAAGGATTTGAGTTACTGCAAGGAATTAACATGCATCACTACTTCTGAATCAAATCAATAAATTTTAAAATTGATCGATGAACAGTAAATTGAGATTGTTTTTCTCCAAGAATAACAATCGAAAGTTTTGATATTATACTACACTATTGATAATATTATAATATACATAAAATTGAGAATTGAAATGGGGAATGTGTCAAAGAGACAACCCGACCAAAGAGCAGATAATAGTCAAAGGCCACAAATGGGTCTTTAATGCAGCGAAAAACTCCCGCACCCTGAGGCGTGCTTCAGCTGTCGCCTAAACAAGAATGTATACTAGTTCAGTGACAATGGACGTCATACTAAACTCCGAAATATATATATATAAAAAACACCTAAAACCAAAAATCATACAAGACTAACAAAGCCCAGAGGCTCCTGAGTTGGGACAGGGGCAAACCTGCGGCGGGGTTAAACATGTTTTTTTTTTATATCTCAACCCTCCCCTTTACCTCTAGCCAATGTAGAAAAAACAAACACACAACAATCCGCACAGTAAACCTCAGTTCAAAAGAAGCCCGAGTCCGATGTAGGAATAAGTAACAAAAGAAACTAAAACAATGACAATGATACATAAATCAACAATGGACTATTAGCAGTTACTGACATGCCAGCTCCAGACCTCAATTAACCTGATTGAAAAATTTTGTCTTTATCATATGAATATCAAGCACAACCCCTAACGTTAGTATTATACCATCATAAAATATATGAGAAGAACATAACCCGTATCATGCCAACAGCTGGTTTTATAATAAATGTGTGTATTTCTGATACAAAGACCCTATAAGTGAATCAATATTAAAACCAAAATATGCAATCTTTTATGACCTAACAGCAGTATCGCAACTATACCCCTTCTCTATTGGTCTGTTTAAAGGTTTTGTTAGCTTTTGAGGTGAATGCCGACACTTTTGTGCTTTGTAAAGAATATTAACATAAAAAAAATGGATGTGAAAAGTAAAATCACAAAAATACTGAACTCCGAGAAAAATTCAAAACGGAAAGTCCCTAATCAAATGGCAAAATCAAATGAAAAACACATCAAACGAATGGACAACAACTCATATTCCTGACTAGGTACAGGCATTTTCAAATCTGCATGTTGAATTATATTTACGAATGATGTCCTTGTACCGATGATAAAAATTTAGTAAATGTTTTGACTAGTTTGTGGTATATGTATAGTACAGTAACAAAAAAAATAACCTCCATGAAATAGACAATAGCGCTGAAAATGGTGTTAAACCTCAATCAATCAATTTATCAATCAATTTATGATTTATTCGAAACACTAAGATTTCCCAACCTCAGGTCCAAGAATAAACGGGATTAGTAAGATTTTTCACAACTGGATACATAAATACTGTGTTACGTCAAGAGTCATACGATCAAAATGAATACAATAGCACAATGACAAATAAAGAGTAAACTTTGTGCAATAAATAGAACAAACTGAACCTGTGCGAACTTTCAATGAACAAAATAAATACAACATGTTATTACTGCTCCAAAACTATAAATTAGCGGATTGATGTTCTTTCCTATAAAACTATATATATAAATAAAAAATATAAAATCCAAAAATTGTAAAAATCAATTCTCAACTTAAACATTTAATTAACACACTCTATTAAGCCAGAATAAATATCTTTCTTTGTAATTCTTCAATATGGACCAATGTGGTTCGCTTGAGTTTAGTAAATATATGATCTTCTTATGTATACTACAAAAAAAATATATAAAGTTTGAATAAATTATTTGCATAGTAATTAATTACGAAATGACGTCGGTTTACTGCGGCAATAACATAAAGAAAACTTCTATTATGATTTTAATATTTTATTTACAAACTGGAAAATTTATTATACCACTCTTTAAATTGTTGTGACAGAAAATCAATAGATATATATGGCTTTATTGAATTGCACATATGTTCAACAATCATCTCTTACTATCAGGTCAGAAAAAAATCCACCTCTACAATTTTCTGTTAATTACTTTATATCAAAATCTGAGTGAAAGTTTTATCGTAACAGAGGGCGGTTTTGAATAAAATGTCAACATTGTCCGTCAGAATTGAAAATAATAAAGAAGGAAAGAAAACATAATGGAGTAACCCAAAACCCCAAAAAGTAAAGGCCCTATGATAAGATGACAATTTCTCAAAACATTAGAAGGCAAACAATAGTCTACAGAATTTTACACCGACAACTGAAGACTTGTCTATATAGCAGTTCGTAAACCAATGTTCTATTAATAATCAACAAGAAACAGGTAGTTTACTAATGTTCATTTGATGTTAGTGAGAAGCCAAGGTAAAATACAACACAAAACCGTGTAAAAAGAAAAGAAGTAGCACTTGTTGTAAACTCAATGAGGCCCGGCTTTCTATAACAAAAACCCTTACTAAACTAAGGTATTACTATTAAGATGCTCAATATGGGGAAACATATCTGTACCGAACTGGAATTTGTCGTTTTGTTCTTAAAAATGATTCATGCCAAGAAAGAAAATCGCCATCTTGTAAAAATTGTGACTATGAAAAGAGTAGCAACTCTTTAAAACGATGAACCATCCCGGTTGTAACCTGGACCATATTAACCTAAGATTTGAAGTCAGTGTCAACAAAGCTGTCTTTGGACTTTGAATATCATAAGATGGTCTTGGTATTATCGAAGTACATGTCTCAATGTGTTCGCAGTACAGTCAGTTTAGCAAAAGCTTCCAATAACAATTCATGCTCCTACATTTATCAAGTTGTTCGGCACTTTAGATAGTCTTGAATAGTCTGGAAATTAGGATGTCGCTAGTCGAAGTAAAAAATACAAATTTGATAATATTCCTACATGTTTGGTGACTTCAACGTGTATTGGATCTGAACTATAACGGCTTGACATATTGTAAAGAAATATGTCTTTTGTTGCCGACTGTATGTTTTCCTCCAAATGTGTTTTGGCTTCTGTGTTATCGAGTTGCTGTATACCTTTCGTATTCAGCACCAGTGGTCTCTTTCTATGTGAAGTTTGTTTACTTTTCTTATTTTTGTTGATTCAATTAAGATGTGTAGGTATACAGAACGAGTGAACCTAATGCTAATGTAATATTTGATTCAACCTAGCATGTTTGAAATTCAGTTGATTGTTCAAGAAAATAAATTATACTGTCTCTTTTTTATGTGTATACTGAAAAATATCATAAATTAATAAATTCGTTTACTGCTCTCTTCATATATAAATGCATGCATTAGCATATAAGGTAGTATTCGACTTTCTTATGAACTTGGACTATCCTAATGGACGAATAGGGAATAGGGAATAGGTAATAGAATAGGTAACGAATAGGGAATAGGTAACGAATAGGTAACGAATAGGGAATAGGGAATAGGTAACCAACTTGACGTCCATACTATCCTAACGAAGACTTGTTTAAATCCTAGTGTTGTCTCAAGATCTAAGGTCATCCTAAATCAAGTCTACACCTTATGGAACTTTGAATACTTTCATGTCCTCAGTTGTATACAATATTTAAGATACATGGTCATAGAATCATTAATCGTCGGAAAAATTACATGGTCGTTAAATCATTAAGAGTAACAAAAAAATACAATATGTTTCGATTTCATTGTTTCCATAATACAGTAAAGTTGTTAGTTATTGCTTTCATCTACAAGTTAATTTGTATACACACAAACCCTTATTTTTACAGTTTACAATACATATTTTCATTTTCCACAATACCAATTTAACAGTCCAATCAAGGTATTTAAACCATTTAAATAGAATCTTAATGCTAATGGAGGAAATCCAAAAATCACTGGTCCATATATTTATTTTTATTTGTTAGTGCTTGTTTACTCGTGTGTTACCTATATTTTTGGAATTGTTAGTTAGAGACGTAAGTACACGTAATCATTTATTTCATTATATTATTCATATTTTTCTTATAAAAGCGGCATTTTTGTTCATATTTCAAATGAAAACGACCTTTTATAGGTTTGTATTTTCTGATAAAAAAAATTAAGTAAAGAAATTCGAAAATAGCTGTCAGATTGATTTTTGTATGTTTTTTTTATACTTTTTTCCCTCTTCTTCTACAGAAATAAAACCTCTATCCTTGTTTTATCCCATTAACTTTCATTTTCAGTTTTTTATTGCCTTTATTTGTTATACGCCGACTAAATTTTGGGCTTTGTACTCGGGCAATCATGGTACGAGACAAGGTTTCAATTTCGATGATGTCCGGGTATAAAATGTATGATATTTGGTTACATAAATTTTCTTTTGATAATGCCAGTTGATTTGATTTCAAGCAGTTTGGTTGTATATAATATAGTCATTTCATTTCATTATACATCTCTTGCGAAAGCATATTATTTTAACATTGTGAAAAAGTAAAATGTGAAAAAGTGGGGTTAGTTTTGTTCTCCGTAAAATGTTGTTAGTAAATGTGAGTAATTAATTTTTACGCATAAACTATGCATATTGCTTTCCCATGCAGCCTTTATAACACATTATTTATTCTTAGTCCAAATCTATCTGCTGTGTAGACATATGTACCTAGTGGGATAAACCGCTTTTATACATGTACCTTTATGAGTAAATAAAATATTCCAGTCACAGCAGTTAAAGAAATATAATCGATCTTTTGCTTTTATAATTCTATTTAATACGAAATGAAATGAATTTAATGAAAAGACATAATTAAATATTGTATTTCAATGAAAGTACATATCTTATTCTTAAATGATAAACAGAAAAGCTCGATTTTGTTTTTCAATGTTTGCCAACAGATTTTGAATTATTACGATAGTACAAAACCCCGGTAGAAATTCATTAAGAAAGGGTTTTGAAGTTAATAAACTTTAATGTTATTGATATATTCTACAATATCAGTGTTATGATGATCTATGATGTTTTGGGAAGGCATAAGAGACTATTTTTTTTAAAGAGAATATATAGACTTGTAAACAAATATTGATTAAACTGCGTCAAACTTTAATTATTTTTTTTTATGAGTGAATATTTTATAGATAAAACACGTATATTTTAAGCACGAATGCGCTAGGATCCGGTATCATCATAGTTCGTTATAGTCATACACTCGTAAAAATATATAAGTCAAGCTAATCGAGCTATTTTCTATCTTTCATTTTAGTAAAATGGCGACGAAAGGAAAGGAGAAATTTGAACTTGTAGTGGCACTGGATATAGGTACTACATACTCCGGCTATGCATATTCAACAGTTCAAGATTTCAAGACAAATCCACTGAATATTCAGTACATACAATCCTGGAATGCTGGAAGGAAAAGAATGGTGTCACACAAAACTCCAACGTGTCTTATGCTGAACAAAAATGAAAAACTTGTTGCCTTTGGATATGAAGCCGAGGCTGCCTATGCCAAACTTATTGCGGATGAAGGTCACAAGAATTCGTATTACTTCCATCGTTTCAAGATGAAACTCTGCAAGAGAGAGGTGCATATATATTTATAATTATTTTTGCTTATTGTACCATAAAGTGGCCGCCTTCAACAAACTGAAGATTATGTCACAATTTAACAAAAAAAAGAAAATGAAAATTACAAATGTACAATACTTTGATGTGAAGGACTGATAAATTTTGCGACTCCTGTTTCATATACTTAATTTGCATGTTTATAATTTCGTTTGGTACAGTAGTTGGTTCTGCGATCCATGTAAACAGGGTTATTTCTGGATCAAAAGACAAATGACCAAATCATGTCAGCTGTACGTCTTTTTCACAATGTGTTTATTCCGATAACCTTTGTAAATATAATAGTAAACAGAAAAAAATAGTAACAAAGTCACCCCTATATGTTACAGCCATGGTGAAACATGTGGTTTTAATAGAAATGTTTAAACATGAACTGGATTTACTTTAAAAGTAAAAAAATATTGATAGCAAAGTAAAGATTTAACGAAATAATGTTCCATTTTTACATTTGAGTAGAATTACTTGCATTCATGTATAACACGTGTTATTTAAGGAAGCTGGCTTGTCATGTTTTGGAATTTTTGTAAGATTTTCGGAATCCTCTGGTTTTATACATTTGAATGCCTTGAAAAAAATTGCCCGGTGACCCCCATTTTTCGTTTTGAAAATCTTTTACTTGTATAATGATAAGCCATCTGTTAAAGTCTTATAAAATTTTGATAACTTTTTTTAAACAGTTTTTGAGAATGTTAACTTGTCAATGATAAAGCTATGAAAAGTCACGAGAGAATATTTTCCCGCCAAAATTACAATGGCTCATATCTCGAAAACAAGCACGGTGACCTATATATATATTTTTTTTTGCTCTTTGGATTCCTTTATTAATTCCCTATCAATTTAAACTAAAGTTTTGAAAAGTTAATTACTTTGAAACTGAGAAGCGAACTCCCTTAAGAGATGCGATGATTAAGATTGATGATTTTATGTTGATCTTTAGAACTGTTGTGATATATTTACTCGAGGCATACTACTAGAGACACATGCATCTTGTACTTTTTCATTTTCAGCTTCTTCAGTATTTTGTTTGTTCAAATTACTATCAATATACATTTTGTCATAAGATCTGTCCAAACATAATTTTTATCTGTCATTTCGGGTCTATATTTGAAGCTTAATAATACTTATACATTTACATAATTATTTATGATTTATAATTCATAATATTTAAATATTGCGCAACATCAATTATGAATGAATTGAAACTTTTTCGTTAAATGCCGACAGTTTGATAAATAAAGAATGTTTAATCCCTAATCTCCGCTTTCGACAATCATTTTGTTGTTGGTTACATTATATTTTGATTAATTCCATTCCGCGTAACAATCGGACTTTAAAATTGTATCTTATATTATATAATTAATTTAAAGACAAGACAAGACAAGTCTAATACTTTATTTAGTCTCACCACTTGTTACATATAAAATATATGGCATAAACACCGGCCAGTTAACAACAAGAGCCACTCTATAAAGATTTATGAGAGACTATAAAACACATTTCTTTTCTTAAAATACAATATATATAAAAAGTTTTAAAATAAATTTTCACTTTATCAAAATTCATTGCAAATTTTGCAGATTTTGGCAGCATAAAATACTATATTTTCATTTGTAAAAAGCAATTTCAATTTTCATTATCTGACATATGTAAAAAAAAATTATCTCATCAACAATACTAGCATGAATAAAAATAAGATAACAAACACCTGAACATACAGGACAGTTAAACAAAACATGTTTTTCATCTTCAACGTCCTCAGTACATTTAAAACATAATCTATTTTCAGTATCAATATTTTCATAACGACCAGTTTCAATTCTGATGGGTGCTACGCCACATCTAAATTTTGCCAACGCGCTCCCATATATATATACCTGGTACATTTTTTTAAAATGTCAAATAGTTATCTGCATCATATGTATACACGTTTGAACATTCTATTTGTACGTAATTTATTTTTATCATTCGACATAATTTTGTCAAACCATTCTTCCTTTTTTCCGAAATATACTTTTTCGATATTAATTTGTGTTTAAAATAGTACCATTACACAAATATTCCATATCAAGTTCTTAAACTTTCTTAAATGCCATTATTTAATCTTTTACATTATCGCGGCATGTGTTACCTATATATCTATTATTATTCCCCTTTTTTAGCAAAAAACTCAATAGGTTGACAAACCGTTCGTCCGTCAGCTTTTTTCTGTAATGCTTCATGAATTGGTTTGATTTTTGAAGATAATCATGTCATAATATAAAGAGAGACAGATCAAGTTTGATTTTCGTTCCGATTTGGGCCATTTGTGTTAAAGTTGTGGCCCTAGGAAACCAAAAACTGCTTGAAATCTCAGTTTTACGCGCTATTTTCTATAAAACATTTATCTATTGGTAGTAAATCTAGTATAATCAAATATGTAACCCTGTACAATGATGAAATAGTTCTTACACTAATAACTAGTCCGAGATTACTCTGACGTCCAACGGCTGTTTTGCCAGACAAGCTGGGGCCGTGGGACGTCAGAGATCGTCCCATATCAAAAAGTGGATATTTGCCCACCCAAAATAGATGCGCTGCTTCGTCGCTTCTGATGCCGATTGAGGGCCTTGGAATTATATAAATCGGGCATCAATCTGTTCATTTTTCATTTATCTCTTCTTTTATGTAAGTTTCACCTACCTGCCAACCTTTATTTTTCCATATTTTAACAGTTTTCACAGAGACCCATCGATTTCTGCATTTTGACTTTCACTTTCAAATGGACGTCAAGTTACGAGAGAGTTCGTGGCCTCGAGACTCAAATATGTAAATATTTATATTTTTTAACCTCCTTTATAGAAGATCGATGTTTAACATCTAGAGCCAACCACGAGTTTTTACCTCCTTTACAGGAGATCGGTATTAAGCATTTAGTTCCGACCACGATAACAGTTGGAAGCTCTCGGACATTTAGATAACTTGCATCGTAAATGAACGAGGTGTTACATTATAGTCATTTGCACTGTTTTCTCGTGGTCACGTAATAATCTTTGAAAATGAAAGTCAAAATGCAGAAATCGATGGGTCTTTGTGAAAACTGTTAAAATATGGAAAAATAAAGGTTGGCAGGTAGGTGAAACTTACATAAAAGAAGAGATAAATGAAAAATGAACAGAATGATGCCCGATTTATGTAATTCCAAGGCCCTCAATCGGCATCAGAAGCGACGAAGCAGCGCATCTATTTTGGGTGGGCAAATATCCACTTTTTGATATGGGACGAGTTCTGACGTCCCACGGTCCCCCAGCTTGTCTGGAAAAACAGCCGTTGGACGTCAGAGTAATCTCGGACTAACTAATAACTTTAATATTTGCACTTTGTATATTTTAGGCTATAACTAAGAATATGTCAATGAAAGATGTAACAGGAAAGGCTGCCAGAGCATTGGATGTGTTTTCTTTGTCCATCCGGGCACTAATTGATCACTTTCTAAAACAAGTGGATGTACCTCTGTCCAAAATACGCTGGGTTATAACTGTCCCTGCAAGCTGGTCAGACATAGCTAAACAGTTCATGGCTGGAAGCGCAATGATGGTATGTTTTACAATCTGATTGGACAGAAGACAGTATTTAAATCAGCTTGCTAAGTTTAAACGTTTCTCGCATTATCAAATCCTACATTCACATGTGACAAACTTATAAACTAGATTTAGTGTTGGTTATGGTTATCACAGTGGTGTGATATAAGTATGAACAAGCACGTATTTTTGATGCTGTTTTCTGTAGAAGATATGTATAAGGTTATGTAAAACAGATCACGATGACGAAGTGATATGATGGTTTTAATTAAAGAAAGAAAAAAATTGTAATTGTCAAGCTACGACCCTTAAGATAGGTTGTGCAATATCACAAAAAACCTTCTACCATTTAGGGTATTATTCAACAGTTACATTTTCGAAGTCATTTTTTAAATTTGTATAATACATCGAACATATCATTGTTAAACACTATCCAAATTTTCTCATTTCAGGCAGGAATTCCAGAAGAACAACTAATCATAGCGTTAGAATCAGAGGCTGCAGCCATATATTGTGAAAATCTGAATTCAGAAAAACGTAAAGGATCAGATCATAGATATTCTATTGAAAACGACGGAAGTAAATTTATGATGGTGGACATTGGTGGTAAATACATATACATAATACATATGAAATGATGCCGTTTTTTATTTATTCATCACAAATACAATTTAAAATGGTGTAATTGCAATTGAGACCAACATAGTTAAATTCAGTAACATTTTAACAACTTCAAAAATGTGTGACCTTCTTGTCATATGTGTGAACCTGTATTCAAAGACCACATGTTTTATCTTTTAAGAGACCACTTTTGCCTACTCTCTTATGTCGGTCTCTTAATAAATGTTTGACTGTATATCTATCATCTTATATGCAATCATAACAATTCATATGTGTTGCTGTTTCTACAGACCCATCTCTTTGGTGTCTATTTTTTTCAAATTTGATTTCTTGTTTATAGATTTAAAAAGGTGGTAAATTTCTATTGTAACATTAGCAAACTCTTCTGAGCGTTGCATGCAGCCTTTTTAGTTGAGTGTGAAGCCAAAGGTAATATCTTTTTATATATATACCGGTGTCCATGAGCGCTAAACAGGATAGTTCTTTTTATTACTAGTATATGTGTCTCGCATTTGCTGTTTCATTGACATGTATCTAGCATCTTTTTATATTCAAAGTCTAGGTTTGTTCTCCTATAGTGCAAAAGGTTGCGATTTCGATCACTGGCCCGATTAAAACAAAGATTTGCTAATGTGTATTTGCTTTTATTTCTTTCATGTTATGTTGAATATATATATATGGTAACTAACTGGCCCTTTCTTGTAAATGATCTTCATTTGCAGCGAAAAAGCAGTTCCAAGAAATAGATGATTTCTCTTATTATGATATTTCGTTTATCTTTCAGAATATACTTATCAAATACCTTGGTTATTATTCACACTTATAATTGAACTTATTATAAATAATATATCTAATTTAAATCAATTATTATTTTTCTAGGAGGCACAACTGACATTACAGTTTTAGAAAAATTAGCAGACAACAAAATGAAACAGCTTTGTTCATCGACCGGTGGCATATTTGGTGGCATGTCCGTAGATGAAGAATATATTGAAATGGTAGAAAACATCATTATGGGAGCAGTGATGCGGAAATTAAAATCTGATTACCCACAGTCATATCTCGAAATGTTAAGTAGCTTTGAATATCTAAAGCAAAATATAGATTCAAGTCTAGCAGGACAGATCTCTGTTAGCATACCATATGAAGTGATTAGTTCCCTTTGTAAAAGTCAAGCGGGCGAGACATTTGAGTCATTGTTAGAATCGTCAGAGTACAGTGGACGAGTATCATTGGAAAAGGGCAAACTTAAGATAGATGCTGGTCTTTTAAGGTCATTCTTTAATAAACCTATTGTAGAAATGATAACATTGATGAAAGAATGTTTCAAAAAATGCGAACCTGAGAGAGTACGAATAATTCTTGTCGTAGGCGGATTTTCGCAGTGTCCATTCCTACGTGAGGCCCTTAAGACAGCTTTTCCAAGAAAGCTTATCAAATTTCCACATGAACCCAATCTAGCTGTCTTAAAAGGAGCAGTCTTGTTTGGTCATGAACCCAGTTTTATTGCGTCAAGGGTTGTTCGATATACATATGGTGTAGAAGTGTCTAAGGATTACGACCCAAGACTTCATTCCTCAGACAGACGAGTAATTGTAGATGGAGAGGCTTTGTGTCGAGGTGCATTCGATACATTTATGGCGGCAGAAACTTCAGTTCCCATTGGAACAGCTATTACAGAAATATACACTACAACCGAAAAAAATCAAAAGTCGCATTATCTGCCAATTTACATTTCAACAAGTAAAAATCCAAGATACACAGATGATGACGAGTCGTCTTACTTGGGTACTATTAAAGTGCCGATACCAAATCCTAGTGAGATGTACCGAGATGTCAAGGTCAACTTTTATTTCGGTTTTACAGAACTTGAAATTGAAGCAATAGACGTAGAAACGAATGAAAAATGTGAAGTAAAATTTGATCTTTTGTAAACCAGTATGCATTTAATTTGTTCCGTATTACAAACGTAGTTTGTTTGAAAGAGAAGTTTACAGCGAACAGTATTGGGTACAGACTATCAAGGTCCATTTCTGTGAGAGACTACATTGTCTCTGAGATTGAAAATTTACATGTGTTTTGTACCAAGATCTACCAAGTGTGTTCCCGATTTTTCATGAAAGATATCTAATTCGTAGCATGATTTTGTTTGGATGAGTAGTGCTTGTTGTATAACACTAAAAAGACCCTTTGTCTTTCTTTTAGCATTTTGTTTTTTGTTTTCAAATTAAATGATGATTTTTACTTATTGTAAGATTTATATGTTCTTCTTTCAAGATTCGGAGACATGAAATGTTATTTAAGGAATGACTGTAATATTTTTTCTGTCTATGAAGAAATAACATAAAAAATTTGGTGCACACTGAATAACGCGCGTAACGGGTTATTTAACAGTGTGCACCACATTTTTTATGTTATTTCGAATAGACAGAAAAAATATTACAGTCATTTCTTATAATTTAATTCTAAATTCCATTTCAAACCGTAGAAAACCATGAAAAACGTTGCTGACGTGACTAAATTATGTCTATGGGCTGATAACAAAATAACGTCAGCCAATCAGAAAACGCGTTACATCCAAAATTAAATTATATATATATCAGCAAGTCACTTGTCTGTTTTTGACATATGTTATCATCCAGATATCTTTCGATTTCTTGCTTGTTTGGGTTGCATTTTCTTTGACACGTAACCAATTCTTCTTTTATTTATGTCAGCGGCATGTTGATATTTTTTGTTATCTTTATGTATGGTGATCTTTATTTATTATGGCCATGTTGCAGTACACGTTTTCGGACGTATATTTGATTTGCTGTGTTCTGTATCGTCCTCAGGCCATAAAGACCCCCGTTTTCTAAGCGACACGTGCGTGCAAGTCATATTAAATTGTTGAAATCAAATATTTACCTACAAATGGGTGCCGTAGTAGGTCCACTGCCGTTTTGAGCAAGGATTTTTTGACATGCATTATTATATGTACAAAAAATGTATAGTACACACAAATAAAATTATCATGGGATTTTTTTACCGACTGTGAAATTTAATACTGATAAATATAACTCAACTTCTAAGATCATTATTATCATGATGATTTACGCACGGATATGTTCCTGATATTGTAACTACAATCCCGTCCTTTTTTCCGAATGTGAACTACCGAATTATACTTACCGGGTTTGCCGAACATGAACAACACGACGGGTGCCACATGTGGAGCAGGATCTGCTAACCCTTCCGGAGCACCTGCCAGAGATCACTTGGGTAGGGTACGTGTTGCTCAGTTTTTAGTTTTCCGTGTTGTGCTTTGCTACTATTTGTACTATTGGTTGTCTTTTGTGTTTTTATTCATTGCGTTGTCTGTTAATTTTCGACTTATGCTATAGATATAAGAATATGTGGTATGAGTGCCAAAAAACCGCCCTATACAATAATATACAAAGGTAAATGAAAACATTTTGTTGTAAGGTATACAGTTTAAATGGAGAACGGATTTTTTTTTAATAAAATAAATAATTTTGTTGTTCATAGTACGAAGAGGGGAAAATTTATAGTGATACCAAACACTTCTCAAATTACAATGCTGATATATAAACGAGATAATCCCGGATAAGTTAACATTAAAGTCATTAAACTGAGACTACTATAACACAGTATATAGTATAGTAGTCTCAGCATTAAATAACAAAAAAGAACTAAAAATAGTATCAACAGATCAAATTAACAAGAAACTAAGAGCATTTAATGACAGATAGTTCAAAGACAAACACAATTGATAATAAAAATAAAATGTTTCGCTGAGTGCAGTCTGATACGACTGCAGAGGTCGAACATTGAACAGTTGGGGCAAATATTGACACAATATTCAAGCTTAATACTGTCTGAATTTGGATTGTGATCAAATTTTTGACATAATATAGGATTCTGACACAAAATAAATGTGGTCAAAGGTTTTACAAATCTATTGCGCAATACTGTGCAATTGAATTCGAAAAAGATATTTGAAAAATTTAGGGGGAAAAATGAATCCCTTATAAGTATTGGAACCCCCCCTTCCCCTTAACTTTTTGAAACCCCCCTCTAAGCAATAACACCAAAACTCAATCCCAGCCTTTCCTTTGTAGTATGGAATCTTGTAGTACGATTTCAGAGAGATCCATACACTTAAACACAAGTTAATATTGTCTCGAAACTAGAAAAATGCTTGTTTTTTTTACCCTTTTTTCGCACTTAATTCCTACATATTTGGGGCAATTAGCCCAAAACTCAATCCCAGCCTTCCCTGTGTTATATGGAACCTCGTGGTACAATGTCAGAGTGATCCATACACTAACACACAAGTTATTATCCTGAAACTAGAAAAAGGCTGTTTTGGCCCCTTTTTTGTCCTTAATTCCTAAACTGTTGACCCCATAACTTCTAAAAGTAATCCCAACCTTCTACTTGTGGTATTGAACAGTATGGTACAATTCCATATCAATAGAACTACTAATGCACAAGTTGTTATCCTGAAGCTAGAAAAATGCTTGTTTTGGTTCCTTTTGGGCCCCTTATTCCTAAACGATTGAAACCATCATCAGCAAAATCGATCCCAACATTCCTTTTGTGGTATTGAACCTTCTTAAAAATATCATAGAGATCCATTCACTTAAACTTAAGTTAATTTCCGGAAACCAATGTGTCTTCGGACGATTGTCACAGAATAGAAGTTCCTTCATAATATAAGTTCCAAATGGAAAAAGTATTCTGGAATATTATTTCCACTGGAATAGATATTACAGTAAAGGTTCCTAACGAAATAAATGGTATAGAATGTTTGTTCCAACAGGAACAGATATTATGACATTGTTTATAACAAAGTTTCCAGTGGAACTTCTGTTAGGCGGAACAAATATACGTTGACACGACGACGACATCATACCATTATACGATCCTAAAAAACTGCTTGCGGTCGTATAAAAATCATGCATCATAGACTAAAATCAACTAAAACACATATCAGGGTTTCAGTATTTTAATGTCATTCACAGTCAAAGAAGACATGATTAGTGCACCCCCCCCCCCCCCCCCAAATGTATTGTTAGGCAGTATGATAATTATGAGTTAATACAGGAATAAATCTGCTAATGACTGAGGGACGAGTTAGTGCCAATAAGAATACCTACTACTTCAGTTTGAATGTCCAAAGGAAATCAGCAATACAAAGCAGCACATATCGATACAAACAGAAAGCACGTGCAATCGGCGACAGTAAAAAAAAACCCGTACTATGAACCCGTCGGTGCAAGCCCTTTGGGTGCAGTCTTAGTAAGTATAGTATGCAGAAGCATGATAAGATTGATAGCTGAATATATTCTGACCTTTATTAATTCGCTAGCCCGCACATGTCGTACATGTAAATATAACGAAATCAGAGAACTATACTTTAATTAGTTTGAGCTGAATAATAACGCAGTTTTACAAAGTAAAGTATACCATACCTAGCGGTCTTTAAAGTAACAATTAGGATTTCGGTTTGTAAATATAAACAGACGTCCATTACTAGACAGTTAAGTAATGGACTTCTGATACATAAACTATTCAAAATGATTAGCTGACATCACTAGTATAATACAAAAGAAACCCTAGATCCAAGATGCCGCAACCAAACACGTGTATTACAGAAACCAAAAATCGTAATTTCTGACGTGAGAGATTCAAGATTCCGCAACTAAGCATATGTGTATACAGAAACAAAATATCGTGATATCTGTATGTGAGAATATAGATTTCATATCCATTTTTTTTTAGACCTTGTTATTGCATTCTGGTTACTATTTTCAAGTGTGGTCGAGTATGGCATAGTAAATGACCAATGAGGATCATGACTCCATAAGGGCTCATTTAGATCTTCATTACATTGTTGAGCAGTCGAAGCAAGGAATTGTGCTTGTCAGTTAAGGTATCCCAAGATATGTCTTAATTAGGACATTATCTAGTGCGGTATTAGGACTTGTCTAAGACTTGTCTAAGACATGTCAAATGATGTATCACAACCCTATCTTATGACGGTCCTAACTACGATTAGACCTATGACCATCCTGACACATATATTTTGTTAATAAAGATATATGTAAAAAAATAATTGAAAATGTGGATTCATTGATTTGTTGATATCAATTTTCATGAATTGAGAAAAAAATATTATCATAGATATCTATCGCTATAAACATGTAAAGGGCGTGAGATTGCATCTATGATTATCTTTGATGAAGAAGAAAAAAATAACACAAAAATAAAGATTTTACGCTATTCTAATAGCTATCTTATCCCTATGATTGAAATATAGATCTCTGGTTTCGTTACTCTGACCCATGTTACGATAGATCAAATTTGAATTATATCTTTTATAATAGATACATTGTTATATACTATTATGATAAATGAATTTCGTCCTAGTCCTACGTTGTTTTTTTTTGACACAGCCATAGCATCTCACAGCATGCAGGCTGTCTATGCCACATATTTCAAGTCGTTGCTTTTTACGTATTTTCGAAACAAGGATTTGTGATGGCGTGAATGCCTTTTTTTTCGCCAGGCGTCAAACGGTCATCCGTTAGCGTCAAATTGGTTATAAATATTACCGTGATAAAATATTCTTATCCTGGATCTCAAATACTTATCGTTACCATGGTTACCGGTTTTTTTTAGAAATACAATTAACATGATTCGTCTTCATCAGTCTTTTTATCGTCTAAAAAATTGTGTACATTTTATCATCATGCACCAAAAAATTAACGTTAAGTTTTAACGTGAAATGTTTGGCAAGAATTTTTACCGTTAATCGTCATGAAGGTACCTCGATCATTATACGACCCTCATTTAGTCGAACATTCAAATTCTTCATAGAAATATGGAACAGCGCCATTATATATTGTGAAATTGAATATAATAATCACCAAAATCTGTTTGAAGGCGAAATACAGTATAATACATCTACCATCAGAGACATATATAATACATTATATGTCTCTACTACCATTAATTAGTTTTCATCCCTTATGTGCCTCAACAGTCACATGTCGTTATTGCTGTGTCTCGTGACAAGGTCATGTGACTTTTTATTTTCCTCATTGAAACAGAAGATGGCACGTTACTTTCTGTTTACATTTTTTCTCGTTGTTTTATGTGAACTTATCAAACATGGAGATGCTGGGAAATATAGTAAACATCCATGTTTAAACAGAAAGTTTGGTGAAGGAATTAATATCGTGAAGTAAGTCGATAAACAAATACAAACTCATTTTTAAGGGAGACTTACATAATTTATTTTATAAAATTTAACAGTTTAAAAATTATCATTATAGTCATAGTTTTTTACTAACTTGACATTAACTAAGATTCTAAAGTAACAGAATGCAAAAAAAATCCTCTCTTTATTATTGTATTGTGGGTAAGAACAGAATATAAGGGTTTGTATTGTTCTTACTGTCATGCACATGTAAGTTTTCCACAACAGATAAAAACTATACAAATATTTGTTTTTTCAATGTTTTGATTTTTTTTATTATGATAATGGCACATTTATGTTTTGTCCTGTTTACTTGGTCCAGAGAAACTCTGATTCTAATAGAAACACAAATTAACATTGAAAATTTTATTCAAAATTAAGGCCTGAAGGGCATAAGCATCTGGCATGACAATGATATTAACTGTGTATGGATATTAGTCATGTCAATACATTTGAATAACATTTAATTTTAACAAGTGCATAGACACAACATAAGTCCTAAAAAAAGTAAATATTTGAAAACATAGCTCATGATGTAATAAAACAAAATGTGTAAGATTCAAGCATGTAAATATTACATGTTCAGTCCTTTTTTGAAAACAAAAAAAAGAGGTTTGGTATGATAACCAATGAGACAAATGATGTCAGCTGTAATAAGGTCATCACTGTAAGGATTGTAATACTTGAAACATTGAG
Organism: Mytilus edulis; assembly: GCA_019925275.1. Taxonomy (NCBI): domain Eukaryota; kingdom Metazoa; phylum Mollusca; class Bivalvia; order Mytilida; family Mytilidae; genus Mytilus; species Mytilus edulis. Next base: position 17,176,614 of record CM034352.1, on the reverse strand, counting down.
AAAAACCCATACTGTCTGCAAAGTATGCTGTACATGTAAACATGGTAACAAGTCATGAAAGTAAAATCATAAAAATACTGAACTTGTAGGAGAATCAATTCGGAAAGTCCATAATCACATGGCAAAATCAAATAACAAAACACATACATGACTTAAAAAACGAATGGACAAGAACTGTCATATTCCTGACTTGGTTCAGGCATTTCAAATGTAGAAAATGGTGGATTAAACCTGGTTTTATAGGGCTTACCCTCTCACTTTGATGACAGTCTCATCAAAATTCTGTTATATTTACAATAATGCGTTAACTAAACAGACACAATAAATAAAATAGTCAAAATATGGGTACAGCAGTCATCATCGTGTAACAATTTTAAAAGGAACAATTTAACAGAACACAAAACATCTATCTACAAACACATTCATTGATTTGCTTGTCTGATGTCAGAAATTTTATACGTCACATATATTTGTCGTTCAATGTACAAACAATTTTAAAATTTCACATAGGCAATGTTAGCATACAGGGTTAAAAAATCAAAAGTATGTAAGAATAAATTTCAGAAATAGACCGAGATTTAAAATAGTCCAAAAGTTATATAGAATTTATAAGAATCCACAAATAGTTAATTCCACTATGGTTCAACGTATTTTGTAATTCATAATAGAAATATATCATAATGACAAAAAATAGAAAAATATCATACTGATGGAATCTTTTAAAGTACAGAGTCACGTTATAAGAACCAAAGAAATACAAAAAGTAAAGGAACTCATTATGACAAAATGTGAAACAATTCTGAACAGAAAACATACAGCATGATTTATTCTTGAAACAAAAGATTAAAAAAAATAGTTTGACAGCAAACAATGACTTGTTGTGACTGTTCAGGTTATTGAAATAACAATGACTAATATTAACCTTTGCCATTCTACTCAACATATCATTTCTATAATTTTGTAAGCAAAAAGAAAAAAACTAGCCTCATTTCAACAGTACACTAGAACACACCCGTGAAATCGCGGGCATTCAGAGCGTAGTTTAAAGTATGTAAAGTGTTGTTGGAAGAATTTTGTAAAATACTGAATGACTGGAGAATTTCAGCATAAGAATCATAAGTCATAGGTTATTGGGGACAGGAAAATGTTTTTTTTTATCCCTCCACCTTTATTTCCAAAGTTCCCAATTTTTGGTTTTCTATCAATTTCAATATGAACATACAGTTAGTATGTTATGAACATTTAAGTAAGGAGCCTGTAATTCAGTGGTTGTTGTTTGTTTATGTGTTACATATTTGTTTTTCGTTCATTTTTTGTAAATAAATAAGGCCGCTAGTTTTCTCGTTTTAATTGTTTTACATTGTCACTTTCGGGCCTTTTAAAGCTGAGTATGCGGTATGGGCTTTGCCCGTTTTTGAAGGCCGTACGGTGACCTATAGTTGTTAATCTCTGTGTCATTTTGGTCTCTTGTGGAGAGTTGTCTCAACATGGCAATCATACCATATCTTCTTTTTTTTTTGTAATCAATGAATTTTGTAAAAGATTTAATGACTGGAGAATTTCAGAAAAGGTATCAAAAGTTCACATGAATAATTTTAGCGCTTATCTGTATATTATGAACATTCATTACTATATAAATAAAGTGTATTTACTTTCAATTCTAAGTTAACTAATCGATCCATGGTGGTCATGGATATAGTATACAGACCCTCTCTATTTAATAAGCTCTGTGACCGCCGTGGATAGTAAACTTGAAAATGATAGCAGATAAAATTCTGAAAATACACTTTATTCGTAGTATATGTATGTTCAAAGTATACAGAAAAACGCAAACCGGAAGTCTAATCTGACTTAAAATTTCGTCCAATGACGGGACAATATCCAGATGCCTTTTTTCTCGTTTTTCTCCCAAAATAACTCAATCTGAATAATTATATGAATGGATGACAAACGTGACTATGCACTGTACCTATAGGACACAGAGGCGTGTTGATTAATTTATTGTGGAAAGAAGAGAAGCGACACACAAAATGAGGTCTTCTCGTTTAATAGTATAGATAAGTTAAGGTTAGGCATAGTTTTGTTTTGTACATATTCTGCTGTGTCAGGGAATACCTTTGTTTCTACCTAGTTCTGTTTGTAATCTATTTGAAAAATTACAAATTCTTGCAAATCTTTCCATTAGTACTAATGTTTTTTTTTATTACAAATGTGGGATAAACTAATATTTGGTTATATAAATTTACACAATGATTTTTTTTAGTGAACTGAAAATGTATCCAACATTAGGTACATTATTTGTACATGCAAAAAAAAAGTGAAAGCCTGTTGTTGCATTCATTCCCTGTTTTAGAGACCCATTGGTGGCCTTGGGCTGTTTCCTTCTCTTTGGTCAGGTTTCTTGTCTCTTTGACACATTCCCCATTTTCAGTTTTACTTTCCAATATATTGTTGGTGAGTGGTTCAAAGCAAATGGGTATGTATGTTAACATACTACATGTATGTGCAATATGTGTAACATATATGATTGCAAGAAGAGTATACTATTCTTTTCCCTTACAGAACTTACCCAAGGCCTCATGAAACCTTAGATCTGAAGACCCTTCCATCCAGCTGGGATTGGAGGAATATTAATGGGACAAACTTTCTCAGTACAACCAGGAACCAGCACATACCACAATGTAAGTAATATGGTTATTATATTTAATTCTTCATGTTACAACTATAACACTCAGCAGGCGCGGATCCAGAGAGGGGGGGGGGGTTTCCGGGGGTTGGAACCCCCCCTTTTTTTTGGACGATCAATGCATTTGAATGGGGACGTGTAATTGGAACCCCCCCCCCCCCTTTGTCCTGGGTTAGGAACCCCCCCCCTTTTTAAAATGGCTGGATCCGCCCCTGCTCATTTAAGAATTAAGAAAATGTACTTAAAATCGTTTCTTTCAGCTGTAATTTACAATTATAAGGTTGAACTACAGAAGTTTCTGCCAATGGTCCTTTAAATGTCAGATTTATACATTATACAGTGGGCTTTTGATCCCTGGCATAGATTTAAGAAGATGTGTTCATCATCATGGAAGTCAACTATTTATTTTGAATGTTAATAAGCATGAAATATCTTTAATTACTATCAAATTAACAAGCTACAGTGACCATCACAGAAACATATCAGGATATACATTTTGTACCATACATGTACATTAACTTCATTGTATGGGTATTATACTATGTGACATCTTTAACTAAATCACAAATATTTTGTACCTGATCATCAGAGAAGCAATCCAACATGATAACCTGTATAAAAGTGACATCTTTGACTATTTATAGATTGTGGATCATGTTGGGCCATGGGATCTACAAGTGCCCTGGCAGACAGGATAAATATAAAACGTAAAGGGGCGTGGCCTTCAGCTTACTTGTCAGTACAAAATGTAATTGACTGTGGGGGCGCTGGATCCTGTCATGGCGGTGATGATATTGGAGTCTGGCAGTATGCCAACAAACATGGAATTCCAGATGAAACCTGCAATAATTACCAAGCTAAAGATCAAGGTACTCATATTTTATCTCTATGATTTATTTGTGGTCCTTAACAAGCATGAAATATTTGCCACTGGACAATAAGCAACCAAAAATCAATGCTACATACATGTTTGTTTTGTATATACTAATTAAATAAAAGAAAAAGTACAATAAATGTATATCTTCCACTTATTTGCAATGACCTTAAAATTTTTACAAATTTTACTTCCTGGATACCAGACTTTGTATGTCCTCAGACATATATATTGATTGATTTTTTATTATGCCCCACCTACGATAGTAGAGGGGAATTATGTTTTCTGGTCTGTGCGTCCGTCCGTTCGTTCGTTCGTCCGTTCGTCCGTCTGTCCCGCTTCAGGTTAAAGTTTTTGGTCAAGGTAGTTTTTGATGAAGTTGAAGTCCAATCGACTTAAACTTGGTACACATGTTCCCTATGATATGATCTTTCTAATTTTAATGCCAAATTAGAGATTTCACCCCAAATTCACGGTCCACTGAACATAGAAAATGATAGTGCCAGTGGGGCATTCGTGTACTGAGGACACATTCTTGTTGTAATTATTTTGCGCTTCAGAAGCTTAACCTTAGTATAATGTACAGGGTATTTAAAATGTTTTAAAACAAGGAAATAGTATCTACTGATTAAAGAGACGATTATGTCTGAGGTACATGTTTAGTTTTCTGTACAAACAGGGTTAACCCGTTTGTCTTCGGTTCAACATAGGTACATGTACATGTACTAAATAGTTTCACTGTATGACAAGGTCACCAAGAAAATTATAAGCATTTATTCATTTTTACCGTTATGGATAATGAAAGTTACTGCTGATATTTTTTAACAGTGTAACATTAAAAAAAGAAAATTTGCCTATATTAAATCCAATAACTTTTTTTTTTAAATACCACAAAGAGTTTTAACTTTCATAATTTTAAAGAATGGTTCCAATAATTCTATATTTCAGAATGTGATACCTTTAACCAGTGTGGAACCTGTACAACTTTTGGACAATGTAAACAGTTAAAACATATACATTGTGGAAGGTTGGTGATTATGGTAGAGTTAAAGGGAGAGATCAAATGATGGCAGAGATTTACAAAAATGGACCAATAAGGTAAACAAAAATCATAAATTCGAAATCTCTTTAGGTACCAAACCCAAGGGTACTGTTACTGTATTACAGCAGATCATAAGGAGATACATTATACTTTCTGATAAATGTTTACTTTAAACACCTCCTGCATAATATTATTGAATGTAAACAGACAGCAGCAAAGTAATGTAGATTAATTTCATTTTTACATTATATGTATTTACAATTCTGGAGTTCAGATAACCTGAGGACATAGATAATATGGTAGAGTTTACTGTTTAAAAATGAGAAGACGTCTGACCATTTTTGCCTTAATTCAACTCTGAATTTACTCAATTAATACATTTGATATTTATAGTTGTGGTATAATGGCTACAGATAAACTGGAACAGTATGCTGGTGGAGTTTATATGGAGAAAAATGCAGAACCATCAGTAAGTCTTTCATTATTTTTCAATTACACAAGCAGCTGATTTCATTAATTTGGTGGGACTTTTAGCAGTGAATCACTGCTTTTTTCTAAGTGAAGATTGTACAGTACACATTAATGAGTATGATTAGAGCTTCCTTTGAACCATTTGTGTTTTGTCCTCAGACATTTATATTGTAAATTCAGAAAGTAAAAAAAAAATCAAAACAGTTTCTGATGAGGCAGCTCCATTTCTAGATTATATTAATTAAATACAAGCATTTAATCTTTGTATTTACTGTTGTGTATTGTTGTGTATGACAAGTATAAGGAAGTGTTTATTTCAATATTAACAAATGATTGAATGTATGATTGATATAATAATAGCCTGGAAATAATATTGAAGAATCTGGAAATTGTGTTCAATCATGTGATTGCCTTTAATTTCACCTTCCTGTTGTATTAAAATAAACTTCCTTGTTTTGTTTTTTGGAATATCAGTTATTGAAAAATTATGATAAAAGATTATTCTATACATATATGTATCTATCACCTTATCAATTTTCTTTACTTTTTTAATCAAGTTGATTCAATTGTATACGTCTATTCATTTCTATAAAAAGCCTAAAATAACATATTCCCTCTTTTGTAAAAGATTGATACCTGATCAGAACTTATAAAATTCATTCATTTTTTTCAGCTGATTACTTTGAATTTCTGTCATATTTTTGAAGTGATGAAAACTTTTTTAAACTATTCCAGAAATTGTTTATATGACTGGGTTACTTGTAACAATTGATAAATATGACTGGGTTACTTGTAACAATTGATAAATATGACTGGGTTACTTGTAACAATTGATAAATATGACTGGGTTTACTTGTAACAATTGATACATGTAAATATGACTGGGTTACTTGTAACAATTGATAAATATGACTGGGTTACTTGTAACAATTAATAAATATGACTGGATCACTCTTTACAATTAAGATCAATTAAGAAATACTATGTTTGACTGGATCACTCTTTACAATTAAGAAATACTATGTTTGACTGGGTCACTTATAGCAATTGAAAAATATGACTTGGTCACTTTTAAAAATTCAGAAATAAGACTGAGTCACTTATTTATTTTGCTTAAAAAGATAATGAAAGAAACTAATAACAATTAAAAACCAATTCTTCAGAGAACAATTGAAGGTCTTTCAATCTCAATAATTAAGAATGAAATTTAAAAAACGTCGTTAGAAAATGTCACTCCGTGTTGATGTAATGTGGTAAATCAAACTGATATAAAAAAAAAAAATTAATAGGTTTATGCAGAAGACTTAATTGTTTTATAATGAACCAGAAAGAATTTTTAGCAAAGGTCAAAATCTAGATTGTCAAATTGACCTATGACCTTGACTTCAATTTTGAAAAGTGGAAAGACCTAATTATTGAATTTATGTTGCAATGAAGTTAGTCAACAGATGATTAACCATTTCTTTATGTACAGACCATTTAAGAGAACAATTTTCCATCTTAAATGAAATTTTAACATATATATATATAATTTTTAAAAAAAGATCTAACAAAAAGGAAGGAATGAATATTTTGTTGATGTACTTTGAACCTTAACTTGTTTATAATGATTGTAGGTAAACCATATTGTATCAGTAGTTGGATGGGGAGTGGACCCTAAAACAAATACAGAATTCTGGGTTGTCAGAAATTCCTGGGGAACACCTTGGGTAAGTATTTTAATGTGTAATGCTTTCTCTTAAGATGAAGTAAAATTAATTAGGCAGTATTTGGATTATAACCATATTTTGTATACATTCATAATTCTTTAAACTATATTTCAAATGTCATCAAGATCTGAAATACTGCCCACTTACATCAACTTTTCCTTAATATGAATTAAAATGTTATAGATCATTTATGAATAATACTAACCCTATTGTTGATACATGTACATGTACTAACTCTGATTGATTGATTGATTGTTGGGCGCTTAATGTACAGTGGTACTCATACCACATCTTCATATTTATAATCATATTTACAAACATTAAGAACTATTCAAAGACACAAAAACCAAGATGTAAAATCTATCACAACTGAATTAAAAAAACCAATAAGAGATCCAATTCCATATTTAATCCATTTTTAACTGGATTTTTGTGACAAAAAAATGTCGGTTATTGATTTGGGGATGTATGGCGGGCGGGCGGGCAGGCGGCAATCAAATGTTGTCCGTGCATTTACTCATGAACCGTTCAACCAAAGCTTTTAAAATTTTAATATGTTGTAACTGACAACTAAATGAAGGTCAAGTTCAATAATGGCGATTTTGACTTTTACCGTTCAGGAGTTATGGTTCTTGAAACATTGAAAAATGGAGTTTCCAGTCGTGTCCGTGCATTTACGCATGAACTGTTCTACCAAAGCTTCCCAAATTTTAATATGTTGTTACCGATGACAAAATGGAGGTCAAGTTTAATAATGACGATTTTGACTTTTACGGTGCAGGAGTTATGGTTCTTGAAAGATTGAAAAATGGAGTTTTCAGTCGTGTCCATGCATTTACGCATGAACTGTTCTACCAAAGCTTCCCAAATTTTAATATATTGTTACTGATGACAAAATGGAGGTCAAGTTCAATTATGAGGATTTTGACTTTTACCGTTCAGGAGTTATGGTTCTTGAAAGATTTAAAAATGGTGTTTCAAGTCGTGTCCATGCATTTTCTCATAAACCATTCAACCAAAGCTTTTGAAATTTTTATATGTTGTTACTGATGACAAAATAGAGGTCAAGTTCAATAATGACGATTTTGACTTTTATCGTTCAGGAGTTATAGTTCTTGAAAGATCGTAAAATGGTGTTTCCATTCACGTTGTTGCATTTACTAATGAACCATTCAATCTAAGCTTTTCAAATTTTAATATGTTGATACTGACTACAAAATGGAGGTCAAATTTGATATTGACGATTTTCACTTTCAGCATTCATCAGTTATGGTTCAGGAGTCTATTAGTTGATTTCCACTAGTGTGATGTGTTTAAGTTCTTTAATTTGCCATTTGTTAAGGGACTTTCTGTTTTAAATTTTCTTTGGAGTTATATTATTTTACCTCATACCATTCAGGTTGAAATATTGGGCCAGGGTATTTTAACAGTTACTACATAGTACTCAAATAATAAAAAAAGCTTGTGGCATATTGATACAATGTCACACTGTCAAATTAAGATAAAGCTTACATACTGAATCAAAATATTAAATGATTTGAAGGCATACAGAAATATCATAACATACCAGTAATAATCAGTCAGTGAACAAAAAGCTTACAGAGTGTCAACAATAAATGCAATGCCTGAAAACAATAGTGCAAACATTTTATAGATGCTTCATATGTCACATGCATTTTATGTTGTACTTTTTGTATTGTAATAATCTGGTACGCAGTATTTTCAATGAGAACCCCAAAATGAACCTTGATTTCCAATAAATAACATGAACCTAAAAATTCATGTATAATTTTATAACCCCCCCCCCCCTTTTTTTTTGGTATTAGAAAAGTAGTAGTGCTAACCTTATCTCTCATATCTGTTGCTTTTTACAGGGAGAACATGGATTTCTGCGTATTGTTACCAGTAAATATATGGATGGCAAGGGAGATGACTACAATTTGGCTATAGAGAGTCAGTGTGGCTATGGAGACCCAATCATTCCACCAGGATATTAATGTGCCGTCCTTATTGTTGTGTGATAAACATTCCAAGAAAACATTTTAACCTGACTTTTAGTTAGGCACCAGTATTTGGCATAATAAGTAGTTTTGTTTGCAATGTCTTCCAAACAAAACATTTAGTGTGGATCTAAAGTTTAGACCAAACGGAATTGAAAAGATTTGCTTTTACTTTCATTCAGTGTAAAAAGAGGTTGTAATACATTTTTTGTACTGCTGAATAGCAAATAACAATCCTTTAACATTCTTAAAATTAGAGTTTGTTTTGATTTCTTTGTTTGTTAAACCAGATTATTACAATATGTTATGGAACTTAAATTGAAAGAAACAAAGAGGAGCAGATATATTGCACTTATGGTGCAGCTATTTATTTTTAATTTTATACATTTAATATTTAAATCCCTAAAATTCATGGAAGTGATCTTTGATGTGGCGTAATCAACTTTTTATTTCAATTTTATACACTCTTTTATAGAAAAACTTGGTCATAAAATGATCTAGTTTTGTACATAGTTTTGGCATTTGATTTGTTCTAATAGTATGGAAATGATATATGATATACTTTTGTAACTTCAATGTATAAATGCTATTTATTTGTTGTATGTTTTGTGATAATTTCTGACTAAATCAGTGAATTTTATGTCATTCATAAAACATTTTGTAATTCTCAATTTTCTATATAGTAAAATTTACAATAGTTGTATTACTTTGTTTTGAAATCACCTGCATTACTCAATAGATTGAAAAAAGATTACCATTCTTTGTGACACTTGAATTGTTTTCTTGTTTTTTTTAAAAAGATTAATTTCAAAATATCTGTTCACAGATGACCTGTCATTAGGATTCAATAAGGTTGGAAATAACAAACTAGGAACAATATACTACTCCACTGCAAGGGAAGCACTGGTATATGTGTTTTTTCTGAAAATTCAAATTAGCTTGCTCAATATTGTATACCAAAACATTTTATGGAATCGGTACTCATATTCTATATGGTACTACTTACATACTTCTACCAGGAAAAACTCACCTAGAATCTATACTTTATTGTTGAAGATTGGTGTACGGTTAGTGTCCAAAATTTTGTTCATCCTTGTTATCTTTTTTATGCCCCATTTATGGGCATTATGTTTTCTGGTCTGTGCGTCCGTTCGTCCGTCTGTTCGTTCGTCCGTTCGTTCGTCCGTTCGTTCGTCCGTTCGTCCGTCTGTCCCGCTTCAGGTTAAAGTTTTTGGTCGAGGTAGTTTTTGATGAAGTTGGAGTCTAATCAACTTGAAACTTAGTATATATGTTCTGTATGATATGATCTTTCTAATTTTAATTCCAAATTAGAGTTTTGACCCCAATTTTACGGTTCACTGATAGAAAATGATAGTGCAAATTTCAGGTTAAAGTTTTTGGCTTCAGGTTAAAGTTTTTGGTCAAGGTAGTTTTTGATGAAGTTGAAGTCCAATCAACTTGAAACTTAGTATACATGTGCCCTATGATATGATCTTTCTAATTTAAATGCCAAATTAGAGTTTTGACTCCAATTTCACGGTTCACTGAACATAGAAAATGATAGTGCAAATTTCAGGTTAAAGTTTTTGGCTTAAGGTTAAAGTTTTTGGTCAAGGTAGTTTTTGATGAAGTTGAAGTCCAATCAACTTGAAACTTAGTATACATGTGCCCTATGATATGATCTTTCTAATTTAAATGCCAAATTAGAGTTTTGACCCCAATTTTACGGTTCACTGAACATAGAAAATGATAGTGCAAATTTCAGGTTAAAGTTTTTGGCTTCAGGTTAAAGTTTTTGGTCAAGGTAGTTTTTGATGAAGTTGAAGTCCAATCAACTTGAAACTTAGTATACATGTGCCCTATGATATGATCTTTCTAATTTAAATGCCAAATTAGAGTTTTGACCCCAATTTTACGGTTCACTGAACATAGAAAATGATAGTGCAAATTTCAGGTTAAAGTTTTTGGTCAAGGTAGTTTTTGATGAAGTTGAAGTCCAATCAACTTGAAACTTAGTATACATGTGCCCTATGATATGATCTTTCTAATTTAAATGCCAAATTAGAGTTTTGACCCCAATTTTACGGTTCACTGAACATAGAAAATGATAGTGCAAATTTCAGGTTAAAGTTTTTGGCTTCAGGTTAAAGTTTTTGGTCAAGGTAGTTTTTGATGAAGTTGAAGTCCAATCAACTTGAAACTTAGTATACATGTGCCCTATGATATGATCTTTCTAATTTAAATGCCAAATTAGAGTTTTGACCCCAATTTTAACGGTTCACTGAACATAGAAAATGATAGTGCAAATTTCAGGTTAAAGTTTTTGGTCAAGGTAGTTTCTGATGAAGTTGAAGTCCAATCAACTTGAAACTTAGTATACATGTGCCCTATGATATGATCTTTCTAATTTAAATGCCAAATTAGAGTTTTGACCCCAATTTTACGGTTCACTGAACATAGAAAATGATAGTGCAAATTTCAGGTTAAAGTTTTTGGCTTCAGGTTAAAGTTTTTGGTCAAGGTAGTTTTTTGATGAAGTTGAAGTCCAATCAACTTGAAACTTAGTATACATGTGCCCTATGATATGATCTTTCTAATTTAAATGCCAAATTAGAGTTTTGACCCCAATTTTACGGTTCACTGAACATAGAAAATGATAGTGCAAATTTCAGGTTAAAGTTTTTGGTCAAGGTAGTTTTTGATGAAGTTGAAGTCCAATCAACTTGAAACTTAGTATACATGTGCCCTATGATATGATCTTTCTAATTTAAATGCCAAATTAGAGTTTTGACCCCAATTTTACGGTTCACTGAACATAGAAAATGATAGTGCAAATTTCAGGTTAAAGTTTTTGGCTTCAGGTTAAAGTTTTTGGTCAAGGTAGTTTTTGATGAAGTTGAAGTCCAATCAACTTGAAACTTAGTATACATGTGCCCTATGATATGATCTTTCTAATTTAAATGCCAAATTAGAGTTTTGACCCCAATTTTACGGTTCACTGAACATAGAAAATGATAGTGCAAATTTCAGGTTAAAGTTTTTGGTCAAGGTAGTTTTTGATGAAGTTGAAGTCCAATCAACTTGAAACTTAGTATACATGTGCCCTATGATATGATCTTTCTAATTTAAATGCCAAATTAGAGTTTTGACCCCAATTTTACGGTTCACTGAACATAGAAAATGATAGTGCAAATTTCAGGTTAAAGTTTTTGGTCAAGGTAGTTTTTGATGAAGTTGAAGTCCAATCAACTTGAAACTTAGTATACATGTGCCCTATGATATGATCTTTCTAATTTAAATGCCAAATTAGAGTTTTGACCCCAATTTTACGGTTCACTGAACATAGAAAATGATAGTGCAAATTTCAGGTTAAAGTTTTTGGTCAAGGTAGTTTTTGATAAAGTAGAAGTCCAATCAACTTGAAACTTAGTATACATGTTCCCTTTGATAAGATCATTCTAATTTTAATGCCAAATTAGAGAATTTATTCCAATTTCACAGTCCTTTAAACATAGAAAATGATAGTGTGAGTGGGGCATCCGTGTACTGTGGACACATTCTTGTTTAAAGTATTATTCTGTTGCTTAGGCAGTTTAGAAAAAATGGATACTTGCCTCCATTGAGGCAGATCAGTATGTAGAAGGTGAAGAGAATGTCAACATTAAACAAGGGCAAATCATTACATTGACTGATTAAATCCACAAAAACTCATTCTTATACAAGTAAAAAGGATGATTAACATATCTATTTAACCTACAATATGAAATCAAACAAACATAGAATAATCCAATTGAATATGTTTGTTATCAATTTATATCTCTATTTATATAATTATTTCGGATTGTATAACCATCAGGAGTCCTTTTAACATAAGTGCTGGTGGACGATTCTGCTGCAAATTCATGCAGTTACCCCTGTTAGACTTTATTTGCCTTACTATTATGAAAAAAACAAATTGAATGTGTTAATTTTCAAATTTAAAAAAAAAATACTTCTTAAGGGACGACATCAAAAGTTCAATGTAGGATAAAAAACTTAATTCACCTAGTTTTTTCACTGACACCCCCCCCCCCCCCCCCCCCCCCCCCTTCTTAACTTAATTTGGGAAAAACTGATTTACCAATAGGGATATATGTAAAAATCGATTTTAGATATACAAAACTTGCATAATTTTAACCCCCACCCCCAAACTATTTGATTTAAGTTTTTTATCCTACATCGATCTTTTGATGTCATCCCTAAGCTATAGAGTTATCAAAGGTACCAGAATTATAATTTAGTACGCCAGACACGTGTTTCGTCTACATAAGACTCATCAGTGACGCTCATATCAAAACATTTATAAAACCAAACAAGTACAAAGTTGAAGAGCATTGAGGATTCAAAATTCCAAAAAGTTGTACCAAATACGGCTAAGGCATTTTCAAACAGTTTCAAAAAGAAGATATAGCATAAAGTGAAAAAATACCACTGTAAAACAGACTTGCTTCATAATCTGTTAAAAAAAATATGTAGTTGACCTTTACTTATTAAAAGTTTTATAAATTATAAATAAACTGAAGAAGATTACAGATATTTAGGATATATGACTACTAACATTTGAACACGTACGTATTATACTGAGTGAGTTGACCTATAGCAGGAATTGAGATTATTATCTAATATAGACATAAGGATATAACAATAATTAAACCTTGATCTGTGAGTCATCAAGGTGTGATATCATAGCATGTGATCTCTACTAGACAGACATGAACCACTTGATTCTGTAGAAAATATAGATGACATACTACATAAATTTATTTACATAATTAGCAGAGACATATAATACAATTTAATTGTATTATATGTCTCTGCTCTAGCCAATGTAGAAAAGTAAACGCATAACAATACACACATTAAAATTCAGTTCAAGAGAAGTCCTAGACCAATGTCAGAAGATTAACAAAAGAAAATAAATAAAATGACAATAATACATAAATAACAACAGACTACTAGCAGTTAACTGACATGCCAGCTCCAGACCTCAATTAGACTGATTGAAAGATTATGTCTTCATCATATGAATATCAGGCACAATCCCTCCCGTTAGGGGTTTAGTATCATACTATCATAAAATATATGAGAAGAACATAACCCGTGTCATGCCAAGAACTGTTTTTTAAGTAAATGTGTTTAGTTCCAATGCAAAGACCCTATAAGTGAATCAATATTAAAGCCAAAATATGCAATGTTTAATGACCTGACAACAGTATCGCAACTATATCCCTTCTTAATAAGTCTGTTTTTGTAAGCTTTTGAGGTGAATACTGACATTTATGCGCTTTGTAAGGAATATTACCATAAAAGATTGGATGTGAAATACCTGAAATACCTATAAGATGTCTGCATTTACGTATTATTTCCTTATACTGATGTTAAAATTTAGTAAATTTTGACTAGTTTGTGATATCGAAAACACTGGTGTAATAGTTTTTCAGTAATACATAAATTTCTCTCGCTAAAATCGTACAAGTTGAGATGTATAAACATCATAAGATTGTGACAAGGGAACACCACCATTTAAAAATGGATAATTAATGATAGGAAATGAAAAATCATCTCTTTTATCATAATTTTTTGTATTAAGCATCCCGTTAATGCTATAGATATCAAGATCGAGGAAAGGGCAGTGGTCATTGTTAGTATTAGCTTTATCTAAAGTAAGTTCAATTGGATAAATTTCTTTAGTATACATACTGAAGTCGTCATTATTGAGAGCCAATATCATCCAAATATCTAAAAGTATTGTTAAATTTTTGTATCAAATGTTGTTTTGATGGGTCTTTGCTAATTTTAGTCATAAATTGTAACTCATAACAATACAAAAACAGGTCTGCAATAAGTGGTGCACAGTTAGCCCTGATTAGAATTCCAATAACTTGACGATATACGGAATCTCCAAAGCAAACAAAGATGTTATCAAGTAAAAATTGTTTCCATTTTTGCCCCAACTGTTCAGGGTAGAACCTATGTGGCCGTATCCAGCTGCGCTCTGGGAAGCAATTTATAAGTTATTGGTGTTTCTTTTTAAAATATACTTCAGACACTCTGACCTTCCTCCACCATTAAAAACTGGCCACCACGAAAATAGCCTAAATGTGGTGCTTAAAAGGGGCGTTAAACACCAAAAATCAATCAATCAATATTTTTTAAATATGCTGAATTATCTACTCTTATATTAAGATTTTGGGCTCCGTTTTAAATTGGTATACATTGGGGTCTAAAGGGATATCAAAAATTGCATTGTTGAGGTTCTTTGATATGCTGAATTTCACTGTGAATTTGGATTTTTTTTATTTTAGCCACATTTTACTAAAGGTCAACATAAGGGTCCAAAGGGTTCAAAATTAAACTTTGTTCATATTGTATGAACTTTTTTTTAACCAATTAACCCAAATATCAGTTGTTAAATATGTATTCATTTAAATGCTTTGGACAATATCTTAGAAAGTTTACATTATTTATGCAGGTGCTTGGAGCCTCATGTTTTTTAGGTTTCACTGTTCATATATATGAAAACTTTTTCCTTTAGGGGAATGCTTTATTATGTGAACAAAATTCTATTTCATATTTCTTGAAACACCTTTTGTCAGGTTACATATGTTTTTCTACCCAGCCAGTTACTCAAGTGTGGAGTGAGTAGATTTCAAATGAAAAGATTTTTACCTGTATGGTCATGTGATTTACAGGTTGGAATTTGAATTCAAGTTAGTTGGATCTTTACATGGACAAAGACTTGCATTTTTTCCTCAGATAATTTTTAGAGACAGGAAAAAGTTTAAAGTTTCATGAGGAGTTTAAGGTATTTCATGTAATAATAATTACTTATTCTGTTTTGGTTTTCAAACTTTTAGTTCCAGAAAATTAGTTTTAAAGAATTAAAGATTTCACAAATTTTTCATTCATAATAAAGTAAAATGTGAAACACAATGATGACTCTTAACCAATTCTTCATGTTGGTTTATATATTTGAGATTTATAAAATTTTTAGCTCACCTGGCCCAAACTTTGCTTTACAAATAAACAAAGAAACTATGATTTTAAAAAAAGAATTGTTGGCAAACGTTGTCTCTGATCATGGATCCGCCTAGGAAGAACTGTGGGTAATCTCATTGGTTGTAAACCAAAATAAGAATAACATTACATCATTTGATGATTTCCATTTTTATACGCCCGTCAAAATTTTGACGGGACGTATTATGGTATACAAATGTCCGGTGTCCGTCCGTCTGTCTGTCTGTCTGTCTGTCCGTCTGTCCGGCGTAAACATGTCGCACCGTAACATTGAGAACGACTTATCCAAATTTCATGAAACTTAATATAGTTGTTTCTTATGATGGTCAAATGATCTGTATACTTTTTGGTGAAAATAAGATTTAAACTTTTTGAGTTACGGCACTTTGTAACTAAAACAGGGGTGTGCTTTTTTAGCTCACCTGGGCCGAAGGGCCAAGTGAGCTTTTCCCATCACTTTGCGTCCGTCGTCGTCGTCGTCCGTCGTCGTTAACTTTTACAAAAATCTTCTCCTCTGAAACTGCTGGGCCAAATTAAACCAAACTTGGCCACAATCATCATTGGGGTATCTAGTTCAAAAAATGTGTGGCGTGACCCCGCCTACCAACCAAGATGGCCGCCATGGCTAAAAATAGAACATGGGGGTAAAATGCAGTTTTTGGCTTATAACTCAAAAACCAAAGCATTTAGAGCAAATCTGACATGGGGAAAATTGTTCATCAGGTCAAAATTTATCTGCCCTGAAATTTTCAGATGAATCGGACAACCTGTTGTTGGGTTGCTGCCCCTGAATTGGTAATTTTAGAAATTTTGCTGTTTTTGGTTATTTTCTTGAATATTATTATAGATAGAGATAAACTGTAAACAGCAATAATGTACAGCAAAGTAAGACCTAAAAAGAAGTCAACATGACCAAAATGGTCAATTGACCCTAAGGAGTTATTGCCCTTTATATAGTCATTTTTTTTTAACAATTTTCACAAAATTTGTAAAATTTTACTAACATTTTCCACTGTAACTACTGGGTCAAGTTCATTATAGATAGAGATAATTGTAAGCAGCAAGAATGTTCAGTAAAGTAAGATCTACAAACACATCACCATCACCAAACCACAATTTTGTCGATCTTGAATCCATCTGTGTCCTTTGTTTAGTATTCACATAGACCAAGGTGAGCGACACACTGCTCTTTAGAGCCTCTAGTTTAACATGTCACACCGTATCTCAAAAACGTTTCTCGATTATTGCTTAAAACTTTACACACTTCTTAGTTATATCAATCTTAATATCTGTATACTTTTTGGTGATGATTAAAAATTTCATTTTTGAGTTTTTGAGTATTTTGTAAAAAAGGGGGAGGGTTTTTTTTACATGTCGCGCCGTATCTCAAAAAAGATTTATGATTATTGCTTAAAACTTTACACACTTCTTTGTTATATTAATCTAAAGATCTGTATACTTTTTGGTGATGATTCAAAATTTCATTTTTGAGTTATTGAGTATTTTGTAAAAAAGGGGGAGGGTTTTTTTTACATGTCGCGCCGTATCTCTAAAAAGATTTATGATTATTGCTTAAAACTTTACACACTTCTTTGTTATATTAATCTAAAGATCTGTATACTTTTTGGTGAAAATAAGATTTAAAACTTTTTGAGTTACGGCACTTTGTAACTAAAACAGGGGTGTGTTTTTTTTCACATGTCACACCGTATCTCAAAAACGTTTCTCGATTATTGCTTAAAACTTTACACACTTCTTAGTTATATCAATCTTAATATCTGTATATTTTTTGGTGATGATTAAAAATTTCATTTTTGAGTTTTTGAGTATTTTGTAAAAAAGGGGGAGGTTTTTTTTACATGTCGCGCCGTATCTCAAAAAAGATTTATGATTATTGCTTAAAACTTTACACACTTCTTTGTTATATTAATCTAAAGATCTGTATACTTTTTGGTGATGATTCAAAATTTCATTTTTGAGTTATTGAGTATTTTGTAAAAAAGGGGAGGGTTTTTTTTACATGTTGCGCGGTATCTCAAAAACAATTTATGAATATTGCTTGAAACTGTACACACTTTTTTGTTATACTAATTTAAAGATATGTATACTTTTTGGTTTGATTCAAAATTTTATTTTAGTGATATTTGTAAAAAAAAACAGGGGGGGGGGGGGGGGGGGGTTCACATGTCACGCCGTGTCTCAAAAACAATAAATGGTTATTGCTTAAAACTTCCTCAGAAACTATTTATGATTATTGCATAAAACTTCCACACAAGACGTCGGGCGTATCATGCGCTCATGGCGCAGCTGTTTATTAAGATTTTTTAAAACCAATCATAATGTTTTTGTGTATGCTTTTGAAAATATTACAGCAAATTGATCACAGAAAAAAACAGTGCAGCTGAAAAAGGAATATATAGATATGCAGAATTAAAATTGAATTTTGTATTTCAGAGAATTTACAAGACTATCCACAACATTCTCATTTTGATGAATTGTTAAACCACAGAAACTTAAAAAAGACCTACAGAAAACCTAGGCTGTAGAGTATATACACCAGTATAAAAGAATTGGCCAGTTGCGTTCATCTATTAGGTATGTTTTGGTTGAATATTACATTTCTCCTCATCATTTTTGTCTCGCTTAATGGAGTAAAAAAGCGAGACATAAGTATGCTGTTGATTAACAATGTATTAGCTTGAGATTATGTACAGTAAGTTGGTGGTGAACCGAGTCAAAGATATTTAGTACACAACTGTATTAGCACTAACACATTTCTTTACCATGGAGATTATTTGGCCCTGCCCCCTCAGTTGTGGTTTATTGACTTTTAAACTTTTGCTTAGTTTTCATGTATTAGTTTGATTATGTAAGTTTATGGGGAACCACTAGTGGTAGGTTAATGATAATAGGTCTGCAGTTGTATAAGTATCGGCATATATCATTTCCATGGATATTATTTGGACCTGCCCCCTCAGTCATAGTCTATTGACTTTTAAACTTTTGCTTAGTTTGCATGTACAAAAAATGTATTAGTTTGTGATTAGGTTGGTTTATAGCAATGATTAAAGATGCATCAAAGAAAACATATGACCATGATGACCACAGGCACTTGTCTCAGAAAAAAAAATTCCTATAATACCTTAATATAACATATAGGAAATTTTTTTTTCTGAGACAAGTGCCTAGCTGTGATGATGACTCTCTTAGATCAACAAAAAAAAAGAAAAACATTTTATAAAAAACAAAAAATAATATAATTTATAAAGTTTCCACCCTTTCAAATATTATATACAAAACTGATATTTTTTTAGGAATCCAAAAATTGAGCAGAGAGTATTCAATGACCTTGAAGAGTAAGCAATGGTACAGAAAAATATCCATCTCTGTAGTCACCAAAGAGATAAGTATTTTTTTCTTGGTTAACAATTATGTATATGGACACTTTAATTTCTTTCTAAGATCCTCATTAGGAAAAAAGAGGATGCAGGTATACATCAATGAAGCAGCAACCCAACAAAAGATTTTTTTTTCATATCTCAAAGCCCTCCCTTAGAAATGAATTGAAAAATGCTCAAATTTTTAGACCTGTTAATATGAAAACTTGTGCAATGTCTAAACCAAAACTACAAAATTTCATGCATATTTTTTTTTTTGAATGGCTTCAAAGTTTAGATGAACTATTTTATGTTCTTTTAAAAAAAACTACCAGATGCAACAAACTTTTTTGGAAAATATATGAGATGACACCAAGAGAAAAATTTCAATCCTGTTATTTTATTAATTACTTTATCATTGGCCTTTAACATTGTTAATTTTCAATTGCTTTGGTTCTTTATTCAAGTTTTTACAAGTGAATGGAAGTTGTTTTGATGAAAATCACCTTTTATTCAATGGGAGGTAACTTTGGTTATATAACATAACTCTTTGCCATGCTTACAGCAACAATCTTTTTTTCATTTTCCAAAAAAATTAAGCCATGTAAGCAATGACTGTAGGATGCCATTCTTATAACAATACATCACTAAATAAAGACCCGCATCAGCACACTAACATCTCAAATGTGTATCCTACTTCATAATGCAAATATCATTTAATAATGTTAATATACAAGATTGTGAAAAAAAAATTTATTTAAAAGATTTTACTCATTTCTACTCTGTAGAGACTATATCACCAGCACTTTGACTGATGCACAGAGACTTCTGACAAATAAGTACCGGTACTCAATAGAGTTGAATTAACTATTGACGACCGGGTTTGAGGACATGGAAAGCACTCTATCATTGTTGGTAGTTTTAAGTGCTTTGATCTCTTGGATGAGGTCTCACATAGAAACTTATGTTCCTTAGTTCCATTGAAATGTTCAGTGCATTATAACTGCAAGACATCTGATTGACTTTGACTGTAGACTTATTTTTAGTTTCTGCAGAGTATAAATGAGTTGATCAAAACCTAGCTTAACCCTTTTAACTGTTGACAGTAAGGCTGAGGGTTTATGCACAAGAATATACTTTTTAGGACAAGGAGATTGTCACCGTTCAGGAGCAGATCCAGCCATTTTAAAAGGGGGTCCCAACCCAGGATAAAGGGGGATGGGGTAACCAATTCAAATGCATTAATCGTTCAAATAAAAGAGGGTGTTCCAATCCACGGAACCCCCCTCTGGGGTTACTAAAAAAATATGTAATTAAATCCTGTAATTAACTAGCTTCCACTCTCTTTTAAAAAGTTTGAAACAAAAACAATTTAAAATATTTTTCACCTAATGATTTACCTGGTAAAAATGAGCTAAAAACATTGCATATCATTGTTTTCCTAGACAAAAATTGAACCTCATTTTGGTCTGTATTACATGCAACATTTTATTAGACCCATAGTAGTGGCAGTTGCACATATATGCAGCATGGTCAAATATTAAAAAGTAAAAAATGTCAAAATTTGATATAAAATGAGCAACTACAAAAAACAGTTTCCCGGACTAATTTGGTCCCTCTAAAAATATTCTTTCACAGGTAAAACTCAAAATTTTATGCTTCCATTTTTGCCAGTCTTTAAATTGCCTGCAAACTTTATGGTAAAGTGAGGTAAAAAATCAAATAATTTAAGTTTCTAGAAAGGTTTAAAGTTTCTTTAAAGAACCAAAAACAAAGGTTGTTTTATATATAATAATCTATTTTTTTTATATGTTTATGTGTAATGCATATTGTATACTTATTGACTGGGTATGAGTTGAGTATTAAGTTTATTGTCCCTGATGGTGCAACTATTGTCCTGAAGCGTAGCCAAAGGCAATAGTTGATTCGAAATATATAAAACAGAAACCTAAACACAACGTTTACTTCATAAATATTCTGAATTGCAAAGGCTACATCTTGATTTGACGTCAACCCTCGATACAATATGCAAAAATCAACGCCATAACTCCCACGGTATTTTAAATATTTTCAAAATCCTCCATCATCTCTGCATTGGAAATTCTACAAATATAAAGACGCTTGCGGTCAAATAGTTTCAAAGAGGACCAATAGTCCAAAACTATTGACCGGTCCAATAGTTCAATGCTTGCAATTTGCTAAAAATATTTACAATATGTATTTAATAAATATTTATATTTCATTTCAGGGGTTAAAGTTAATTCAAAGAATTGAAAATAAGGTTGGTTGATCCATTTTATTTTATATGTTTTTATGTGTAATGTTTTATATGTATTTCTTTCTCTTTTTAAGGTTTACCACAGACATTTAATTTATAATTTTATTTTTGTTACAGATGCAGCTGGGAGGATGTTTCAGTCATAGACCTTGGATGGACTCCGTTGTAGCAGACTAGGGAGGGTAGCCAATAGTTCTCGCAACGCTATACAATAGTAACAAGATCATTCTACTCTGAGATTGTTAAAGGGCCTGTTTGATGGAAGTGACACCAACATTCTCCAATTTTATTTTTGTTATAGATGCAGCCTGGAGGATGTTTCAGTCATTATACCTTTGGATGGACTCCGTTGTAGCAGACTAGAGAGGGTAGCCAATAGTTCTCGCAACGCTATACAATAGTAACAAGATCATTCTACTCTGAGATTGTTAAAGGGCCTGTTTGATGGAAGTGACACCAATGTTCTCCAAAACTACTAATTTATAAATTTTGTTTTTGTTACAGATTGGGGCCAGAGACAGATTTAGTCATAAATCCTGAATATGGCTTTTTAGAGATCTGCTTCGATGGAATTGACAACAGTTTTCTCAAATACATCACTAATCTTTATTATCTGTTTCCATTACAGAGTTCGTAGTCAGAGAAGATAGGTATACCGTATTTTTGATAGTCTTTTTTTTGTCCCATCTTTGTAAGTTTGTCATAAAGAAATAGTACCGGTATGTGGTATTAATGTCAATGGGATAAAACAGATGAAAATAAGTTTACCTTTATTAGTATGGATGAAGAAAGACAGACTACCCCATAACCATTATCCCCGGCGAGAAGAAATTCATGACTTCATGAACTATCATGAATGGTTCGTGAATGTTCATGAATGGTACATGAAAATTCATAAATAATTCATAAATGAAGGTTCATGAATTTAATTCATGAACTGTTCATTAAAAGTATTTTATGAATGTTCATGAAGTTTTGATGAATCACTAGCTGCTCATAAAAATTCATGAAATGTTCATTAAAAGTATTTATGAATGTTCATGAAGTTTTGATGAATCACTAGATGTTCATAAAAATTCATGAAATGTTCATTAAAAGTATTTTATGAATGTTCATGAAGTTTTGATGAATCAGTAGCTGCTCATAAAAATTCATGAAATGTTCATTAAAAGTATTTTATGAATGTTCATGAAGTTTTGATGAATCACGAGCTGATCATTGAAATTCTTGAAATGTTCATCTGTCATATGCATGTGTTATGAATAATAGATGATTTAGTAACTGGTAACACTGCGTGTGGGACTGTCACTGCTGTTACTGGTTTGCTGCAAGAAGGTTTTTTTTACTCTTCCTTTCCCTAAACTGCTAAAGATGTAAATTCTGATTTTCTCCAAGTTCACATATGTGCCTTTCTATTAATTGTCGTCCGGCATATAAATAACTTAGAAAAATATCAGATCAATGATAGATAGGCCCAACGACAGACGTTTCTCAACGTATGTACAATGTAAACAAACCTTGACCTCGTGGTTTTAATCGTACTGAACAGTTCGGCCCTAAAAATACCTTCCAAGTGAGTCCACTTGTTTATTCACATGCACCATGTGCCGTTTAAACTAAAGATTTTTTTTTTATTATACTTAATAAAACTGCATATTAATAAATATTTGTTTGCGACACCCTTGATTTATTTTCATACTTCCGTTACGGCACAGATCAACTTCTGGCCGATATTATCTGGGGCGAGATTGTCACAGTCTCAACGTCAGCGTAAGTGCACTCTTGGGTAATACGTCACCAAAATGGAGATTACGCTGATGGAAACACGGAAAAGACATTTCCAGTCAGAAAGATTTCAGATAAGTGCATTACAAATTTAATTTAACATGACAGACATGTGTATATTATTATAAAATATAATTTGTTGAGGAAATATAATTTTTTTATGGTTTCTTTGAGCAAAGCAACATCAGAAAGTCTGAAAGCATATTTGAAAATTTATTTTTAATTATATAACAAAATGAATAATTGTTTCCACATATGATTATTGGTAGTTACCTAAAATTTATAGTTTTTGAATTGTTTGAATTGTTCTTTTGTGAAAATAATAAGTAGCCAGTTTTTTTAATCTTCAGGGGATAAAAAGGGGGAGGGTTTTGAAATGAATTTGATTCATTAACAGCTTCAGATGTAGTGTATAAACAGGCAACAACATTTCAATTGAATTTTATTGCTTTAAAACATCTAGAACAATTGATTCTTTGTGGATTTTTTTTATACTTTTAGGGGATTGAATGATTAAATATCAAACTGGAGCTGCCAGTTTTGATAGTAAAACAGATTCCGTGGAGATTTTAGTTACATTTATTCAGCGATTCTACTTGGAAGAACAGAGACAACAAAATATTACAGAAAGAAGCAGAAACTTTACATGTATCCTTTTATATTATTATATCTGACGCATAGTTACTTTAGTTTTAATATTGGGTGGGTACAGGTGCAGATCCAGCCATTTTAAAAAAGGTGTGGGGTTCAAACTATGTACTATAAACCCTTTCATATGCATTGATCTTGCTAAAAAAGGGTGGGTTCCAATCCCCCCCAGAATCCTCTCCTTGACAGTAATTTACCCCTGTGAGATGATAATGAATAATTCATGAATATGCATGAACATTTCATGAACTGTTCATGAACAGATTTCATGAACAGTTCATCATATCTTCATGAACATTTGATGAGCAATTCATGAACTGAAAATCGACAGTAATGTTCATGAACTTTAATGTTCATGAACAATTCATGAACAAGAAAGGTTCATGAACATTTAAATGTTCATGAACAACAATGATCATGAACCCTTTCTTGTTCATGAATTGTTCATGAACATTAAAGTTCATGAACATTACTGTCGATTTTCAGTTCATGAATTGTTCATCAAATGTTCATGAAGATATGATGAACTGTTCATGAAATCTGTTCATGAACAGTTCATGAAATGTTCATGCATATTCATGAATTATTCATTATCATCTCACAGGGGCTGATAAACCTCATCTGAAGTTATTGCAACTATCATCATCTCTGCATTGATAACTTTTAATATCAAATTAACACCCTAAATATTAAGTGGGGTGTTATACCCTGGGTTAATCTCCAACTTCTATATTTTGCTCTTATGTTGTTGTACATTAATAAATGCATAATTTAAATCTTGATTATTATGGACAAACATTTTACTGAATTGAAGAGTATATTAAAATGAACTCTTTTAGTAGGCGTTATGAACTTGGCTATCATGGATCAAATGATTTTTACTTTTACAATTAAAAATTGCTCATAATCCTTTAGAAATTAAAAAAAAAATATTTGATTGTGAATATTTATAACAAATATAAATGGACTTTTTCATATAACAAGAGTGCACACGCTGAAATGTCTCGCCTTCATTACTAATCATTGATATCATGTTGATAGTCCTAAATGTAAAGCTTTATTACACTCTCACGTAAACTTAACATTAATCAAGAAACTAAACATTGACCAATGAACCATGAAAATGAGGTAAGGGCAGATGAACCATGCCAGGCAGACATGTACAGCTAACAATTCTTCCATACAACAAATATAGTTGACCTGTTGCTTATAGTTTAAGAAAAACAGACCAAAACACAAAAACTTAACACTGTTCAATGAACCATGAAAATGAGGTCAAGGTCAAATAAAACCTGAGCGACTGACAAAGATCATAAAATATTTCCATACACCAAATATAGTTGACCTATATGGCATATAGTATTAGAAAAAAAAAACTCTTCAAAATGCCTGTATCAACCCACTCTACTGACTCAACTTCCCTAATGTAAAAAAATATACACAAATGAACTCACTGAGTATGATCCCTGGGTCTTACTTTACAAATGTATATCACAATATTGGATCATATACATGTAGTTTAATTTCTTTCAAATTTGTATTTTCATTTCATATGAGTAACCTCCCCTTCACTCAATGAAATTTTTTAAATGTATTTGAAATTAGAACTCTGGAATTAAAATGAGGAATTTTTCTGACTCAGTGAGTCAAAGCTTTATTCTTTTACACAAATTTTGGTAGCTCCCCTTGCGAAAGCCTCTAAGACAAGATACCAGTGTTTTCATGGAGTATAACTAGGTCATTATTATCCATTGCTTAGCTTGACTCACATGAATGTTAAAATAAATAACCAATATTTTCTGTGAAAAAAATGGTGTACCAATTCAATAAATTATGGAGCATATTTTTTTTTAATTAATTGAAGTTAAAATTTTGTCAAACATAGATACTTCAAAGTAACAAAGAATAAATAATTTAAAAAAAAAATATATATTTTAAAATTATGTGCCATCTTTAATCTTGTCACATTTAAAATTTATAATTGAAGAAAGAATGAATGGATAAACACCCTGAACTTTGTCCATTTGTAAATTTGTTAACATATCAATTACATACCCACTTCTGTCCTGTCCTGGTAGTAAATAATCATCCTAGTAGTAATTCTGTCCTGGGTCACCTGAGTTCATCCCTCATCAATGGTTGGCTTGATGGTGTACATTTTTTAGTTATCAGTTTAGTGTTTTGTATACTGTCCTTTCTTGCCCCTGTGAGATGATAATGAATAATTCATGAATATGCATGAACATTTCATGAACTGTTCATGAACAGATTTCATGAACAGTTCATCATATCTTCATGAACATTTGATGAACAATTCATGAACTGAAAATCGACAGTAATGTTCATGAACTTTAATGTTCATGAACAATTCATGAACAAGAAAGGGTTCATGATCATTGTTGTTCATGAACATTTAAATGTTCATGAACCTTTCTTGTTCATGAATTGTTCATGAACATTAAAGTTCATGAACATTACTGTCGATTTTCAGTTCATGAATTGCTCATCAAATGTTCATGAAGATATGATGAACTGTTCATGAAATCTGTTCATGAACAGTTCATGAAATGTTCATGCATATTCATGAATTATTCATTATCATCTCACAGGGGTAAATTACTGTCAAGGAGAGGATTCTGGGGGGGATTGGAACCCACCCTTTTTTAGCAAGATCAATGCATATGAAAGGGTTTATAGTACATAGTTTGAACCCCACACCTTTTTTAAAATGGCTGGATCTGCACCTGTACCCACCCAATATTAAAACTAAAGTAACTATGCGTCAGATATAATAATATAAAAGGATACATGTAAAGTTTCTGCTTCTTTCTGTAATATTTTGTTGTCTCTGTTCTTCCAAGTAGAATCGCTGAATAAATGTAACTAAAATCTCCACGGAATCTGTTTTACTATCAAAACTGGCAGCTCCAGTTTGATATTTAATCATTCAATCCCCTAAAAGTATAAAAAAAATCCACAAAGAATCAATTGTTCTAGATGTTTTAAAGCAATAAAATTCAATTGAAATGTTGTTGCCTGTTTATACACTACATCTGAAGCTGTTAATGAATCAAATTCATTTCAAAACCCTCCCCCTTTTTATCCCCTGAAGATTAAAAAAACTGGCTACTTATTATTTTCACAAAAGAACAATTCAAACAATTCAAAAACTATAAATTTTAGGTAACTACCAATAATCATATGTGGAAACAATTATTCATTTTGTTTATATAATTAAAAATAAATTTTCAAATATGCTTTCAGACTTTCTGATGTTGCTTTGCTCAAAGAAACCATAAAAAAATTATATTTCCTCAATAAATTATATTTTATAATAATATACACATGTCTGTCATGTTAAATTAAATTTGTAATGCACTTATCTGAAATCTTTCTGACTGGAAATGTCTTTTCCGTGTTTCCATCAGCGTAATCTCCATTTTGGTGACGTATTACCCAAGAGTGCACTTACGCTGACGTTGAGACTGTGACAATCTCGCCCCAGATAATATCGGCCAGAAGTTGATCTGTGCCGTAACGGAAGTATGAAAATAAATCAAGGGTGTCGCAAACAAATATTTATTAATATGCAGTTTTATTAAGTATAATAAAAAAAAAATCTTTAGTTTAAACGGCACATGGTGCATGTGAATAAACAAGTGGACTCACTTGGAAGGTATTTTTAGGGCCGAACTGTTCAGTACGATTAAAACCACGAGGTCAAGGTTTGTTTACATTGTACATACGTTGAGAAACGTCTGTCGTTGGGCCTATCTATCATTGATCTGATATTTTTCTAAGTTATTTATATGCCGGACGACAATTAATAGAAAGGCACATATGTGAACTTGGAGAAAATCAGAATTTACATCTTTAGCAGTTTAGGGAAAGGAAGAGTAAAAAAAACCTTCTTGCAGCAAACCAGTAACAGCAGTGACAGTCCCACACGCAGTGTTACCAGTTACTAAATCATCTATTATTCATAACACATGCATATGACAGATGAACATTTCAAGAATTTCAATGATCAGCTCGTGATTCATCAAAACTTCATGAACATTCATAAAATACTTTTAATGAACATTTCATGAATTTTTATGAGCAGCTACTGATTCATCAAAACTTCATGAACATTCATAAAATACTTTTAATGAACATTTCATGAATTTTTATGAACATCTAGTGATTCATCAAAACTTCATGAACATTCATAAATACTTTTAATGAACATTTCATGAATTTTTATGAGCAGCTAGTGATTCATCAAAACTTCATGAACATTCATAAAATACTTTTAATGAACAGTTCATGAATTAAATTCATGAACCTTCATTTATGAATTATTTATGAATTTTCATGTACCATTCATGAACATTCACGAACCATTCATGATAGTTCATGAAGTCATGAATTTCTTCTCGCCGGGGAGGTTATGATAAATTTCTTTGTATTTACTCCACTACGGACTGTTATTTGACCCAACGATGGACAGTTTTTTAACATTGTCTTTTTGGTTTATCAGTGCTTTTATGTGGATAATTTTCAAAAGTAAAAAAAAGATACAATGTATTTTCAATACATTGTGTTTGTCAGATCGTTAAATCCCATAGTACTTTTAAACTATTTAAACTTGAGGTCTAGGGCATTCAAACTTCCAAAGCAAAATATTCTTTATCTTCAGTGTTTTGGTGCAGACTAAGCAAATATCAAAATGATCATTTCAGAAATACATTATGCTTTGAGCGCTACGTGTCTTTACTAACATATAACATAGTTGCTTATATATTCTGTTTGTTTCAGTTGTTCTTTGGATGGTTCTTTGGTTTTGAGGTATTCAGGGTGTGGTATCATTCAAAGGAATCTATATATGTAATTCTGAAATGAAAAATATTTGATATTTCTACAGTCATAAAAAAAAAATCATATGTTTTAGCATAAAGCTGCTTTGAACTTTGAATCATCATCATACTTTCTTTAATTTCTTATTTTCAAAATTTTCAAGTATATATCTTCAATCAAAATCTTAATTATATTTGACATATTATGATGCATTGGAAATGAAAAAGTAGAAAACGTATTCTCGTTTATAAAGTTGAATTCAGGGAAGTGGAAAATGATCCAATAATTATTTTTTAAATATCCTTTGGCTTCTTCAAAAATTGTTTCTGGGTATATACATCTTTAAAGCACTGAATACTATCAAGATAATAAAGAAGTAAAAATACATTTTTATAACAGTCAAGCCATAACTAAAATTCTGTCAATGTAAATTTCAACATTGTCATAAGCAAAATAGCGATAAACAGATTATCATTGGTCATCTTAACTCGATTGTTTTTCTCACTTTCGCCGTATTGGCTCAAGCGAGAAAATCAATCTTGTTAAGAGGACCAACAAAATCTAAAATGATTTCGATTACCCCAAAAACTTCATATTGAGTTATCAGAAACTATCATCATCTCCATTTAACTAATCAATCCTGAATGACTGATATCTAACAGTAGTTATCTCCCTTGGCTTCAAGATTTCTTAACCGTGGGTTAATTTTCTACTCTCACCTACAGCGTTAGGGTTTCATCAAGACATTGAATGAGTACTTCATTATTATGAGACCATAATTGACAACTGTTATAAATGTTTTACTTGTTAATTCCATTTAACATACGTGCTCATCATGATTTGTAAAATTAAATTGTATAGAGTTTAAGCATTTCTAAGGTATTAAACTGATCTTAACCCTATCATACTTTTTGAATTACAACATGTATTAATTTGCTCCTTGGCATCAAACCATTTTATCTTTTTCAAATTTGGTTATTACAATATAGGTAAAGCACTTGCCATCATAAAATGCTTAAAAATAAAATAAACCAATTATTGATTACTGACTGCAGTTATTTTTAGTTTGATCTTTATTTAATCTCATGACATGACCAAGAGACATCTGTGAGCTTTCTACCTGACTAATCCAGTCGTTATATTCCAACTCACTATCGATCGTTACTGGACACTGACCGATTGATGGTGCTGAATCATTCAAGTTTGTGAGATTTACTCTTTAACAGGGATCCAAAATTAGCCTCACTAGTTCAAAGTAGATACCCATCAGTCCATAATGATCCATAATGGTCAATATCAACCATTATAACAGGAATTATTTTGAAGACTCCCAACACACTTAACGAGTTGCATACAATCAGTTTTGTTAATTTTGTTAACCAAGCAGTTTTAGATTAATACATTGGTGGATCCAGGGGGGTTGGGGGTTTTGTCCCCTCCTTTTTTTGGCCAATCAATGCATTTGAATGGGGACATATGGTTGGAACCCCCCTTTATCCTGGGTTAGGAACCACACCCCCATCCTCTTTTTAAAATGAATGGATCCGCCCCTGTAACATTAGACCCTGTTCTAGACTTTGGGGATTTACCGTTAATCACTTAGAAATTAAAAGGAAACCAGTCTATTTTAATATTTTCCCGCGTTTCGATCAGTATAGCGGGAAAATGTTGTATTCTCGATATGGGAATCGTCAATTTTCGGTAGGCCGAAGAAATTTAGCCAATCAGAGGACTGAGTTGTGGTCATATATAAGGTGTTTTTTTTCTGTGGTAGCTTCACTTCTAGCCGTCGTATTGACCGTGTAAACTAATGGACGCCGATTTACAGCAAGTTATCCAGACAGAAGTACAGAATGCCGTTCAACCCACACAGGACCAGATGTTGAACAGTATGACGACGTTACTGGATTCTCGTTTAGAAGGGTTCCAACGAAAGATACAGGACAACCAGAAAGTGCTGTCGGACACACAAATAGCTAGAATGGACGAATCTTTGACCGACAGTTACAAATTCCGAAAGAGGGGGAACGAAGAACAACACAAACACAACCAGAAAGTGTACGCCAAAATCAGAGAAGTACATGCAGAATTTGAAACAGACAACTTGACGCAGTCAAATATTAACAGCGCCAAAAGAAAAATTTCAGAAGGTATGGACCTGATTAAAAATCGTCAAAAGCTTATTAAACTAGCCGATTCTTCAGACGCGGGTTGGCGCGTGGTAGAAGAATACGTTACCAATCCACTCGCTGAAGATTCCGAAGACGAGAAGAAGATGTATAAAGCGCAGAGTAGAGCAGAAAGTAAGCTGAAAAAGGAAAAGTTAAAAAGACGCCCAGACCGCAAGAGCGTGCCATACACACAACAGGCCCCAGCAAAAACAACAAATTCGATCCCTGTGAACGTTAGTGGTGGATCCAGGTCTGATGTACGACCCGGTAGATGTTTCTATTGTAATGAGTACAGGCACTGGATTAGGAATTGTCCAAAGTCTGCTGCTGAGCAAAAACATAAGATAAGTATTGATACTAATAGTATATGTAAAATTGATAAAGTAGAAATGTATACTCACCCAAAAACAGATCTAGCATCGGGTGAACTCTATTCAATGAGGAATGTTAATTCAATAACACAGACATCACGTGATGTCCAGTCAATGAGCAATACACATACTACTACTACTATAGTAAATAATAACGGTACAGGTGTAGGTCATTTAAAAGAGAGCTTGAGCGAATGGAAGAGAATAGGTGCCACGGATTTTGTATTAGATATTATAGCAAACGGGTATAAAATTCCTTTCAGTACCATTCCATGCATGGTTGAATTACAAAATAACAAATCAGCAAGAGACAATCCCGAATTTGTTAAGAGCGAGATTGAAAAATTGCTAGAAAAAGGATGTATTACTCAAGTGTCTCGTAAGCCATATGTAGTTAATCCTCTAACAGTAGCTCATAACAGAGGTTCAAAACTCAGATTAGTATTAGATGCCAGACATATCAATCCACATGTAGTTAGATTTAAACACAAATATGAAGATGCAAAAACTGCTAGACAATTATATGATCAAGGAGATTTTGTATTTTCTTACGATTTAAAAAGCGCATATCATCATATAAGTATTTTTGAAACAGATACTACATATTTAGGTTTTAAATGGGAGCATGCATATTATGTGTATAATGTTTTGCCTTTTGGGTTGTCAACCAGCGGATATATTTTTACAAAGGTAGTCAGGGAAGTTATAAGATATTGGAGAAGTACGGGTCTAAAAATTGTCATGTATCTAGACGATGGGCTCGGCGGGGGCAAAAACATGAAAGAGGCTATGATAGCGAGCGAAAAAATCCATTCCGATTTGGAGAAATTTGGGTTTGTTCTTGCATCAGAGAAGTGCAATTGGGTTCCTATTCAAGGTCTAGACTGGTTGGGTTTTCATTGGGATATGATAGAAGGGGTTATAAGAATAACCGAAAAAAGAGTAGAGAAGCTTTTAAGAACCTTGGAAGTTTTCAGGATACAATTTCACTACGGAATTATGCTTTTTCGGGTGAAATTTATTGCAAGTATTGTAGGACAGATCATATCAATGCAGCCTGTATTAGGAGATCAGGCACGTTTAAGAACAAGGTATTTGTACCAATGTATATTGCAAAGGGCAAGTTGGAACGCCAAAGTACTAGTTAGTACGGACGCATTCGAGGAGTGCATTTTTTGGGAACATAAAGTTGAAAGCTTTAACGAGATAGGATCTCGGTTAAGTCAGTTGACTTATAATGTACCACAAGATTATCATGTGTTCAGTGATGCATCTGGTACAGGTTTCGGTGGTTTTGTTACCACTGGTTCAGAGGACGAACCTTTGGAAATGTTTGGTAGTTGGTCAATGGCTGAACAGGCCGAAAGTTCGACCTGGAGAGAACTCGAGGCTGTAAAAAGATTATTGATAAATTTTGTCAATATCCTCTCTGGTAAGACTGTCAGAGTTTTCACAGATAATCTGAATATCACACATATACTTAATATTGGTAGTAGGAAGATGGTTTTGCACAAGAACGCTTTGTTCGTTGATGAATTTTGCAGAGAGAATGCAATTAAGTTGAGTTTGGTTTGGTTACCAAGAGAATCAAACCAGTATGCAGACACTTTAAGTAGGGTAACAGATTGTGATGACTGGGAAATACAAGATGAGATTTTTCTGTATCTGAATCACGTTTGGGGTCCACATGACATAGATAGGTTCGCGCATGATTACAATGCCAAGTGCAAGCATTTTAACTCAAAGTTTTGGTGCCCCGGGACTGCTGGGATAGACTCGTTTACAGTAGTATGGGGTGGATATAATAATTGGATAGTTCCACCACCAAGTTTGATTCCAAAGGTTATTAATAAGATTACAATAGAAAAATGCAATGGCACTTTAGTCATCCCGGAATGGACATCGGCACCATTTTGGCCTATGTTGGTGGATCAATTTGAAAATTTTAAGGATTTCATAGTTGATAGAAAGTTTTTTCAAGGGGAAAATCTGACTAAAAGAGGCAGAGGGCAGTGCGGGATATTTGGACAACAGTGTTTCAAATTTAGATTGATTGCTTTAAGAATAGAATTTTAGTTTTCAATATACTTATGACGTTATTTATTTCAACAGGGATTACATTAGACAACACAGTGAAGGAGGCAGTCGAGGACAGTGGTATAGAAGTTGGCAGTTATATGTACGAGCTTTATCCGAAGATGTGTGAACTGTTGATAAACTCTAAAAGTGACAATACTGTTAAATCATATTTTAATTCTTACAAACGATGGGAACGTTTCATTACTTTACAAGGACATAAATCTTTGCCAGCTCAGCCAGTTCATGTTGCACTGTATTTAACACATTTATTGAACAATAATTCTACTTGTCACCCTATTTCGAACGCAGTGTATGGTATAAAATGGGCACATGAGATAAATGGTCTAAACGATCCTACATCAAACACTTTTGTAACATCAATTCTTGAAGCATCGAAAAGAGTAGCACCAAAAAAGACAGAAAAGAAAGATCCAATTACTCCGGAAACTTTAATCGAACTATGTGATATGTTTAAAAATTCTTTAGATTTACTTGTTATAAGGGATTTGGCAATGATGATTTTGAGTTTTTCAGGATTTCTTAGATATGATGAGGTCAGTTCGTTACGCTTTTGTGATGTAAAAGTACACGAATCTCATTTAATTTTATGTATAGAAAAAAGCAAAACAGACCAATATAGGCAAAGTTCTGAAGTCTTGATTTCTAAGGGTAATTCATCTGCTTGTCCTTACACAATGTTTCTAAGGTACACTAAGTTAGCAGGTTTCAGTGATTCTTGCCAGCAAAATTTTTATTTGTTTCGGCCTATTTATAGATCTCGTAATACATGCAAGCTTATTACTAAAGATAAAAAGCTAAGTTACACGGCGGCTAGAGAGTCCATTCTTAAGAGAATTCGAACAATTTGTCCAGAGGGAAACATAGGTCTTCATTCATTCAGATCCGGCGGGGCCACAATGGCGGCAAACGCCGATGTCAGTGATAGATGCTTAAAGAAGCACGGTAGATGGAAGTCTGACTCTAGTAAAGACGGTTACATAGTAGATTCCACTGAGAAACGTTTGAAGATATCTAAGGTATTAGGCCTATAGATTACCCCTTTCTTTGGTTTTCTATCACGTACGGCGGGCTGTCGGCAAATTTGAATTTGTGTTTGAGTTTTTATTTCTTTTACTGCCATGTGTACAAAGAAGGTATTGTTAGTGTGCTGTCAATGGCAGAAAAGGGTGTCATTTGTGTGTCTGTTGTCTGTAGTATAGAGAATACTAATATTTTCCCGCGTTTCGATCAGTATAGCGGGAAAATGTTGTATTCTCGATATGGGAATCGTCAATTTTCGGTAGGCCGAAGAAATTTAGCCAATCAGAGGACTGAGTTGTGGTCATATATAAGGTGTTTTTTTCTGTGGTAGCTTCACTTCTAGCCGTCGTATTGACCGTGTAAACTACATTTTTCTAAATGACGATATGTATCTGTTTGTACATTATAACAAAAATGTTGATTTTCGAAAACTGTTTTTTAAAATGACGGGGTCCGACGTTCATTATCCTGAGATAGGCTCGAGCATTGATTCGGGCACAGGTTTCCGTAATACGGTTTTTCCTGGTCGGCCTTGGCTATCAATGAGGGGTAATTTTATCAAACGTACAGTATACAATATTTTGCTGTGGTTTGTACATACTGAAATGATTTGTAAATGAAAATGAAATTTGATTACTGATTTATATGTCATGATTATAGATTTATTATACAATTATATCTGGCGTCCATCACGTACGGCGGGCTGTCGGCAAATTTGAATTTGTGTTTGAGTTTTTATTTCTTTTACTGCCATGTGTACAAAGAAGGTATTGTTAGTGTGCTGTCAATGGCAGAAAAGGGTGTCATTTGTGTGTCTGTTGTCTGTAGTATAGAGAATACTAGATTCAACTGGTTATCTGTTTTCATCTCCCAGTAGCAAAAAGGTGCTGATTCTTGCATTCTGTATTTTGGCTGCTTCTGGTTCTTATCCGTTTAAGGAACCAGTGATTCCGGAGAGTGCAGTAACCTTGTGTCAGTCTATTATTGTCAAGATATCAGTGATTTTCATTATTTTCCAAAAAAAGTCATTGGAAGTAATCTTATGTAAAACAAATTTTGATATAATCAATCAAAAATGCTATCATAAATAATTTGGGAACAAACGCATCACTTTTTCAATTGTAAATTTTGGAACTATTTTTTCTTTCAAGTTTACTGCTAAAGTTTAAAGTAAAAAACAAATTTATTGAAGTATTACGTGCCATTTGAGTTTTAAAATCAATTTTTCTTTTAAAAATTCAGTTTTTTTAACATTTCTTTGGGTTCACAATTTTTTTTACTAAATCTAAAGATTTCATACTTAATAATACCATGTTTGTATTTTTCATTTCAGCTTCTTTTTCTTGTACCACTGAAACTTTACAGAAAGATTGCACACATGTTGAAGTTGTGTACCTGCTTATATGAAATTGCTTGAGGAATTTTCTGCCATTTTCACTCAAAATTGTGATCTTGATGATTTTTTTCTCAAAATTTACGAAAACGGTACCGATTTTTTGTAATCAACTCCTTCAGTTGTCGATCTAGATCTTTGAAATTTCAGTGCACATCGGACTATGGAATTTTTTGTTATTTTTTACCATTTCTACAAACTTGGGAACTTTTTAAAAAAGTTAATGTTTTTACTCATATCCTTGGAATTTCACAGAGTTTGCAAATCTATTGTGGCTTTAACAAATTTTTCGGAATATAAATGACTACTATGTTCATGAGTAGTAAACCTTAAAAGAAGATATTTTTTATAAAACTATGCTTCAAAATTAAAAAAAAAAAGATGATTTATATGTGTTTGTTATGCTATTTCTATGCTGTACTTTTTTTTTTTTCATACATTTGTATAAGTATTTTCATATCAGATGTCTGGTAACTTATATAACAGCTATTATCTAGAGCTCTGTAAATAAAAAAAACTGTAAACATAGTTCTAAAACATACTTTTAATGAGTGGAAGAAATTGTGGGGTACAGAAAACATTTGATAAATTTTCAAAATAAGTTACCTGTTTAATAGCACATCTGGTATTTTTTCAGTATTTTATAGATATGTTTAATAAATTGTATGTAAAAATGTGAATTTCTTCAGTTGCCATGATTGTAAAACAAAAATGAGGTGCTTTGGAACGTTCTGGTGACTATTGTTTTTTTTATAAAATACAATGGAAAGGACATTTCATTACTTGGAAAAAATGGATTCAGTGAACTGATCAGCATAAAAACCTACGATGGAAAACTTTTCAAAGCAGCCTGGATAGCAGCTCCAAGGAAGATGGTCAATTAATTTTCAACCAAGTCTGAGGCTTTACCAAGAAAATAGGAAGGCAAGTTTATTTAAGTCAAACTGTTTCTAAACATTATCATAAAAAAAGTTAAATAATGCAGACAACACCCTTCTGATTTTCTGCATGTAAAACACCATTGACGAATTCGTTTTCAAGTTTCATAATTTAACTTACCAGGTACTGGAACCAGACTTTCTAGTAAAATATCAATAGTAAATTCTAGGGACAGTCTATACTAGTATAGTATAAAAAGTCTGTGTAAATTTTGAGTACTCAAATTTCAAGTGGAGTCGAGAACAATTAACAGCAATATTTGTCCCTTCAATGGGAGATAACTTTACAATTTGCACATTATTTTTGTGCAGTTAAAATTCCAAACAAAACCTTGACTTTATTATGTTAAGTTTTCTGTTTTAGCCGGATTGATAGTTAATACTTGCAATAAATTAATGATATTTTGTATAAAGTTACATTTCTATCAAATTATCTGAATTAGCAATGTTGGTATCCATCAGATTTTTTTTAAATTTCTGCTGCTAGGCAACACATCTCTGTGTCAACAGTTTATCTTACAAACTTGTGTGGATACTATTGTGAACATTTTGTGGGAAATCAGAACAATATATAGAAACATTTATATTTACAGAGAAATTTATAAAATATATAATGTGTCAATCATAATTTCTTTTTAGGTTTTTCTGTGATATGTTTTCATGGTGTGGGAATAAGACTTGGTGGTCTAATACAGCTAATACAAAGGTATGTACCAGTGTGTTAGTCCTGTTTAAAAAAAGAGTTGGAATTAGCATGTGCTCTAAGCATGAAGGTTTATAGGAGTTTGGTGAGAAGTCTATATAAAAAAGATGTGGTATGATTGCTAATGTAACAACTCTCCATAGGAGATGAATAATACAGAAATTAACAGATATAGTTCACTGTAAGGGCCTTCAACAATGAGCAAAACCCATACTGCATAACCAGCTTTAAAAGGCCCAGAAATCACAAATTTAAAACAATTCAAATGAGAAAACTAATGGCCTAATTTGGTGCTCTATGTTTGTGTGCATTTAATGATCTGATTTGATTATGAAAAATTTGTTTGAATGCTGGATTGCTGTTCTCAACTTCTATTACATATTTATAGACTCTATCTAATTTGCCACTGGACGTAAAGTAATCAATAATCAATAATTCAAATTATGTAATTTACATACAGTATACCAAAAATGATCCTTTTAAACAATTATAATGACTAAGCATTTGATATTTCAGATTAGCATCACAGCTTGTCTGTAAGGATTGAAGCTGGGAGTGGGCATTGGAGCTGACTTTTATGGTAAGGACCAATACAAAAAAAAAAAAAAACAATATGTGAAAAAAGAAATATGTTAGACATCTACCAATGATTTGTTTTTCATCCTTTTCCTAATAAAGACTGGTAGTTCAAAAGTTATATCAGCAAATCACTTTTAAACAAAGTAAGAAAAATGTTTTATGCATCATGATTATAATGATCAGTTTTTTATTATTTTGCATTTGCTATTGTTTCAAATTTCATGTTTTGACAATTATGATTAATTTTGCATATTTCTTTTTCAGGTATCTGTGGCTGCATAAAATGGCTATGTGATTTCACTGTAACAGTACAGAATGTAAATCAGACTATTTTTGTTTATGTTGAGAAAATGTTAAGGATTAAAAAAAAATTATGTACAGGTTCTCCATTTTCAATAAGATTGGAAGTTGTAGGTTAACTTTTCTTTTAATTTTTAAATATTACTTTCTATTTTCTGTTCATACTCATGTCTAGGCAAAACACTTCCAGTAGTTTAAGAATGGAGAATCTTAAAAAAAAAAAAAAATAATTTTATAATAAAATGTTTAATAGATGAAATGTATTATTTTTTTTTTTGCAAAGTGATGTATATATTTTTCATCTTTTTGTTATTTTTAGCTGACTTTGTAACAAAGGGTATATTTTTTCAAAGAATATTTTACAAGAAGCATAGTTGAAGAATATCTTGGATGAAAGTAGATTGATTGATTTTTGGTGTTTAACTCCACTTTCAGCATGATTTGTTATATCTTGGCTGTCAGTTTTTATTTGTGGAGACGACCAGAGTGCCAGGTGAAGACATCACCTCTAACAGATAAACTGGCAACTCTAGTCAATTAAGATTGAAGTTAAACATACCTACCATGTGATGGGTCAGAGTTGACTGGCTAGTGATACTGTAGTTAAACTACTTTGCTGCCATTATTCCATCAGCACTAAATATGTTATTGAAATGTGCTGGATTTTTGTAATTTAATTATTTATTTATTTTGATTACACTATATGTTTTTTGTTATATATAACAAAGATGTGTGAAATTTAGGTCAAAGGGAGGTAATTTATTATACTATGTTTAACTTCAAATATTTCAAATTCCCTCAATGTTAGATTTTTATTTACTCTAATACTCACATATATGCACTTTTGTACATATCAGATATTTTCTAGATAATAGAAATGTGAAGTGGGAAAAATTATGTGTCAATAAAATTATTTGGTTAAATTTTTTAAAAAGGTTATTACTGGTAAATGAATGTGCATCTGATATTTTTTTATGTATGTTACTTTATTTTGTAAAAACAAATCGACACAACATAGATTGACAATACGATAATGAGGAGAAAGACCTTGGCAGCCTAGAGAACAGCTCTTTGGAAGATGGTCAATTAAATCTTCAACCAAGTCTGAGGCTTTACCAAGAAAACAATAAGGCAAGTTTATTTTAGCAAAGATCTTTTAAGATAACAGACCCTTTTGAAACATTGCATTTAAAACACCATAGATGAATTAATTTACTAGTTTTTAAATATTTAAAGATAAAAGATACATGAATAAGATTTTTTAACAAAACATCAATAGTAAATCCTTAAAATAGCCATTAAACTTCAAGAAAAGACTAGTACAATTTAATCATGATTTTTTTCATTCATTGGGAGATAACTTAGTAAAATATTTATATATTTTTTGTGCGGTTAAACTTCAAATTTTTGACTTTTTTAAAACTTGTTTATCCTTTATATTGATTTTAAAAAAATATTGATTTTATACAACCTGCAATAAGAAATCAGAACAACATTTAGTAAATTTTAGGTCATCTGTAACATATATTTTTTTATGAAATAATAAATGTGTCATTTTGATTCTTTTTCAGGTTCAATCTGTGACATATTTTCATGATGTGGGAATAAGACTTGATGGTCTGATACAGCTAATACATAGGCAAGTACCAGTTTATTAACCGGATTTTTGTGACAAAAATGTCGGTTATTGATTTGGGGATGTACGGCGGGCGGGCGGGCGGCAATCAAATGTTGTCCGTGCATTAACTCATGAACCGTTCAATTAAAGCTTTTAAAATTTTAATATGTTATTACTGACAACTATACGAAGGTCAAGTTCAATAATGGCGATTTTGACTTTTACCGTTCAGGAGTTATGGTTCTTGAAAGGCGGCGATCAAATGTTGTCCGTGCATTAACTCTTGAACCGTTCAACCAAAGCTTTTAAAATTTTAATATGTAATTACTGACAACTATACAAAGGTCAAGTTCAATAATGGCGATTTTGACTTTTACCGTTCAGGAGTTATGGTTCTTGAAAGATTGAAAAATGGAGTTTTCAGTCCTGTCCGTGCATTTACTCATGAACTGTTCTACCAAAGCTTCCCAAATTTTAAAATGTTGTTACTGATGACAGAATGGAGGTCAAGTTCAATAATGACGATTTTGACTTTAACCGTCCAGGAGTTATGGTTCTTGAAAGATTGAAAAACAGAGTTTCCAGTCGTGTCCGTGCATTTATGCATGAACTGTTCTAGCAAAGCTTCCGAAATTTTAATATGCTGTTACTGATGACAAAATGGAGGTCAAGTTCAATAATGACGATTTTGACTTTTACCGTTCAGGAGTTATGGTTCTTGAAAGATTGAAAAATGGTGTTTCCCGTCGTGTCCGTGCATTTTCTCATAAACCATTCAACCAAAGCTTTTGAAATTTTAATATGTTGTTACTGATGACAAAATAGAGGTCAAGTTCCATAATGACGATTTTGACATTTACTGTTCAGGAGTTATGGTTCTTGAAAGATCGTAAAATGGCGTTTCCATTCACGTTGTTGCATTTACTCATGAACCATTCAATCTAAGCTTTTCAAATATTATTATTTCAAAATGTTGATACTGATGACAAAATGGAGGTCAAATTTGATATTGATGATTTTCACTTTCACCATTCATCAGTAATGGTTCTTGTGATATTGCCAGGACACAAATAAATGTAAATAAATCCGGTTTGCTGTCGTTGTGACAGCCTCTTGTTAGTCCTGTTCTGGAAAACAAATCTCAAATGTACTATAAATATTTTATGGAAAAATTAGATTTGAATGTTGAAAAGAGTGTGCACAGAAGTCTATTCGTATTATTATATCAGTACCCAAATAAGGGTAAAGTTAAGGATCTGAATTGTTTACATACAAATTCGTTGGATTGTTGGATTGCTGTCTCATCCATTTGTTCTTGACATTTATTACACATTTAAAGACTATTTCTATTTAATAATTTGCCACTGGACCTTAAGCAACCAACAACCAATCTCTCATAATTCTTTTAAGAATGGCATTAATATATATTTATGTTTTATGATATATGTAAATATTGTATTGTGTATATTAATGGTGAGACGTTAATAAACTATCTATCTACCAATCATTCAATCTATTAAAAATACATACCAAAAATGATCTTTTTAAACAATTTTTAACGACTAATCATTTTATTTTTCAGGTTAGCATCACAGCTTGTCTGAAAGGATTGAAGCTGGGAATGAGTATTGGAGCTGACTTTTGAGGTATGAACCAATATATTAAATCATCCATGAGCATTTTTAAGCCCAAGATTTTTATTATGCATAGATGTAGATCTTACATATTTATGTTTTCTTTACTTATAATTAAATATACAATTTAGGAGGTATAAAGATACATAAAGTCAAAAACTATAATATGAAATCTTGTGATTTCTGTTATTTTGTTTTTTGTAGTTGTCCCCATGTAGTTGTCCCCATATATGAAAATATGTAAATGTGGTATGTACCCATGGCAATGAGACAGCTATCAACAAGAGACCAAATGATGTGGATGTAAGCAACTAAATGTCACCCTATGCCTTTAACAATGAGCAAAACCATAGTTAGCTATAAAGGTTCAACATGACTTAATGTTAAAAACAATCAAGTATGTTAATAGCCTGACTATAAAACAATGTTAAAGATATTTGTCAAGGCATCAGCCAATAATTTGTTTTTCATCCTTTTATTGCTAAGAAATACTGGTACTTTATGGCAATAAATCACTTTATAACAAAGAAAAAGAAATGTTCTATACATTATAATTGTAATGCTTAGTTAATTATAACTGTTTTGCAATAAATATTATTTCAATGTTCATGAGTAATGTATATTTCTTTTTCAGATAACCGTGACTGCATAAAATGGTTGTATGATATAACTGCAACAGTAGAGAATGTAATTCAGACTATTTTTGTGTATACTTGAGAAAATGTTAATAATTTTTTAACAAAAAAAAATTATGTAAAGATTCTCCATTTTCAACAAGATTGGAAGTTGTTGGTAAATTACAAAAATTCTTTCTTTTTTCTGTTAACACTCATGTCTAAATCAAAACACTTCCAGCAGTTTAAGAATGGAGATTCTGAAGAAAAAAAAAAGAAAATAAATTAAAATGTTCAATTATTGAAATGTAATTTTTTTTTGCAAATTGTAATGTATATATTTTTGCCATCTTTTTGTTATTTTAGAATTTGAGATACTTTTAATTTTTATATAGTTAATGCAATTAAATCTGCAGATGTAAATATTCCCACTAAAATTCTTAGCAAAAGTTTTTCCTTATTTTTGTTTTTTTAGCAACATTTCAAAATATCTTACCTCTCAAACATATACTAAAAAGATGGATAATAGTCTTTAGTAAATATATCCCCTTACAACCTTTTCTTTTATGTTAATTTAATATCTTAAAGATAAGGTTTTTATATTTTACTACCGTGTGACACTGTTGCTCTAATGGGGAGGAATTTATTTAAAGAAGTTAGATATATCTTTTTCACCTTTCTGTGATATTTAGCTTTTTTAGTTTAGTTTGTAACAAAGGTTATATTTGTTTTTAAGAATAATTTTACAAGAGGCATACCAGATAGTTGAAGAACATCTCGATAAAATAAGATTGGTTGATTTTTGGTGTTTAACTCCACTTTCAACATGATTCGCTATATCTTGGCTGTCAGTTTTTTGTATGGAGACAGCCACATCACCTTTAACAGGGAAAAAAGTTGGCAACCCTAGTCAATTAAAAGATTTGAGTTAAATACACATACCATGTGAGTCTTTTCAGTGTTGACAGTCTAGGGATACAGTAGTTGAACTATGACCCCATCAGCACAAAATATTTTATTGCAATGTGGTATACTTTTGTTATTGATTTATTTTTTAAATTTGAATTATACTATTATTTTTTTTTGGTGAAATATAACAAGGATGTGGAGTCCTAACAGGGTGAAATATGGTCAAAGGGAGGTAATTTATTTTACCCCTGTTAACTCCACGTACTTGAAATACCCTGAGTGTTTGAATTTTATTTACTTTTGTGTACTTTTTTTTTTATATCAGATGTATACTAAAAAGGAAATATTAACTATTATTTAGAGTTCTGTAATAAAAAAAATGTAAGCAAAGCTCTAGATAAGAGGTATGAAGGGTGGAAAAATCATGGATCACTTACATTGATTTGCTGAAATTTTCAAGAAGGGGATTTATTGAAAATACATCTGATATTTTTATGTATTTAACTGTATTTCTATAAAAAAAAAAAAAAAAGACAAGAGATTGTGAGGAGAGCCACATAATTGCACCACAATAGAAGCTCTAAGAAAGATGGTCTATTAAATCTTCAACCAAGTCTGAGGCTTTACTATGAGAAATATGTGGTAAGTTTAAATATTCTACAAAAGGAGTAGGTTCCCTTTTTGAGCTTAAATTTAAAATTAAGATTTATTGACCAATATTACAATGAACCAAAGCTAATGTAGTGACTTAGATGTATGTTCCTGCGTTTTTTTCATGATGTCACAAATAGTACTCATTACAATTTTCCCACACAAAATCAATGAAAATGGGTAAATTTCCATTGATTTATTGGACAGGAAACATA
This sequence comes from Mytilus edulis, assembly GCA_019925275.1. Taxonomy (NCBI): domain Eukaryota; kingdom Metazoa; phylum Mollusca; class Bivalvia; order Mytilida; family Mytilidae; genus Mytilus; species Mytilus edulis. Next base: position 17,132,633 of record CM034352.1, on the reverse strand, counting down.
GAGTGCATACATCGACAAGAAAGATCTTTGGAAATATTTTTTATGACATATTACATGTCTAACTTGAATATTTAGTTGGTCGACGGCTGCCCTCTGTTTCCTGCTCCTATTTTTTGCTGAAATCTGGCTGATTTAGTGATATTTTGCAAAAATTCCTTATTTTGACCTAATTGGGATGTAAAAATTAATGCGTTATAAAACTTTGACAGAAATAGTTCTATATACTTTCTCACATGTCTTTTAGTCAACTTAAAACATTTTTTATCTTGTTACATTGTACTTAATAATTGGGGTCATTGAACCTACTCCTTTATGGTTAATATATTCAAGGCATTTAACATTACTTTTTATGCAGGGAACATGAAGTGTGGCCCTTGACATACTGTCCCTCTCTCCATCTATCCCATTATTGATTCAACACACTCTTTCTCATACAATTTTTATGAAACTTGTACACAAATTTTAAAAACCAAAAGTCAAAGACAAAAGTTCAAATTTCTGTAATGAGTTGCTTACTATTTTAAGAGTTGTGCCCCTTTATAACTTGAAAAAAATGTATTTTATCTTTGGTATCAATTTTTTATGGTGAAGATCATGAATGTAATAATTTATAAGAAATAAAATATAACATGACTTCTTTAAGTCTATGTTTTCATGGAGTTGGGAGTAAGACTTAGATGTCTGATACTGTAAACATGTTGGTAAGTAATCAAGCATCTTTTTGATAATTTTATAGTATTTAACATCAATTTGATAAAGGTTTTAAGTACAAAAAATGAAATACAGAGTTTTCTATTGCAAATTTAAAACCATGAGTTTAAAAATATTTTTTTCCATGATTTTTTTTTGTTATCCTAGTACTATTTTAAATTCATTATGATGAAATGACGATTTTTTGTTGAAAAGTTTGGAATAACTGATCTATTTTGTATTCCAGGTTAGCATCAGGTTTCCATTGGGTTATTTAATTGGCAGTAATTAGAGATGTTTAAAGGTGAGAACTTATTCATCAACATACAAGTTAAAAGCCTTTGTCATCTTGAATTTCTCAAAATAAATATATTTCAATACATACCGTATATTTTTTTCATTTACAATTGAAGAAAATCAGTATTGAAACTTTTCATTTAAAAATATTTTACCATATCAGTAGATACTGAATCTGAATAAGAGATACGAAGGGGAGATAACCTAGCATTTTATTGTTAGGCTCAAACCAGTGCAATAATGAAATAAGACCAGACATGTAACAAAATGGATGCCAAAAAACAAATTACAGCAACAAATTTTACAATCAATTGGATCAGATCTTTAGCTTGAAACACCAGCAGAGTACTTTTATTAATATACAATCAATTAGATCAGATCTTTAGCTTGAAACACCAGCAGAGTACTTTTATTAATATACAATCAATTGGATCAGATCTTTAGCTTGAAACACCAGCAGAGTACTTTTATTAATATACAATCAATTGGATCAGATCTTTAGCTTGAAACACCAGCAGAGTACTTTTATTAATATACAATCAATTGGATCAGATCTTTAGCTTGAAACACCATCAGAGTACTTTTATTAATATATAATCAATTGGATCAGATCTTTAGCTTGAAACACCATCAGAGTACTTTTATTAACTATTTCTTTTCATTTAGTCCTGGATTTCCTTATTACAAATTTCAAAAGAATTTATTCCTATGTTTTATCTGTTTCTTAAATTGCCACTCAAATTTGATCATTTACCTATAAGATTATCTAATATTAAGAGTTAAAAAATGAAATTTATCTTTATTTCTTTTACAGTTAAAAGTGTTGCTGTTGCTGTTTACTGCAAACCATTGGATGAACTGTAGCTTTCTCTTTAAAAAAAATCTGTAGATGTTACTCTTGCAAGCAGAATGAATTGTTGACAAATTTTAATTATTTTTAGTTTGTTAATTTTTGTCTTTGTTGTGTGATTTTTTTTAGTGTTTTTTTCTCATTTATAATTATTTATATTTTATGGTTCGTCTTTTTTTTTTAGAACTGTACTCAGTTTCTATTCAACCCCCTCCAAAAGATAAAGAGGGAACTGGTAAAATAAGTTTGACTTTGAAGTATTGTTTTATAATTAAATGGGTAATTTTGGTTAACATGATTAAGTGAGGTCCCCCTTTTTCTGGAAAAAAATGGTTGATTATATAGGGAATCACTGAAGCATGACAGGAGTGGGCCACCTCTTAAGCAGTCAGTGGGCCCCCACTTGTGAAAATTTTTGATCTGTAACTGCAGCCTACCTTGACACATTATTCTGACTTCCAGCTGACCAGTCTTTGCCCTTACTCCTTAATGCAACAATTATTAAATCTTTTGTTTGACCCATCCTGGGATCAAATCCCAAGACCTTCTGCCCTTGAGGAAAGCACAGAATGGGCTATTGGGTAAGATTTGTCAGTTAGTTTGTCCATCCACAGCTTATAATCTATTGGAAGGCTTTCATTGAAACTTTCAGATTATCTTCTGTAACTAATGGCACTGTGTATTTAATTTTAGTAAAATAAATGTTTTGGTTCCTAATTGTAATGAATGGACCTCTTAAAAAAATTTTGAATGATTTGTCGAAGAAGCTTCTTGTACCCCATTTTATCATGTGAAGGATAGGTTGGTTTGAAAATAATGTTTTTAATCTTGTTTTTAGTAGTTGGATCTCATTATGACAAAATTTCATATCATGAAAAAAAAATAAAAAAATTTGGCTATGACACTTAAATAACCATTGTAGCTTTTATGTAAATTTCATAAGGCTTTGCTATAACAAGATTTATGTTTTATCTGGTTTTATGTGATTTTAGTGGTTTTTATGTGATTTTATTTGTTTTTACTGTCAAATCTTGTTATACCAAGCCTTAATATGATTGAGATAATAGATTATGTGTATACATGCAATTAGAAATATGAATTTACATAATGAGATCGTACATTTCTATGCCTTTAACTCTTTTAAGAGATAAAATATAAAATGATTGAACATAGCTTATGATTTCGTCCTTAAAAACTTAACAAATTGCAAGATTTATGAATGTAGAATCTGCTCTAACTAATTCTATGCTCATATCAGCTGAACCAATCTATCCTTCAATGTGACCCCCCCCCCCCTCGAAAAAAAAAATATAAATAAAAATTTTAGGGTGGGGATATAAAGAAATTTTATATAATATCAGAACTTTGGGTTTTGAATGTCAAGTGAAATGCAGTTGGTAACCTACTAGTTTCTGCACAGATCAAGATATTTAGTTTATTTCAATAACCTAGTAAACAAGTTGAGTACACATCGAAAGTGAATGGGATTCATGTATTTTTATGCCTTTTATATTGTAGTACATGTACTTACCATAGTTTTCATTTCTTATATTTGTAAATTCCTTTTTCAAAAGTATGAGACAAGCTGAGGATTCAGATTTTACCGAATTCTTTAAATTAGTTTTAAGTTTGGTATTAAGTAATGAAAAGCCTCAAGTTTAATATTGAGCAAAAAAATATTCTTTTATATTTCCTAATGATATCAAAAGTTAGTACATGTATCTCAGAACAGATTGATTTTCTAAAACAGTCAGTCTGGTATAAAGAAATTAAAAAAAAAATCCTCAGCGCTGTCAGTTATTTTGTATAATTGTAATATTAAACTAATGATAACTTACCCATAATGCAGATCCTTTTCCTCCTTTTACTTGTAAAGGGGACAAAAAAACTATTATTTCTACAATTTCTTTAGTATTTGTACAGACTTGATGGAGCAGAATGGGTCTGGTTTCATTTGGGTATTTAATATTATGATGCATGATAATGATATAAATAAATTGATAAATAAAAATTCAATTAAGAAAACCTATCTTATATTTTATTTGAGTCTGAATGACAAATAAAGGGGGAAGAGGTTTCTGTGGTCAAGCTTAATCACAGCCAATTTATTGTATCGTATGGACGAAATTGTAGGTCAAGGATATTTGGTATGCAGTTGTATAAGCATTATAACATCTTATTTCCAAGGAGATTATTTTGATCCTCCCCCTCAGTCATAGTCTATTTACTTTGAAACTGTTAATTAATTTAGTTTACATGTATAAGCTTGCAGATAGGTCAGTTTGAGGGGAATTATCAGGGGTAGGTCAATAATATTTGTATACATATGTATTAGCACCTCATTTCCAAAGAGATTATTTGGCTCCCACCTCAGTCATGGTTTATTGACTGTTAATGTTCTGCATCATTTACATGTGATTTGTGATTAGATCAGTTTAAGATGAGTGACTAATATCTGATATTTGGTATGCAGTTGTATTGGCATTTGCAAGTCTCATTTTCATAGAGATTCTTTGGCCCCACTCATCATGGTTCATTGACTTTGAAACTATTACAGTTTTAATACCAGGAACCAATCGATAAGTCAATGGTATTTGGTATGCAGTTTTAAAAGAATTGGCATAACCTTGGTAGTTTTTTTGCCCTGCACTGTCAGTCATGGTTCATTGACTTTGAAACTATTACAGTTTTACCAGGAACCAATTGACAAGTCAATGGTATTTGGTATGCAGTTTTAAAAGAATTGGCATAACCTTGGTAGTTTTTTTGCCCTGCACTGTCAGTCATGGTTCATTGACTTTGAAACTATTACAGTTTTACCAGGAACCAATTGACAAGTCAATGGTATTTGGTATGCAGTTTTAAAAGAATTGACATAACCTTGGAAGTTTTTTTGCCCTGCACTGTCGGTCATGGTTCATTGAATTATTTGTATCAATCACATGTTTAGATATTGCTTTTTTAATTTCAACATTTGCATTTTACTACCAAAATTATTAAACGCAAGAAATCACAAATATGATACGAAAAATCTTAGTCGATTGACTTATCCAGCAGAATTTTGTTAACATTATAGGTCTATTTTTGGTCTGTTTTTTCGGATACTATAAGTGAAAGTAAACAACATATGGTATACAGAATGATTGTAAGGTGCATATAAGATTGTCTGACAAGTACATCTGACCTTGACCTCATTTTTATGTTTGGTCAACATTAATTGTTTTTTTAAATAGGTCTCAACTAAAGTGAGTGTATAGGATATTTATAAGGTGAAGTATGGATTACTTTTCAATCTGACAGGGTATCGAAATTGGCCTTTATTTTAATGGATCATTTCTGTGACCTGTAACAGTATTGTTGGTCTTGAAGACTTTCAGCATACCGGTAGTCAGCTTTCAGTGTGGGTATAGTCTGAGACTACTATAACACAAAGATTGGTCACTACCGATTTAACGTGTAATGTGAGTCTCCACATTTTCAGCTACGTTATTTTATGTTATAGTAGTCTCAGGTCTAGTACAAAGTAGGATAGATATTCATATGAGATTAACCCATCCTGAATATGCATATAATTAGCTGATGAGTGTTTGTCAGACATTCATTATCAGTTACACAGGATGGACAATTCTCTATGCATTCCTGTCAAAGTCATAAAGGAGGGGCCTGACGGGTTATTTTCGTTCTTCGTGATCGGCGCATTTTTCGCTATCGAGGTCTGTTTTTCTAATAATTTTTTTTTTATATTTCGATCTGTGATCATGGAAATTTATTTTCTGTGAATCGTGATGAAACCCCCCTCCCCCCAATCAGGCCCCTCATAACCTCATAAAGGCAAAAGGGACAAATTTTTGATAACATTATTTTTCTTTGATAACATATTATACTTTTGGCTTATGTCATCTGACATATGATCTACACGTGGCTTGTTACTGTTGGGTTTTTTGCCGAGCCTGCGACTTTTGTTGCAGAAAGCTTGACATATGGATAGTGATTCCGCAGCGGCGGTGGTGGTGGCGGCGTAAGCTAACTTCTTAAAAGCTTTATAAGGTCCTTATGCTCGTCAGATAGTTTTCACTTGACCTCGACCTTATTTCATGAATCAGTGAACAAGGTTAAGTTTTGGTGGTCATGTCCATATCTCAGATACTATAAGCAATAGGTCTTGTATATTCGGTATATAGAAGGACTGTAAGGTGTACATGTCCAACTGGCAGGTGTCATCTGACCTTGACCTCATTTTCATGGTTCAGTGGTCAAAAGTTTTTCAGTTTTGGTCTTTTTTTCTAATACTATATGCCATAGGTCAACTATATTTGATGTATGGAAATATATTATGATCTATATGTCAGTCGTGCAGGTTTTATTTAAACTTTTTATTGCTCAATGCTCAGTGTTAAGTTTTTGTGTTTTGGTCTGTTTTTCGAAGGCTTAAACTATAAGTAATAGGTCAACTATATTTGTTGTATGGAAGAATTGTTAGCTTTACATGTCTGCCTGGCTTGGTCATCTGACCTTGACCTCATTTTTTATGTTCATTGTTCAATGTTTAACTTTCTTTGTTAATGTTAAGTTTATGTGACAGTTGTAATAAAGCTTTATATTTAGGACTATCAACATAATGTCAATGACTCGTAAAGAAGGCGAGACATTTCAGCGTGTGCACTCTTGTTTTTTTTTATCTAACACAAATATAACAAAATGTATGGGTAACATCTAGCTTTTTTCTTCAATCGACAGGTTGTGTCAATTTGTCAACAAAAAAAAACTTTGTGTTATAGAAGAAACTAAACAGAGGAATTGCGATATCAAAATTGAGAAGATAATTTATTTTATATACTTTTAGAAAATCAAATTAATGGCCACATGATTCAATTTCTAGCTATAAAACAAAATAGGTAAGTTTATTATTTGAGTTATCTCCCCTTATTTTGCAAAGTTTAAAAAAAACATACAAACAAGAAAATGTTTGATTTTCTATTCTATTTAATACAGTATTTTATTGATAAATGGATTTTTTTATATTTTGTTTTGAGTTACCATTTTTGTAAAGTTACAGGAGTTGTTTTTTAGACATTAAGTTCCTTAAAATAAAAAAAAAGTGATATGATTAGGGAGAGGGGGTGCTGAGCAGGAGTAATATGCATAAGGTTAGAATGTTAATGTTTACAAATTTAGATCAATGCCTTGTATGTTAAGACAAATACTTGGGTGTTTCATTTTGTGAGCCTCTGTTATGACATTGGTATTATAATATATTTATATAAATTTATGGTAGAAGTAGCCAATAACAGATTTCTTTTAAAGTTTATGACAACTGAAAATACTGAAACAGCAACGATGTACACCGAGTTATACAATAGCTCAATTGCCTTAATTTTTTTAGTTGAAATGTTTGTTGCAAAAAAGTTGACATAGGTGTAAATTTAAACTTTTGATGATTTTTGTGAAGCCTGTGATGTAAGTTGCAGAAAGCTCGACATAGAGATAGTGATCCAGCGGTGGCAACGTTAACTAACTTCTTTTAAAAGCTTTATATTTTAGAAGGTGGAAGACCGGGATGCTTCATACTTTGTATATAGATGCCTTATGTTGCGAAGTTTCAGTCTGTCACATGTTCATTGTCCTTGACCTCATTTTCATGGTTCAGTGACTACTTGGAAAAAGATTTTTTGTAATGTTAATTTCTCTCTTATTATAGTGATAGGGCAACTATATTTGGTATGTGTGTACCTTGCAAGGTCCTCATGCCCATCAGGCAGTTTTCACTTGACCTCAACCTCATTTTATGGATCAGTGAACAAGGTTAAGTTTTGATGGTCAAGTCCATATCTCAGATACTATAAGCAATAGGTCTAGTATATTTGTTGTATGGAAAAATTTAAAGGTGTACATGTCCAACTGGCAGGTGTCATCTGACCTTGACCTCATTTTCATGGTTCTGTGGTTATAGTTAAGTGTTTGTGTTTTGGTCTGCATTTTTTAGTGTATGCATTAGGTCTACTATAATTGGTGTATTGAATGATGGTAAGGTGCACATTTCCAACTGGCAGGTGTCATCTGACCTTTACCTCATTATCATGGTTCAGTGGTCAAAGTTTAAGTTTTTGTGTTTTCCCCTTGCTGGCTGTTTTTACATATATTGAAGGTGTGCATGTGGTCAGGGTTTTTATTTTTATTAATATTTGCTCTTTTAAGAGATAGTTGAACATTGTCATTTTTGGGGTATAAGAGGTTTTAAAACTGTTATTGTCATTTTAGAATAACACTTTGCATCTGCGGGGGGCACCAATTGTGTCTCCCAGACACAATAATATCTCAAAGAAAGTCATATGTTGACGATGTTATAATACAGTTACTTGCGGGGGCACCACTTTGTGTAGTCTTGGTCAAGTCTGTTTCTTAGAATTTATAAGCCATAGGTCAACTATATTTTGTACAAATAAGTTAACATGACCGAAATCATCAATTGACCCTGTAAAGACGTTTTTGTTCTTGTAAGCTGATCTTTCCTATTTTCTATTTTTCGATAAAATGAAACTCGAATGAAAGAAACTGTAATAGCAATCAAAAATTGTCAGCACAATTAAGATCTCCAAAAATGTCTGCATGATCTAAATTGTCAACCAACTATTTACTGAGACTACTATAACACAGTTATTTAAGAATTGAATGCTGCTTTTTGTAAATTTATTGGGGTGTAAAAGCGTTGACCGAAGTACATTTTGTATGAAGCGCGAAAGCGCTTCATACTAAAAATGTGCGCACGGTCAACGCTTTTACAACCCTATAAAGTTACAAAAAGAAGCATTCAATACTTATAATTACATTTTTTTTAGCTAGAATCATGAAAACACGATTTTTATCAAGTTTTCATTTAATTTACCTGTGCACTTTATTGTGGGACCTCGTGTCATCATGAATGATAAATGTTATTGTCTAATACAATTGTTTCAGGAATAGCACGAGATGTGCAGTTGGCCAATCAGAATAACGTATTATAATGAAACATACATCTAATGTAATTATACTGTTATAGTAGTCTCAGCTATTTATAAAGGAATTATGATTTTTGTCCAGCCTGCGACTTCAAACCCAGAAAACTTGATATGGCGGGATAGTGATCCAGCAGCAGCGGCGGCGTTAACTTCTTAAACGCTTTAATATATATTGGAAGATAGAAAACCTATAGTAGATCCTTTATACTTTGTATATATATTGATATATACAATCAACACGTGTCTAGCTATCCCAAGTCAGGAGCCGAGTCTGAAAATTGAGTGGTGTGGTTTATAGCAGTTTATCATATTTTCTTTTCATATTTAGTATTGTACAGTTTGTGTTGATCTGATGCACAACTGTCCCAGGTTGAAGGGGAGTGTCGGACGCGCGCTAACCTCTTCAAACATTATGTATTTGCGTGTCCCAATGTATATATAGATGCTAATTGATTTGAGTTTTTGGTGTTTTAACGCCACTTTTAAGCACCGCATTTACGCTAGTCGTGGCGGCCAGTTTTATTGGTAAAGTAAGCCGGAGTGCCCGGAGAAAACCACCGACCTTTGATAGGAAAACTGACAATCATAGCCAATCAAGATTGGAGTCTAGTGCACTCGTACGATCGGGGTTCGAACTCCCAACCTCAGTGTTGACTGGTTAGTGATAACAGTAGTAATTACTTAGCCTGACCACTTGGCCACCGAGGCCCCGAAGCTAATTGAAAAATAGCCTTAAAGAAATAATCCGCAATGGTTTCAACATAAAACTAATAGCATGCGCTAATAAAAAAAAATACTTTGGGATACTTCATATTTTATTTATAGTGAACAAAAAGATAAAAACTCATAAGAACAAGTGATCAGTATACTGGAGTTTCTTCTTGACAACATAGCTGGTGAATTTGGAGGTATTTTTTCAACGAATTGTCGGCACTCCTATAGGAACGAACTATGCGCATCTCTTTGTCGATCTCTTCTTATTTTCATATGAGTCAGAGTTCCTTTAGATGCTTGTAAAAAACAAGAAGCCAAAGAAGCCAGGTCATTTAATTTCGCATTCAGATATATTGATGATGTTCTTTCCATTAACAATCCAAACTGTTCAACTAATATATCCTCAGCATAAGAAATAAAAGAAACAGACATGGCTTCCCCTGCCTCATTTTAAGACTTATTATACCTCTAATTTGACATAAGCGGTACCAGAATCTATGACAAACGAGACGATTAAATTTTGAAAGTATCAATTCCACCCACCCACCCCTATTTAGCAGCAATATGCCAACTTCACCTGCACATTGGATATACATTTCCGAACTCATTCAGCAGCTTCTAAGCAATGTCCGAGCAGAACGTTGATGAAGCACGTGTATGTTAAAGAGCATCTCGTTCTTTTTCTATCGGAACAGGTGTACAGTAGGGGCGAAAAAATAAACTCACAACGCCATGGGTGAAAAAGAAAAAGACAAACATTCAAATAATAGTACACGAGAAACAACATAGAAAATAAAATAAAATATGGTCAAATATAATGCCTAGCCATGGTAAGATGAGCATAGAGCATGACATGACACCTATATCGACACCTCAATTTAGAAAGGTGGGTACCAGAAGTACCAGGGTGCCTCGAACATACAATCGTTTTAACAAAGATTATCCAGGAAGTCAAAGAGAACAAAAGGCAATTTGACTGTCCTGTGGTTAGACCTGGCAAACGCTTACGGGTGTATACAACACAAGCTACTAAGTAGTAGACTTAACCCTGGAGGAATACCTCATATCTGGTAAGATTAGAGAAATACTTCAGCACTATTTTAATAAATTTATTATGAGGTTATTACAGTTGCCAACTACACAACAGCTTGACAAAGGCTAGCAGTTGGAATCGTTACAGGATGTACCATATCAATAGTTTTATTCTCAGCAACAATGAAGATGCTAGTAAAATCAGCAGAAAGGATGGTCAGAGGACCTTTTATGTCATTTGGGGTCAGTCAGCCACTACCAAGAGCATTCACATGATTCAGGATGACATGACAATACCGGTAACAGCAAGGTCAGTTCTGGAAGTAGTTATCAAAGGTACCAGGATTATAATTTAGTACGCCAGACGCGCGTTTCGTCTACATAAGACTCATCAGTGAAGCTCATATCAAAATATTTATAAAGCCAAACAAGTACAAAGTTGAAGAGCATTGAGGATCCAAAATTCCCAAAAAGGTACCAAATACGGCTAAGGTAATCTATGCCTGGGATAAGAAAAGCCTTAGTTTTTCGATGAGACATCATTCCAACAATCATGGAGAAACCAGTCAAATCTTGGGCTAGTGGTTTAGAGACTTTTTGAACGACAGAGAAAGTGTAGATGAGATGGTATCACAGGCAGGAAAGTGAATGGACATTATTGACAAGCCGGGTTTAGCTGGGAATTACATGGCGTGGTGCTATCAGGATGGAATATTACATGAATAATACCATAGGATGGAATAATACCATAGGATGGTCTTTGTTGATGTACGAAGTATCTCTAACCAAGCTTGAACGTTTAAAGAGGATGTTCAACAGACACTTACGCAAATAAATTGGGGTTCCAAAGAGTTTTAGCAGCGTTGGCTTGTACAGCACCAGTTCAAAACTTCAATTACTACTGTCTTTTATTACAGAGGATTTTAAGTCACAAAAAACCAGACAAGTTATGATGATAAGAGACAGTAAGGATGACAAGGTGAAAGAGGCAAATGTTGATGTCAGAACAGGAAGGAAAGAAATGGGTTACCAAGAGCGCTGTAGAAGATGCAGAGAGCCTATTATTAAAGACATAGAGACACAGTGGGAATGGTAACATCAGGGCGACTTGGTTTTGGCAACATTCAACAACCATTATGGCAGTCAGGAGATGCAAGACATAGAAGGGAACCTGTTCAGCAAGAAGTTGGAGAATAAGAAGATCGACAAGTAAGAGCCGTCAGTATGAAACAACAAAGGCAATATATGGAATGGGAAATGGCAAGACCAAGAGAGATCTCGAGATGTGGAGAATGGAGTGCCAGACAATAACCTTCTTACTAAGATCAGTATACGACGTACTACCAACACCCAAAAACCTTGCAATGTGGAAACTGATTGTAGACCCTAGTTGTAAGTTGTGCGGTAAGCCAGCAAACCTAGAACATGCTGTGTCGTCTTGACCAAGTCCTTCTAGAAATAGCAGCAGTCTTGGACACACAGAAGAGGAAGAAACTAAGATTGAGAAGGGTCAACAGTTCATCAACTTCATCAAAAGAGGCGGAGAGTCATCAAGAAACACATACAGCAAGGTCATTGGTAATTGTAGCAGCGCAACAGCAAATGACTGGGGGATGCAAGCCGACGTTGGGGGAAAGACTACCTTCCCAAGACAGATTTTAACAACAACCCTCCAACCAATCATTGTGCTGTGGTCCAGAATCAGCAGAAATGTCATTATTGTAGAGCTAACAGTGCCATGGGAAACAAGACTTGAAGAAGCCAATGAGAGAAAGCTTGCCAAGTACCAGGAATTGGTAACAGACATCCAAGAGAAGAGTAGGAGGACATGGTATTTTCCAGTGGAGGAAGGATGTAAAGGCTTTGTTTCTCAAACGTTTTGGAGAGCATTGGGGTCCCTTGAACTAACTGGATTAGTAAGAAAAAATTTGTTGGAAAAGTTGGGAGACAGGCAGATGAAGCTTCTGGTTGGGTATGGAGGAAGAGAGAAGAGCAGTTGAAGAGCTACAGCGCCGAAACAGTCGAAAAGAGGGGATCCACCTGATGATGGAACAAGCTGAGCAGTGGAAACACTTTATTTAATGTACACAAGACACATAGACAAATAAAATAAATAAAGTCAACCGTAGTATACCTTTGTTCGAAATTCATAAATCGATTATAAAAAATGGTCAAATATAACGCCTACCCATGTTAAAAAGAGCAAAGAGCATGACATAAAGGAATTATTTCTATTCTAATAGGACAAATATAGTATTTGTATAGGTCGAAGCGTACGAAAATAACTTTAAAATGCCGTTCTCGTTTCCTCCCCTTGATTCTTTAAATTACATTTGTATATATAATAAGTTTAAAAACTACAAGCAGGGTAAATACATAATGTTTGATAAACAATATATAATAAAATGTTATATAAGCTGCAAAAATGTATATATTTTATTAGAATAACAATGAAAATAACGAGAATATAATTTGTGTGTCAAACACATTGTGTGCCATTTATAACATTGTTTTTTATTTGGTCGGGTTGTTGTCTCTTTGACACATTCCCCATTTCCATTCTCAATTTTATAATAAGGACATCATATTAGAATATAATGAAGTTCTATGCGACTGTCATACAAGTGAGAGGTTTAGCTAGATATAAAACCATTTCCATGAAAATGTCTGTTCAAAGTCAGAAATAGGACAGTTGGTATCCTTTCGTTTGATATGTTTTTTTAATTTTGTTATTTGATTAGGGACTTTCCGTTTAGAGTTTTCCTCAGAGTTTGGTACAATAGTCATTCGACTTTTTATTACCATTTGTACGAAATCGTAGATCGTGATAGATGCATTTGAATGCACTAATAGAAACAAAATAGTTGTACCAAGGGACTAAAGCTATCAGAGTAAAAATATACAAACTGATGGTATGAAGCCAGCACAGTGAAATGGTTCATATCCGGAAAACTTAAATATTATAAACGGGGTTGTGTTGACTGGCAATATTATTCGGAACAAAAACAAAAAATATTATATTCAAAGATGTGCTTAATACGACTCATAACGCAAACAAGACGAAACAACAAATTAGGTCAAAGTTTTTGGGTAAAAATTGCGTGAAATGCAATTAAAACCCTATGGTACTGACCTGATCTGATATCTAAATTTTCCAAGGATGGTCACTACTTTTGAGATATACAAAATATAGTGCATTAGTCCAAACATTCTAAACATCATATCTATAAACATTTCCAGAAATGTTGCAATGCTGAAATATATGTTCAGATGTTCAAGTCACAAAATGATGTTATACAACAAAATAGCTAACTTTTACAAGGTACAGTAATCTATTATCTGTTCTAAAAATATCAATGATGTCATTGTTGAAATCATCTTTTAAAATTTCAGTTATCTTTCTTTGTCCAGAATTGTAGTTGTATTCTTATGCATACATGTTGCATTAGACTGACAGATAGTTTAGAAATAATTCAAGTCGACTACATGTTTAGATATGATTTCATTGCAACAAATGGATGCTCAATTTTTGTTGGTTTTTCTTTTTCTTGTTAAGAAAATATTTTTATTCAGAACGGGCAATTTTTAATTGTAGCTTATTCAACGTTAAAACAATTTTCCACAATAAACGAATGTTTCTTTATACAAATATAAGGACTTTGTTAGCTAAATCTACAAATGTTATTAGATATTATGATTTTTTATTGCAATAGATTAATATGCTACTTTTTTAGTATTAAAATATTTTTTCACGTACATCGTGGGCTCTGTTTCAAATAATAACTGGTTTGGTTATAGGTTAAATCTTGTAGTTATCACATGATAACATCGATTTGGCACGTGATAAACACAATTCACTTGATCTGTTGATAAACAATCAGAAAATGTTTTCATTTTTGTTGTTGTTCTCTTTCGTTTATTTTACTGTAGATGGACTGAAAACAGAGTACAATAAAAAACGATACGGTTTTGATCCAAAGTTTGGGAAGGGAATAGAATTTGTGAAGTAAGTTTTAAATTAATTTAAAAACAAACGCCTTTCAAAACAAAGGTAAGCAGGTAAACGACTACTACTACTCAGTATTACAAAAATCTGAGACCAGTGAGGGTGTTTGTTGGAAACCGTTTGTTATGTCTAATTTACATCAATATCTTATTAATAATGAACAGATGACAAAGGTGGATCAAGAAATTTTCATAAAAGGGGAGGGGGTTCACACTTGCTGCACCAAGAGTGAGTTATTTTTATAAGATGCAGAAATGTCACAAGTTTTATGTTTATTTTGCCACGATATTATTCATTCTTATTTTAATTGTCTGATGAGGTGAACACAAAGAAAAATATTTCTTGAAAAGTCTGCTGTATTCTAACCAAATTAAAATCGTTAAAAATTTCATTTGTGTTTAACGCAATAGCTAATGAAAATTTAACTCTCAAAATAATGACCAAATAAACAATAAAACTTCAGACATTTCTGCACCTAATGGTATCTATTTTATAATAATCGCTCATAGATTTACTTGGAAATATTTACTTTTTTAAATATCGATTTTAGTTGAAATGATAGGACATTTTTTTAGTTGGAACTCACTTTTGTCCTACGACTGTATATATACATCAAAATTAATAGCTTTGTTAACTTCATTGAATTTTATTGGAAACTTTTAAAAGTATTTTCATTCATTTTTCTTTTGTGAATTGTATCACGGGCCGTTCACCCTGATTCACCTTCGCCCTAGTACCTGTTCGCCCTAATACCTGTTAGTCCAGGGTCCATTGGCCCTGATTTGTATTTGTATTTTATTGTTGTCTAAATGTAGTTGCATAGTCTCATTCATTATTTGAACAGAGTATTTAACAGTTTGTCGAAAATTTAGTTGAAAATTTATATTGCTGCAACCTGTCTTTTACCAAATATTTTCCTTTGATTTGCATAGTATAATATTGGAATAAAATGTGTTTATTTTTATCGATATTTTTTTTTACAATTTTTATTATTCTAGTCAGTCAATTTATGCAGTATAATAACAAATGAACTTATGAATCCTAGTCATGTTTTACAATTCCTACACCATTGTTTATACTCATTTTTATCAAGACAAAATATTGTCTTTCTTATTAATCCATCTAAGACAATTATTACAACAATCAGTGAGAAATTCCAAAAACTGCTTAAAAAAACACCATTAATTTTAAATATTTCTATGTGGTGGGTCGCATTGGGGTCTAAGCGTGACGTGGGATTGCCAATTTTTTGTAAGGGTGACATGTGAAAGTCAAATTATTGTGCTGTGAAAACAGGAAATGAAGTCTTGCAGGACACGGGAAATTACAAAACATAAGAATTGCTTATGTACATAGTGTAAGCGGGATACAGGAATCTGACAAAACAGTAAGCGGGATCCGGGATCAGAACCCCCCCAATGAGACCATCTATGTGTTTTTGTGAATTTCAGTATACCATATCTAAATGTCTGAATAAGTTTATTAAACTTTAATACCCTAATACGAATATTTTTTCAATGAAAGTAGGGAGAAGTAACCTAGGGCAAATGGACTCTTATTGGAAAGCAGACTCGTAGCAGGGTTCATCTGGCCTTGACCTCATATTCTTGGTTCATTGGTCAATATAAAGTTTTCATGCTTTTGTCTATTTCAAGATTACTAAAAAAGTATAAGCAATAGGTCAACTATATTCAATGAATGAAATGATTGTAAGGTTAAAATGTATTTCTGGCTAACCCGCTTGGTTTATATTTAGGACTATCAACATAAAATCAATGGTAGTAAAGCAGGCGAGACATTTTAGCTTGTGCACTCTTGTTCCATATTATTATACTGATAAGTTGCCTAATAAAATTGAAAATGGAAATGGGGAATGTGTCAATAATACAACAATTTCCAATTAAAGAGCAGAAAAAAGCCCAAGGCCACCAATAGGTCTCTAGCACAGCGAGAAAACCCCCCACCCAGAGACAGGCTTAAGCTAGCCATTAAACAAAAATGTAAACTAGTACTAGTTCGAGAAAATGGACATCACGCTAAACTCCAAAATATATAAATGAACTAAAATTAAAATAACATTCCAGACTAATGGAGATCAGACTAGAGGCTCCTGGCTTCAGTCAGGGGTGCTTCTTGTACAAGTGTATTTTATTTACTTGAAGAAGTGAAAAAAAATATACACATATAAGTAAATAAATAATGTTTGAATAATCTCCCCTTAATTTTCTGAAAAATTTACTTGTGTAAGTAAATTTTTCTTACAATCCAACAAAAATCCTCATGTTTTGAGATGTAAAATCATGCCTTTAATGATTTTTCCCAGGTTTGCTCAAATTTTTTCATTAAAGTTCAATGTTTCATCTCATTAATTCATCAAAGAAACTGATTGAGCAAAGATCTTGTATATTTGCGCAAGGCCTTCAAAAATTGCTCCTCTGGGGCTTGTAAATGAGCAGTGTTAAGAAGATAACAGACAAATGGGACTTTCATTGTCCATGAAATTACACTTAAATGATTAGTAAAGACATCTGCAAAGGGTACACAATTTCAAATTCTATTAGAGCAAAGAAATATTCAAAATTCAAGAAAAGGAGAAAGGTTGATTTTTTTACCTATATAAGTAAAAAAATCTGAATGCCGAAGGGACATAACTCAGCCATTTTTTTTTTACCTATACAAGTAAATAAAATTCACTTGTTTAAGTATCCTACAAATTTACTTATATGTGTATATTTTTTTTTACTTCTTCAAGTAAATAAAATACACTTGTATAAGTAGTACCCCTGACTGGGCTTGGAACAGACCAAAAAATATGTTGGGGTTAAACATGTTTTGTCCCAACCTTCCTCCTATATATGCCTCTAGCCAATGAATAAAATAAACATGATTTAAACTAACAAATCAGTACACAAGGTTTTTTCCACAGTAAACTTTGAGATACAATCTAGCTACGTTCAACATTTTTTCTCAAATCAATAACTTAATCAAACCTTTTTAGGATGCCCCTTTTTGGACTTTTATGAAACTGAGACTTATTACTTTATACAATGTACATGTATTCTGATCAAAAAAAGAGAATCCACTGTAACATGTTTTTTTCATTTTTTCAGTATTTGACAGAAAAATCTTCTTTTCAGCAGTTAAAATTAAGATACTACTGTATCTGCAAAGGTTTGAAAATTTTATAACACTTGGACAGAAGCATTTTTTGTCATACAATGAATAGACACAACAAGAGTTAAATTTGGAAATATTTAAAATGATGAGAAAATGACACAGCAAACCTCTTAAAAAACTCTTATTCAAAACAAAAATCATCTTTATCATTAAAACATGACTGAGGGTATTTTTTATTGCACATAAAAGTATGCTTTCATGGCTAACAGGTAATAAGCTTTGTCTTATGGTGGAAGAAAGCATAATTAAATCACAAAATAATCTAGAAATCACTTTCATTTACTATAGATCTGCTATATGTTCCTTAATCAAATTGAAGACAACGCATTGGTTTTGCTATAATTGCCATGACGTATCTGTAGAGAGAAAGATATTTTATTTTTAATTAGGTCCCCAGGGGGACACATACATGTCATACATATAACAAATATAATCTTTACAGCACACAATGTTTTTACATAGCATTCATA